>CM053623.1:416013708-416050991 GCA_028646595.1 Phalanger gymnotis
CTTTTTACAGATGGGGAACCTGAGACTCAGAAAGGTGAAGTGATCTATCCAGGGTCACACAGCTATAAAGTATCAAAGGTGAGATTTGACTTCGTATCTTCCTAATTCCAAGGTCAGCACTCTATCCATTATGAGTCCTTATTAGAGTAAAACAAATCCACTGTCACACTAATAATGATAATAATTATAATAGCTAGCACTTATATCACACTTTAAATTTTGCAAAGTGCATTACAAAAATTACCTCATTTTGTCCTTGCAACAGCCTTGGGAGGTAGATGTTATTATCTTCTCCATCTTACAAGTAAAAAAATGGAGGCAGACAAAGGTTAAGTGGGCCACAGGGCCACACAGCTAGTAAATGTCTGAGTCTGGATTTGAACTTATGTCTTCTTGACTCCAAGTCCTGCTTGCTTGGCACTATACCACCTGTTTCATAAGTGAAGAAATGTCAACAGAATCTCAGGTTCCTGATCTACTGATGAGGAGTGAGAGATAACAACATGGTGGGCACAATGGGAGATCAGGAAGCAAGTTTTCAAAGCTATGGAAGAAGCTTTGAGTCCTCCTAGGTTAGTGTGGATGGTAAGTCTACTTGTCTTGATGTTCTCTATACCCAAGACCCAGTCACTGAAATCTAGGCTGGTCCCTCAACATCAAAGTGGAAGGCATGAGCAATGTGTACCTCCCAGCAAGGGGCCACTAGGAAACAGAACACGCAGGAACTTTGTCATCTCAGTGGGGATTTGAAAATCATTCACTTCCCTCATAAGACAGGAATAACCCTAGAATCCCATCAAGGCACGCAGAATATAACCACTGGCCATGAGGAATATAACCACTGGCCAGAGAATCCTGGAACTGCGAGAAATTGGAGGCTGGTTCATTTCCACATGAAATTTGCAGCATTTCAACCACGTCCAACACATGCTGCCCACTGCAGCCCAACTCAATCTCCACAGTAAAAGGATAAAAGCTCCAAAGGAACAGAAGACTTTTTGACTTCCTCTTTAGCAAGCTGTCAGGAATTTCTTCCTTGCGTCTCATTTAATCCCTTACTTTTCCGGCAAGATAAGCCCATTTCTTCTTGTTAAGAGAAAGCAAGAGATCATCCTCCTCCTCATAGTAATCCTCCCTATCTGGTCAGAAGCTCTCCCTGGTTCTTCTGAACTGAGCCTTCTCAACATTGAGTGGATCACCATTTCCTATATTTCTTCTCCTCTCCTTCCTTCTGTTGCTTTTCCCTGGATACTTCCTAGTCTCCCTCCTATCCTGTCAACAGATATGCACACAGAACTCTAGTTAGGGCATGGTTAATGTCAAGTTGAATCCTAGAACCAAAGAATGTTGAAACAAGAAGGAACCTGTGGTTCGGTTCTCTCCATTTATAGATAAAGAAACTGAGGCACAGTAAGGGGAACTGACTTGCCTAAAGTCACACAGCTAGTTACAACAAACCTAAGTCTCCTCTACTGCCCTCTCCACTGGACTACATTGCCTGAAAGGTTTTACAGAAATATGATACTCATCTCATACTCCTGTTAGTGCAACCCTGATCTTTTTTTTTTATTAACAGCCCTGATATATTCAGTTTGGGGTCTTCTGTGACTTCCAGATCTTTGTCTTCTATTTTAGTGTATAGGCAGGCTTTCCTTTAGCCCCACCCTGTGTGGTTGTCTTTTTACCCCCTAAGGATACCATCTTACACACCTTCTGACAATCTTCATCTTATCTTTGGAAAGCTATTCCTCTGTCACAGATGTGGTCACTTCAGATTCCACCCCCTGACATCTGGTGATTGTAATTCCATCACCTGACAATTTAGGCAGCAGCCTCAGTGTATATAGATCACTACTAGAGATCCTTACCAACACTGGCACCTGTACTTGGACAGATACAGACCTGTGCTAAATGCCCTGTGGAAGGGGGACCCTCCTATTGTCTGCGCCTCTCTGCAGGGCCATAGATCCATGTTTCAGAATGAAAGAATCAGGACAGAAGAGATCATTTGTCAAACCCTTTCATCTTACCGATGAGGAGACTAAAATCCCAAGAGGTCATGTGACTTCTCTTAGGTCACATAATTAATGAATAGCAATGCTAGGATTCAGAACAATCTTCCCCTTTCGACTTCACCACATTGCCATTTTATCAACACCAAGACCTTCATGATATCTGGATAGACCACATCTAAGGCTTTATATTTCTCTACAAGTAGATCCATAACTAAGGCAGGGCAGGCATTGCCTTGGATGCTCACATGGCATGACCCTTCTGTCAATGTTCTGGAGACTTAAGACCCCACACATCATGGTCTGACCCAGACTGTACTCCTTTGGGGTTTGGTGAAAAGTTGGGAGACAGAATGGGAGAGAGGGTCATAGGGTGGAAGATTTTAAGGGGAAAAGTTGCCCTCTCTTTTTTAAAAGTTGTACCTGGAAGATAGACATCAGGCAGGGATTTGGTGCATTGAGGCCTTTATTCTGCCTCAAGAATGCATAGTCAATTGAAGTAAGTGATTTGTCATCAGAGTTCTGAAGGTGTCAGGGAGGAGTTAAAATGCCTTGTCATTCTGGGCAGTGCCCCAATCAAGAAAAGCAATAACCCCTTCTCAAAAAAGTCTAATACCACAGAACCAAACTTCCCGATGCCCCCATTGCGGCCGTCTCACTGCTCATTTTGTACGAGTCGGGTCACTTTCTATGTGACAGGCACTGTGCTAAGTGCTGGGGATACAAATGCAAGAAGAAAGAAAGTTCCTGCCCTCTAAGAGCTTATATTCTAATGGGGGAAGACAACCCACAAAAGAAAGCTGGAAAGTGGGTAGATTAGAGAGGAGAGGTGTCCATGTGAGGGGCGTGACAGAAACTCCCAAGTCAAGAGTGTAGCTTAGAGAAGAATAAAGACGTTATTGGCTTGAGCATTCTCCTTAAAATGGAGGTTCTGGGAAGAACCAGCCAATCAGAGGGAAATGTTACAAGGATGGTGAGTACTTCAGTGTGAGAAGTGACTTCCAAGGTGGAGAGGTTTCTGTGGTATGGTAGAAAAAGTCCAGAGTCAGGAGTACGACCTAGAGAGGAATGAGGTCAATAAAAGCATATCCCTTCCCTAAATCAGCTCAACCTCTGTCCCTAGAGAGTCCAAGTGTCCTCTTGATGGGCAACTCCCAGTGCATAGAAGCACCTCAGCCTTCCCCAGAGCAGTCCAGCCTCTGTCCAAGGAAAGCCCTAGACTGATGGGTACCCACCCACAGAGGCAGAGAGGCTTAGATTGGCAGTATAGTTCATCTATAGGCAGGTCATTTTCCTTTGGTTTGGGCACACCTTTTCAGCAGTCATTTCAGAGAGCCTGGGCTACTCATAGGCTGCCTAAAACCCTCAAACCATATGAGGATCAGGAGCAGGGTCAAGCAATTATAGATAAAACGGGGAGGGGCAGTGATAGGGAGAGGGCAAGTGAGGAAGAAGTGGGTATGGTACATAGATGGCCCAATAGTTTACCTCTTAATAATCAGTCTCATGGTTCAGTTTGATTCTTTTGTCAAGATACCCAGGTGATAAGTCCTGGCTCTGCCTTTCACTAGCCATGTAACCTTGGGTAAATGACTTCACCTCTATATTGGTTTAATCCTCTATGAAATGAGAATCATGATGCTTGTACTAGCTTCCATGACGGAATGTTGTACAGAACAAATTGAGTTTTATCAGCAGTCTCTTATTGAGTGCCTACAATGCTGTGTTCAGGGCACCAAGCAATACACTGAAGGAGATGCATCGTTTTTATAAGCTATGATCCCTGACCTCATGGAGTTTACAGTCTAGCAAAGAGATGTGACATGCATAGAAAATTGTGATTCAGAATCATAAAAATAGGAGAACTGATGATAAAACATGCCATCCATGACAGAAAGGTGATGGATGGATTCAGGATATAGAATGAGAGAGAGAGAGAGAGAAATGCAACTGTTGAAGAAATATACAGCCATTGAAGAAATTTGTTTTACTTGACATGCATATTTGTTAGAAGGAATTTGTTTTTCTTTTCTTTCTTTTTTTCAATGGAGCAGTGGGTTTGGAGGAGAGAAAACAGATTTCGGTAATTTTCTCAAATAGAGTTGAAAGGTGCTACAGATGTGGAATGTTGCAGGCACTCTCAGATGAAGCCATTGTAGTATTAGTTTCACTTATTCATTTTGCTTTATTATAAGAGACATTTGTAGAGACCAGGGGAAATCTGTACATGTTTGTAATATAAAAACAAAACACCAATAAAATGTGCTCTTTCTATTTTAAAAAAGTGCATTGGAAAGATATGAACAAAGTCTATGAAATCTCTGGGGAAAAGTAACCGTTACTAGGGATATCAGGGAACATTTCATGGAGAAGTAGCCTTTGAGTTGGACTTTAAGGGATAGGTAGGAATTCCATAGCCAAAGAAAAGGAGAAAGAATATTTCAGGCACAGAGAAGAGAGTAAACAGTGATGGGGTTGGAGGAATGAGAAAGGCACTGTACATTTTAGAGACAGTAGTCCAGTTTGACTAGAGCATAGAGTAGGTGAAAGGTAAGCTCTGCCTTTGTCAGACCACATTTGGAGTATTGTGTTCATTTTAGGCAAATACAGTTTAAGAAGGATATTAATAAGCTGAAGGACAGCTAGGTGGTATAGTGGATAGAGCACAAGGCCTGGAGTTAGGAAGACTCATCTTCTTGAGTTAAAATCTGGCTTCAGACACTTATTAGCTGTGTGGCCCTGGGCAGGTCACTTAAGCCTGTTTGCCTCAATTTTCTCATCTGTAAAATGAGCTGGAGAAGGAAATGGCAAATCCCTCCTGTATCTTTGCCAAGAAAAGCCCAAATGGGATCAGAAAGAGTCAGACACAACTGAAAATGACTGAACAACAAAATAAGCTGAAGAGTTTCCAGAAAAGGACAACTAGGATAGTAAAGGGCCTTGAGTTGCTGTGATACAAGGTTTGGCTGAAGGAAATGGGATATTTTACCTGGATGAGAGAAAACTCATAAGGACATGGTAGTTGTCTTCAAGTTATTTGAAGAGCTCATATGGAAGAAGGAGCAGACTTGTCCTGTTTAGCCCAGGAAGACAAACCAAGAGCAGTGGGCAGATGTTGCAGAAGTGAATTCAGCAGGATGTCAGGAAAACCGTTGTAATGAGCAGAAGTGGAATGTACTGCCTTGAGAGCTCATGGCTTTTTCTCCTCCTTGGAATTTTAAGCCCAAACTGGATGACCATTTGTCAGGTATATTATCATAGGGATTCCTTTCATGTATGGAGTGGATTAAATATCTGCTGAGGTCCCTTCTAATTCTAAATGATCTGATTCTGTGTGATGTCAGAGTTTGGAGGAACTGCTGTTGTAAGAGGTAGATTAAAGTAGTGTATTGGCATTATGAGAGGGGGATGTCTCATTTGGCAGAATTTAGACTCTAGCGGAATTTGTAATAATTCATATTTACAAAGAATTTTATGGTTTACAAATAACATTTTCTCACAAAAGACCTGGGAGGGAGGTAGAGCAAACATTATCTTATCTATTTCATGGATAGAACTGAGGCTCACAGGGGTAAGTTACTTGTTTAGCATCAGACAATTTAAGTGTCAGAGCTGGGAACTGAACTTGAATTTGTATGTTAAAGTGTTACTACACCCACATATGAAATTATTTCTATAATATTATTTATAACAGTTAAGTATCATATAGATGCAAAGTATTTATCATCATCATCATCATTGTCATATAATTTGGTGATTGTTCAGTCCAAATGAAATTCTAATTGCTGATGACAAAAGTGTCCCTTCTTTTTTTTGTTTTGTTTTTTAATTTTATTTATTTTATTCTGAACTTAAGAAATAAAACAAGCATTCCATAATATAGTAGAATAGAAAAAAAGATGATTGCACATGAAACTGCAAGTCTATTACATATAGCTACAGCTTGCTATTCCTTTTAAATATATAATAAAATTATCACATAACTCTTTTTTCCTTTTTTCTTCCTTCCCCCGCCCCACCCTAGAGATGTCTACGATTAGACATGAATATGTGTTATACAAATGTGTGTGTGTGTGTGTGTGTGTGTGTGTATACTTTCCACATACTTCTGTTTATCACTTCTTTCTCTGGATGCAAATAGTGTTTTCCTTCATATGTAAGCAAATGATGACATCTTTGCCTTCTCCTGCTCAAGGCCATGCTTGAATCCTCCAAGCATTCTTAAGAGGAACAGGATTATTGTTTAAAATCAGTCATGAAGACAAAACACCCACACTCTGTAGGCCTGTTCACCATTTCCAAGATAATTCAATTCCTTATCCTGAGAATTGGGGGGTGGGGGGAGAGTGCAAAGAGGAGGGCTGGGGAATGGAACCAGAGGAACCAGCTTCAGTTAGAATGGATGGGGAGGGAGTAAAGTGGAGAGCCATAACAACTCTGCAAGCCCATCTTAAAGATGAGGAAATTAAGGTGAAAAGAAGTTAAATTATTTGCTCAGGGTCACAGAATTAGCAAGTTCAAACCCAAATCAACTTCAAGTCCTACATTGTTTCTATTATGTCACGGTACTTCTAACACAAACTGTTAGGGTTCCTAGGTGGCTAATTGCATATATAGTCTCCATTTTTGAAAATCAGAAGCTGTCCTAACTGAAACTGACCCTTTAAGGCCTAGGAAGATCTTCCTTAAGAATAACGCTGGCTGGAAAGAGGAGATAAAACATTTCCCTAGCCAATTAACTCTTTCAGAGAACTGTCCCTGGTGCCGCCCTAGCCAGACACCCCATCCCCACCCCCAGAGCCTTCCTTATCTGCTTTTCTGGCACTGATCTACTTAGAGGTAAAGTCTCTACCGGTTTTGTCTTCTGGTACAACTCCAAAGTCTGTTCGTGACCAAACTTTGTCCTCAGCCTGCTAGCGATCTCTCCAGGTCCTACTGTGCCTGTATCTTGTACCCAGTCTGAATATGCTTCACCTTTCCACCCCAGTTTGCCTGATTATCAATGGCTGTGTTTGAGTCTCAGGTTCAGACAGGGCAGAAGGGTATGAGTTGCTCTGCCACCCCCACATAAACCAGCTCTGTTCCAGGTCTTCATCCTTGGCCTGGAGATTCTGCACATTGGGCCCACTATAATTCCAGGTTTCAGGAAGAAGAGTAGTCCTTATCTTGTCCTTACCATCCCATGGCCTCCTGCCTTGTTTTGTTCACCTTGGATCCCTTGAATTGTGGGTGGCTTAGGGCTCTTCCCCCAGAGCTGCACAGGCCTGTTCACAAATGTACTCTCTGCTCTTTTCTTCTTGAGAGGTTCTGAGAGTGGGGGCCCTTTGTTTGTAGAAACAAAGCTGTTTGCAATTTAAAATATAATCATTTTATTATTTCCCCATCCAAAGAGTACTTGAGTTTTGAAAAAAAATTCATTAGCATTCCAGATTTAATTAACTTTGAAGACAAAACCCCAGCTCTTCTCTTCAGGGGCCCATGCCCACACCATCTGCCAAGCCCATTGATGGAGATGTGCACTAGATTACCAAAAGCCTCAAAGCCCCTGACCAATACAATAACAATAAAAATAGCATTTATGTAACACCTTAAGGTTTGCAAAATGATTTAAATATATTATCTCATTTCATCCTTACAACAACCTTATGAGATCGATGCTATTATTAGGTCCATTTTACACTGAGGAAATTGAGGTAGGGTCAAACAGCTAGTGTCTAAGGCAGAATTTGGACTCAGATCTTCCTGATTCTAAGTCCATTACTTTCCCCATTGCCTCATATCACACTGCCTCACCTTCCTGACCACCTCCTTGACATCAACCTGTCATGTATCTCTCTCTCTCTCTCTGTCTCCCTTTCTCTGTCTGTCCCTCTCTCTTCTTTCCCTTGTTCTCTCATTCTCTCTCTCTGTCTTTTTCTGTCTCTGTGTGTCTCCCTCTCTCTTCTTTCTCTTGTTCTCTCTGTCTCTCTGTGTCTGTCTCTGTCTCTCTCTCTCTCAGCTAGTAGGAGTAACTACACAGATGCAAGTGTCCACTTTTGCCCATGGAACAACCCTCCCTATACTACCCTGTCTTGGCTTACATGCAGGTGGACATAATTGACACCAGGTTTCTGAGAGATCAGGATGTTTGCGGTATGTCTCCACGTACACACACCACACCTGTCCTAGCTTGCCAGCTACATATCCCCAAGCTACAGAAAAAAGGGAGGTTGGCTCTGAGAAGTGCTTTTAAAGTCACAGCACAATCTCAAGCCCTGTAGGAAAGGGAAGCTACTAATATTCACAGAGGCAATGAACTTTTCACTTAGTCAGACCTTACTAATATTCACAAAGGCAATGAACTTTCCATGCAGCCTGGCCTAGAGGCCAGAGAGCAGTCTTGCTATTCAAAGGCATAGAAAAAGTGATGGGAATGATGTTAACATCTGTGTAGTGGTGGATATGTACTTTTCATTTCTTAGAGTAGGAACTCCCATTAGTTTTTTTTAATAATATTTGGATAACTCCATTTCAATTTAAATGAATTCCTTTATAATCTTATGTGTTTTATGCATATAAAAACACTAATTTGAGAAGGAGTCCATAGATTTCACTGGAATGCTAAAGGGGTCCAGGACACAAAAAGTTAAGAACCCCTGGTTTTGATGTATCTCTGAAGAGACCTCTTTAGTTCTCCTAGGTGTTGGAGTCTTCCCAATACAAAATAATGAGCATACAAAATTGGTCCTTCTCCCACTAGGACTAGCCTTTCCCTCCCCAGGATCCTATTCTGCTTCCCATCCCTTCCCAGCTTTGCTTTCAGCTGTCTTTCAACTAATGTCCCCAAGGATTAGTTGAAAAGAGCAAAAAGTGTTACCTCTCCCAGAGGAATTTGTATTGTAAAAGACTCCAATGACCAAAAGCTAAAGAAATGAGTTTCTAATGGAGGAATTTTAGGTGATAGGACCTGAATTTCAGGTGCTTAGGAGGCAATAAATTATTTGAGTGGGGAGGGAGAGGATAAGGGTCCCGCTTTTGTCCCTTGGATCAAACATATGAGTGACTGTGTACTCTTGTCAAATTGTGAAGCTAGCCTGGATATGTTCTGCATGCAGGACTGTCTAGAAAGTCAGTCGATAAGCAGGGGCACATAAGAAGCCACATCAGTCAGACGATGACTCTAAAGCCGCACGAGTCTTTGCCCAGGGATGAGAGAAGGATGTACATTAGAAACAGCACTTCCTTCAGCCACCTTCATGGCCACTGGACTTTGATCACTCTGCAAGAGAGAATAAGGCTGATGACACTGCACAGCTCTGCCTTTAAATCCAATTCACTCACAAGTCAAGTCATCACCCTGGTGGTGTCATTGGTCCTCTTCAAAAACGAAGGATAAGCAGCAACAACAACATTAGAAACATCTAAATAAAAAAAGGCACAAAAGCCAAGCGGTAAGGAGCTGGAAAGCACTTTGGATCGGAAATCAAAAAGCTTAGGTTCTAGGTCCAGTCTGGCAATCGACTAGCTCTGTGGGCTTTGACAAGTAATTTATGCCCTCTGGACCTCAGTTTCTTTAGCTATAAAATGGGTTAGATGATTTCTAAAGTCTCAATTCTGACCTCTATGAATTCTGCTTGTTCAGCCATGGAGATGGAGATGGATAGGGGTGATCGTGACATTCTAATCACAAGCAGACCCACGTGGTTATGTGAGAACTGAGCCAAGGAGGTGTGTTCTGCTGACTGCTGTGTTGTGTGTTTGGGGAAGGAAGAAAGTTGAATGGGACAAAGCCCCACTCTGTGTGTAAATATGGGCAGGCTCAGCAAGCTGTCTGTACCAATTCCCCACAGGGCTGGAAGCCAGGAAGGCACTATGAGGATGGGAGTGAGCACTACAAGGATGAGTCACAGAAGAAGCAGCAGTTTACATACAGAATCGATCCAACTAGAGGGGCGTCCACCAGAACCACTATTTATTGGACCCACAGTGGCCACTCCAAGGCACTCTGGAGCATTTAAGAGGCTCACAAGATCATATCTCTAGAGGTAGATGGGACATTAGATGTCAATGAATCAACCCACTCATTTGACAGATTAGAAAACTGAAGAAGACCTATGTTCAATTCCTACCTTAGAAATTTAATAGCTCTGTGACCTTGGGAAAGTGATTAACCTGTCTAGGAGTCAGTTTGCTCATCTCTAAATGAGGAAGTGACCTCCAAAGATTTCTTCCCATTCTAAATCTATAATGCTACAATCCTAAGTGATTTGCCCAAGGTCCTACAAGTAGTAAGTGAAAGAGGCATTAGTTGAACCCAGATCTTCTGAGTCTAAATCCAGGACTTTCTCCATTGTGTCATTCAGAGGAACTTCATTGAGTTTGGCTTTAATGGCTGATGATATCAAATATGGCCTCTTCATTATTGTAAGCTAATGCATTAATCATCTAAGTCTGTGCTTGCTTTTCATAATATTTCCTTTAGGGTAGCAGTTCTCAAAGTGTAGTTCGATGGACACTTCCCAAGATTCTTTCTAGGGGTTTGAAAACCATTTTCATAATAATACAAAGATTTTATTTGCTCATTAAAATACTCCTCCCTTTTCCAATTTCATATCTGTGTGAGGCTGGATTTTCTTCATATATTTCAACCAAAATAACGTTGCAACAGATTGAATACAGAAGTAGATAGGAGAATCTAGCTGTTTTCTATTAGGCCAGACAGTAAAGAGATTTGCAAAAACATACAAAATGATACCATTCTTCTCATTTTTTAATGAAAAATACAGTTATTTTTCATTTGAAATGGTATTTACGTTAACATGTAATGAGTTTATTTTTAAATCAATTTTACGTTTTAAATATTTGTCAATTTTGATTTGTTATAGTAAATATCAGTAGCTATTATAACTCACATTAACAAAAGCTCTTTGGGGTCCTCAATAATTTTTAAGAGTATAAAGGGGTCCTGAGATCAAAAAGTTCAAAACTGCTACTCTAGGAAATCATAGAGTTTGAGCTGGAAAAAACATTAGAAGCCTTATATTCCAGCCTCCTCATCCTATAGATGAGGAAACTAAGACCTAGAGAGAGCAAGTGACTTAACCAAGGTCACATGGGTAGTGTCAGAGATGAGCTTTGAACCCAGGCCTTCTGATTCCAGAGCGCTTTGGCACACTACCTTTCAGATGGACTCAGACTTCTCACTCTGTCCACATAGCCTACAGATAGAACCAGTTGATCTGAGTTTCAAGAGATACTCTCCTCACTCTCTCCAAGGAACTCTCTGTAAGACTCACCCTTCGTGATTCCAGTACCATGGATAAAACGCACAGGGAACGATGCAAGTCACACAGAAGGGTAATAAGGTGCGGAACCTGACGCCATTTTGCGTGTATGTATCCATGGCCTCAGCTAAGTCACAAGGGAGCATGACAGCTGTTATTCCTAACTATACTAGCACATCCTAATGAGTGGGGATATCACAAAATGTCAGTAGCTTTTGTTAAAGAACTGAGGCTTCAGAAAGATGGATTGAGCCAAACTGAGTGGCCCTACACAAGTAGGTGGTACAGTGGATAAAGCAGTGGGACCGGAGTCAGGAAGACCCTTTAAGTTCAAATCTACATGTTTTGTCTGACTTCACATGTATAATGGGTATCATATGGCTTGCCTTCTCAACAGGTAGATGAAGAACTAGCAGGACAAGAGGAAGTTGGAACTCAAAATTTTTTTAAATGAACATTAAAGTTAAAATCCAGCCTCCGACACTTAACAAGCCATGTGACCCTGGGCAAGTCAGTTAACTTCTGTTTGCCTTAATTTCCTCAACTGTAAAATGGGGATAATAATAGTACCTACCTCTGAGGGTTGTTGTGAGGATAAAATGAGATATTTGTAAAGCACTTAGCATGTGTCTGGCACATAGTAGACGCTTAATAAATACTTGTTTTCTTCTTTTCATGATTTACTTCCTTATATGATACAGAGTTCCAGCCCTGAATTACTGACCCAATAGCCAATTTTCCTAATTGTCTCACGCCCTTGGACCTTGGCACTTTGCAGACAACCCACGTTTGACTCTGGAGACACCTGAGTTGAAAAGCAAACAGCTGGATGAGGAAAACAGGGAAATACAGCTGCTCACAGCTGTTAGTTATGTCCATAAATTCCTCCACTATTTCAACAGCATGGAAACATTCCCGTGGTGTTGATGATTGCTGTTTAATGTGATAGGAGATCCAGGCCTTGAATGTTTGTAATAGGGCATGTCAAACATGGAAGGTGAACAGAGTGGAGCATGGATAGAGGGTTAACATTGTAGTCAAGGATTAAGCCAGTACTGAGATTTCATGCCAAATCCAACATTCCTTCCCCTGCACCATGCCGCCTTCCCAGAGAACAGTTTTGTGAGTCAGAGGATAAAAGATAGAAAATAGAATGTAAATAAACATAGGCATGTTTGGATGTGTATGCCTGAAAATTGGTGAAGATGTCTATTGTGTATCCCTGGAAGTTTGTGAGGCCGTCCAATGCATATCCCTGGAAGTTTGTAGGGAAAATATAGGTGGGGGTCCCCAGAGGGTTGGTTTTACCCTTACAGTAAACTTTAATTTAGGGAACATAGGAAGAGCAGGGATTAGAGTAGTTCAAAAAGGCCATCACCAACTGACTGCTAGTCATTTTGAATCGGATGCCCCCCCATAGGCATCTCAGACTCAAACGTCCAAAACAGAACTCATTATCTTTGTCCCAAAATCCTTCCCTCTTCTGAACTTCCCTGTTATTGTGGAAGGAATCACTACCCTTCCAGTGACCCAGACTTATAACCTTGATATCATCTTCAATTTCTCTCTCATTTACTCCACATATCTATTCAGCTACAAAATCTTATAATTTCTTTCTCTACAACATCACTTACATACCTTCCCTACTTTCTACTCACAAAGCTGCCATCCTTCTTCATCTCCTTATTGTTTCCCTCCTGGACTATTCCAGTGGCCTTCTAATTGGTCTCCCCTGCCTCAAGTTTCTCTTCCCTCTGGTCCAACCTCTACTCGCTTGTCAACATGATTTCTTAAATTGTCGGTCTAACAATGTCTCTCCCTTCCTCAGTAAACTCTACTACCTATCTATCACCGCAAGAATCAAATATAAGATCCTCTGTTTGAAATTTACATCCCTTTATAATCTGGACCCCTCTTACCTTTCCAATCTTCTTACATTCTCCTTCCCTCCATGAAATCTGCAGTCCAACTATATTGACCTAACTGTGACTCCTTGAATATGACACTCCTTCTACCTTTGAACTAGTTTTTCAGCGTGCTTGGAATGTTCTCCCTCCCAACATCCAACTCTTAGAATCCCTGGTCTCCTTTAAGACACAAATCAAGCACTACCTCCCCTAGAATGGCTTTCCTGGTTCCCCTCTCCTCCCGTAGGGTCCCCTCTAAGGTTACTTTCCATCTGCTCTGTATAGTCTAATTTATATATTTTGTCTCCTCCATTTTAACACAAACTCCTTGAGGACAGGGACAGGTTTTTATTTTTATTTTTCCACCTTCCCTAGTGCCTATAGCACAGTGCCTGGCGCACAGAAAGTACCTAATGAATGCCTATCGATCAATTTGCTGAAATGAGAGTGAAGAGCAAAAAATGACCTAATAATTAGGGTCATTCAAATTAAAAGAATTTTGAAATTCCACCTGCTTTCCAGAATGGCTGGATCAGTTCGCAGGCCCACCAACAGTACATTATTGGACCTGTTTTCCCACAGCCTCTCCAGGGTTTGTCATTTCCCTTTTTGGGTCAGTTTTGTTGATCTAGAACTTCAGAGGGGGAGGAGGAGGTTGCACTTCTCTAATTATTAGTGATTTAGATGTAATGGAAGAGACAATATATTTATATATGTGTGTGTGTTTGTGTATATATATGTATATGCATATATATATGTAAATTGGCTCATTTTTTTCTCTTCAATCTCATTTCAACCAGTCAGTCTATAAGCATTTAAGTACTTTCTGTGCCCAAAAAGCTATGAAACTATGCATATCCTTTGACCCAGTGATACAGCTACTAGGTCTATACCCCAAAAGAGATCCAAGAAAGAACAAAAGTAACCCCTGGCAGTTCTCATGGTGGCAAAAGAGTTGGAAACTAAGGAGATGTCTATTAATTGTGAAATGGCTGGACAAGTACATGATATGAAGGAATGTTGCGTTATAAGAAATAATGAAAGGGATGATTTCATAGAAACCTAGGAAAACTTGTATGAACTAATACAGAGTGAGGTGAGCAGGACTAGAAAAGAAATTCATACAATAACAAGACAAGCAACTTTAAAAAATTCGGAAACTCCTATCAGCACAGTGACCAGCCATAATTCCAGAGGATTGAGGATTAAACAGGCCAGCTACCCACTGATAGAGATGTGATAGATTCAGAGCACAGAGAATTTTTTTTTGGAGAGGGGAAGGCAGGGCGATTGGGATTAAGTGACTTGTCCAAGGTCACACAGCTAGTAGTAAGTGTGTCAAGTGTCTGAGGCTGGATCTGAAGTCAGGTCTTCCTGACTCCAGGGCCAGTGCTCTACTTACTGCACCACCTAGCTGCCCCCAGAGACTTTTTTTACATGGCCAATGCAGGAATTTGCTTTGCCTGATTATACATATTTGTAACGAAGATTTTGTTTTTCTTGCTTTCTTATGAGCAGGAGGAAAGAGGGAGAAAAAGAAGGCAGATCTTTGAAAATGAAATATTACTTTAAAAAAAGAAATGAAAATAAAGAATGAAGCATGACTCTGAGATTGAGAACCTGTATTACTGAAAAAAATGGTAATTCCCTCAACAGAAGCAGAAGGAATGGTAGATTTGGCGGGGAAGGAGAGTTTGGTATTGAACGTATGGGGATATCCAGCAAGCACTTAGAGATGCAGAGTTGGAGGCATTAATCACTTGAAAAAAAGTTAGACCTAAATATATATTCAAGAAAAATAAATGAAGAATGCTTATTGTCCAAATTAGTGATATGTAGTTAGATAGACTACCCATAGAGCTTTCTAACAATATTTTTAGGGGCAACTAGGTGGCACAGTGAGTAGAGCGCCGGTCCTTGAATCAGGAGGACTGAGTTCAAATCCAGCTTCAGACACTTGACACACTTACTAGTTGTGTGACCTTGAGCAAGTCACTTAACCCCAATTGCCCTACCTTCCCCCTTGCAAAAAAGAAAAAAAACCAGTATTTTTATTTTGAGCAGCAGACAGAAGATGGTCTCAGAACTGAATAGAAGGAAATGAGCAAGGTGGGTTGCCTTTGGGAAAGTGCTCAGTGATTTAATGCTCCCAAGTTTATCCCTGAAACAAAGGCCCATTTTTTCAAAACACCAATATCCTTCAGGTGATGCTATATAGCCATAAATCATAGAATAGGGGAGGAAAAGAAATAAGCAGTTATATAGTGATTACTTTGTGCCAGGCACTGTGCGAAGTGCTTTTACAAATATTATCTCATTTGATCCTCACAACAGTCCTGCAAGGGAAATGCTATTATGATTCCCATCTTACAGTTGAGGAAATTTAGAGAAAGAGAAGCTAAGCGATTTGCCCAGGTTCACACACCTGGTAAGTGTCTGAGGTCACATTTGAACTCAGTTCTTCCTGACTCCAGACCCAGCACTCTAGCCACTGTGTACCAGCTACCCCAGTCTCCAAAATCTCCAAAGAATTAAAGCTATGAGTTAACCAAGGGATAATGGAGGGATAGATATATGGTGGGAATAACTATGATGCTATATATTACCAACAAAGTACTGCAGCCCAGAAGAATTTGGCATATGATTAGAGACAGTAGGAAATCTAGTCAAAAAATGTTGTGTTATAAGAAATAATGAAAGGGATGATTTCATAGAAACCTAGGAAAACTTGTATGAACTAATAGCCAGCTATGTAGGGAAACTGAGGAATGGTGTGTGTTCTTCTGATACCAATGTAATGTCAGAAAATCTGGAGGAAGGGCCCAGCACACCATGTTGATCCCTGATGAAGAAATAATAGAAGGACATAGACAAGGGCCCCAGAGGATAAGAGTTAGGTGTGTTATGATCCGCATCATTGGAAAACTTATGCAAATTCATGAGACTGTAGATCCATCAAAGTCACTTGGTCCACTCACCTACCTGACACACTTCCTTCTCTTACCAACTACCCGTGTTTTCCCTCAAGTCATACCAATCGCAATTCTCGTGGTTAATGACTACTAGACAAGTGGAGACAACTCAGAGTTACATTCTTCCCTGCAAGCTGCTGAGGTGGCTTGTGGAGATGACTGCCATTCCTAGGGAGCCCTGGAGCATAGAGTAATAACCTCATCCCAATGGCACTACCCAGGACTTAACAGAAAAGGCAAAGGGCTCCTTCCTTTCCCTCAGATAATCAGACCTTTGGCCTTCCTGCTGGGGATCTGGAATACTATATTCACCCCATGTCCTTTGGTATAATGTGTTCGCCTTGACTTCTAACTACATACTAACTACATAGACTCACCCATTCCTACCAATTGTGGATAAAGTAGGAAGAATTCGTTGTTCAAACCCTCCTAGAATCACAAATGGTAATGAGGTACTCTGTGGTACTTTAGTGGATAGAGAGCATTATGGACCAAAGGAGAGAATACAGTAACCAACACACAAGGCTTAAAACTCAGAATTCATGGAAGTCTTCCATCAGTTCCATAATACCAAACCACAACCCTGAGAATCAGAGAGACATTTCTTGAGGAGGGATAGTGTAGGATCTCACAGCAGAGTTTGAAAGAAGAAAGGAAGATCCTACCCCCTACAGTGCCATCGTTTAGGCATGATGTTGGAGTTGGGGTTGGGATGGGAAGGATAGGATAAGGTGAGTAAGCAATATGAACAGCTTCCATGAGAAGACCCAAGCTTTGAGGTTGGATCAGAGAAGTGGTCAACTCCCTAGCATTTCCCTTAGTTTGCTTCACAACCTTATATGGATTTCCAGACACAAATCTCTGCTACAACTGGTTTTCCCACTAGGTTTCAGCACTCTATAGACACTCTGCCAACAGATCAAACTAGCGGGGTTTGTTTGGGTTGGGGTTTTGGGGGGCTAATAATTGACCTTCTTCCGACGTGTACCCTGTCTCTTCTGTTCTGAGTAAATATTGCCTTATCCTTAACACTGGCTTTCCCTAAGCACCTGAATCTGTTTGCCTTGGGAAGGGGTATAGCAGTGGTCTTTGGCCATGATCATGAGCCTTGGACAAGGTACCAGGCCTCTTTTCCTGAATAGCATTATGTTTCTTCTATGTATACTATTTTAATAGGGTCAGCTTAACCAGTCTCACACTCACCGGTGCTAGTAGACTTTTGGTGATGTCTGTGATTACCCCCAGTGGCATAATTACTGATTTCAGCTTACATATATTTCCCTTTGCCTGAATCTTCACTTGCTTAAACTGATAGCAGCAACACTGACGTGACACCCAGAGAGTTGTGCCTCTGGATTCGTTCAGCTTTGGCTGCTAAATGGCAGGGAGGAGGTCAGTACTCCTCCCCTTCCACAGGCAGACAAATGCATGGTCTCTGAGCTCTAAGCTAAGTTCCTAAGTCCAGAGGCAAAGGTAGAGATGGTTATGATGCTTCTTTATGAGCTTTTCCATATGATTCTTATAATTATTCTTAAGAATATTAAGATATATTCTTAAGAAACCTTGTGATTCTTCCTTACCCACTTTTAACCTGTCTTATTCTCATCATTAAATATCACTAGGGAGAGAGATAAGGGAGAATTGGGGGCAGAGGAGAGATATAACAGAGGAGGGAGGGCTGACAGCCATTCTGGGCCAAAGACATCAAGGCTTGTGAATAGGTGGTGAGCTGCCCAGGTCCACAGAGTGAATGATTTGAAGAAGAGAGAAAATAAAACACAGTAAAACTCTATCTCTCTACCTAACAGCCTCTATCACATCCTATAAAGCCACCTAACCACCCTCCCAAGAGAGCATCTCATTCTAAATCTTGCATGCTGTAGGCATTCAATAAATGTTTGTTGATCTGATTTGGTCTAGTCAGTACCCAGTTTATTCTATCAGGTTCATGAGAGCAAAATATGTCTCTATTTCTATATACATTCTCACTCAAATACTGTTTCTCCACAGCTCAGCAAACCAACAGTATTATTGATCACAGCTAATAAATTATGGGCAATGTCATTAATATGGCACCTTTCACTGGCAAAGATGATATTCATTAACAGGGCATATGTTCTTGGAGGGTTTCTGCTCATGGAAATTTTCCTCTCCCATATTTCTCATATCCCATCAGTTGCCAGGCTTTGTTGATTCTATTTCCATGTTTTTCATCCCTCCCTTTCTCTCCACTCATACTACAGCTACACATGTCACCACTCACCTGGATTATTGCAATGACTCTCTAGATGTGTGGACAGGACAGAATTTACCTGGTTCATATTATTCTAATGACAGCCCCAATAGGGCCTCAATCTTTAAAAGCTATTTCAGGTGGCAATTAATAAATATTTATTAAGCACCTACTATGTGCCAGGCACTACACTAAGTGCTAGGGATGCACTGTGTGTCAAGGACTAAGGGGGTGTGTATCCCACTTCCCAAGCCCCTCGCTTGCTATGAGTTTGGCTGCTGACATAGCCATGGATCTCTTCTTCAGCCTTGGGACTAGAGACCCTGGAACCCCAGGGACAGGTGTAGGTGGGAACAGAGAAGCTGCACAGGCTATGTGGGGCCAGACCTTTAAAAATTGGATTTGGGGAGGTTGTTTTTTTGTTTCCTTAAGAAATTAAAAAGAATAAGGCTGAATAAAAATGACTACATTAACTCGCTGAAAAACCTCCTGCCATTTTAACTCTGTTCCTGGAGAAATAAAAGAAAAAGAATTTGTCCACCCACACTCAGATCTTTCTGACGAAGGTAGGTGAATATTGCTTTGCTAATCGAGTGTGACGGCTGGATGTGAAGCCACACTGACGGATACGGGATTGAAAGGAATCAACAGCTTTTTAAAAAGGGGGAGGGGGGAGTAGCTGCTACTGGGTCCCAGCAGACCTGGGAGTCATTAAGCCTGACTGTGTTCCTGGCTTCTGCAGGTCTCCCCCAACCCGTAGCAATGGAGGCTGTCGATGAGAGTGAGGGGCACCCAGACCAGCAGGGGGAAACAGCATCACCCCCACAGTCCTCGGAGAGAGAAACACAGCCTGCCCAGTGTCCCTGGGGTCAACCTCTGACTGGGGGTGGCAGCATGTGCTTGTTCGCCGTCTCCCAATTTTTGGTAAGGTCGTGGGATACGCCAGGCTGTGGTGGGAGGAAAGGGGGAGGGGAGAAAGGAAGCTGAGGGACATACCCATCCCCACCCCCCACCTCCACCCAGGGCCCATCTGAGGTGAGCCTTGGGGGAACCCAGAGACTCTGATATCTCACCTGTAAAGATTCCCAACCAGTGGAATCCCTAGGGCTGGGATGAGAAGCATCCAGGAGACCTAAGCTCCAACATCTACTTCCAGGCACCCTGGACCACTCCTGATCATACGCAGGGTCCTGTCTGGAGGAGCTTCGTATCAGTGGGATCTCCTCTGTAAGCTCTCCTTTGTGAGGGCAGCTTTGTGGTTTCTTTTCTGTAGAGAGCTCTTGTGTGGCTCTCTCTGAGGAACCATTCCCTAAATGGGATTCTCCCGTAGGCCTTTCTTCTTTGGGGGAACCTTATCTTGGCAGCTATCTCTAGGGGAATCTTTTCTTCTAGGTTATGAGACCTTTCCCATACAGCTGGGCCCTTGCTTTCACTTTGGTGAATCACATCTGTGCTGCTTCTGCAAACAAAGTGATTCCAGATCTCACCTTCAGGGTTTTCCTTGGTGTAGGCTGAGGGAGGGAAGAAGTTTGGGAATGTGTTGTTTTGTTTTTTTTGGGGGGGGGGGGGAATGTGTTTTTTAGAGTAACAGCCTAAATAAACACAGAGGGATAGAAGTACAAAGGCCTCTGAGGGATGAGCCAAGGGAGTGCCTGATGGCCCTCACTCCCCACTCTGCCTTGTGGGCTCAGGGCTAGGAACTAACCTTGACCCCCTCTCCCTTCCCTTGTCCAGCTTGCCTTAGGAGTGCTCTGGCTCAGTGGGTACAGCTCTGTCGCTCTGCAGGGGGTCATGGATCTGGGCTCCTCCTTGCTCACACCGTTGGGACATCTGTTCATCGTTCCAGAGGTAAGTGGGCTCTGAAGGGACCAGGTGGGTTGGGAGGACAAATAGGGCTCTAATCCCATTCCCCCTCTACTCCCACCCCTTCCCCCTTCCAAGGCTTAATTAATTCCAGCACTCAACATTGGGATTCTGAAATCTCTCATTTTAACCTCTCTCCCTGTTTGGGAATCCTCCAGGGAACAAGGGATTGGCTTTCCCAGTCATCCAAAAGTTTCCCTCCCCTGAGCTGTCCTATCTCTGGCAGCCCAAGCCTTGAAATATATATCCAAGAGTCATAGGGCACTCTCCTGGCCCATTCCCTCAAGGACTCTGAGATCTCAGCTTCTCCTACCCTGGACATAGACAATCCCCCTGCTTTCTCTAGTTCAGCTAAAACCAGGTTGGGATTTTCAAAAGCAAGTTTACAAAAAAAAAACCTGATATAAAGTAAAATCCAATACAAAACAGATTTGACATAGTATGGATCATAGATTTCTCACCCTAAGGAAACTCCAGTCTGACCACTGATAGGCAAAGCTAACACAGTTTACAGTCCCCCCACCCTACATCTCAGCCTTCTCCCTGAAACTTTACCCATCTGTAAAGCCACTTTTTAGTTTTTTTGTCCTCGATGAGCATCTGAGCCCAGCCTCTTCACGTGGCTATGTTCCTGATGACAAGTGGTATCAGTTCCCTCCCAGTGCTAGAAACAGACAGGCTTCTCTTCCTGTCTAAAGGAACTTCTCTTCTGTACAACTGTCCACTCAGCTCCTGTCCACTGTCTGAGGGCAGCGATTGGTTCTTAGATCATTTGCAGAACAAAATGAATTATAGGCTTCTGCCCAATGACTATTACACTTTTCCTGGATCCATTTTCCTCACCCATCCACTTCCCTGGGCTTTTTTAATGATTTGACCCTCAGGTGTATACCTCCCTCCAAATCACTCCCATGCTCACTTGTGGGCTCACATTCTCTCTCTCTCTCTCTCTCACACACACACACACACACACACACACATGCACACACACCTTCCAGAATCCTGTGGTATAATATTCAAAAATACTTTTAACACATGGTTCCTAGTAATGACAAGTCTTGGTAGCACACACCCATCATCTAGAGGTGGTTCAGTCCCATTTGGATGGCTGACAGAAGGCACCACTCATATCTACAGGCCTCCGATGTCTCGCTGGATAATGTGAGCCAAGTTTCTCTGGTATCTAAGGCCTCAGTTCTTCACGCTCCTTTCACCACCCCCCTCCCCCCACCCCTGTTAATCCTATCCCTGTTGAACTGATCACTTTATCTGATATTCCCTAGGTCTGCCTAAAGATGGGAAGCATGGAAAATTCTGGATTTCTGGCGGCCTTCCTGGCTTTTGGCCTAGTCCTTGCTGTGGTCTTGGTAAGCTGCCTCCAGACCTTCCCTTCGATCTGGGACCTTGTGCGCTTCTCTCATCTGTCTGCCTTGTCACTTTGACCCCACCTCTGGCCAAACTCTGTTCCGCACTCCAGCTCCTCCAGCTTCTGGACCACATCTGGCCCAGTCTCTGTCTGCATGTTTGGTTGGGGTGGAGAACGCTGGAGCATGGTTGAGTCTGGGATAGGGAACTGCATTCCCATGGGGCTGGAAAAGGTAGAAAGGGGAATATAGGGACCTTCCCAAATGACACATTAGCATCTGTGACAGGATAGGTGATGCAGTGGATAGGGGCCTGGACTTGGAGTCAGAATGACCTGAGCTCAAACACTAGTTGTGTTACCCTGGGCAAGTCACTTAACCTCTCTCTCTCAGCTTCAGTTTTCTGATCTGAAAAATAAGGGTAATTATAGCCTACTTCACAGGGGTGTTGTGAAGCTCAAATAAAAGAGTGTATATAAAGTGCTTTGCAAACCTAGTTATCATTATCATTATTATAATTCATAACTCTAGAAAGTGGTTCCAGGTACAGATATGAGCCAACAGTTATTTATCTCCAGCCTGTTGACTTCTTTCAGAGGAAAGGGGAAATGGGAGGAAATTGGCTTTAGAGGTAGGCGTCAGGCAGGAAACAAGATGAGGGAACTAGCCTAGAAAAGGGAAAAGTTCAGGACTGCAGGGGAGGGACAAGGGATTGGAAAGTACAGGAGGTGAGAAGCACCAGAAACGGCAGACACAGAATCCCCTCTGGGCATAGGCTATTGTAGACCACTTACTACCTAAGGTGGCTACAGTCAGAACATTCCTGTATGGGGCAGAATCATGGGACTGGCCAGATTAGACACGTGAACTCCAGAGGTAGCCAGCGTAGGCACATGCTCAGGCAGCCCATCATGCTGCCGTATGTGTTAATTAATGGCATTATGTTGTTAATGGCCCTCCGGTGATCTGTGACTATGTGTCATCCTCTGTCCCCCAGGTTTGGCATCTCCTGGGAACGTCCCCGGAGCTTCCCTCAAAGCAAACTGAGGACAGGCGCCAGTCTGTGAGCCGCCAGCCATCTTTCACCTACTCCGAGTGGATGGAGGAAAAAACTGAGGATGACTTCTTGGATCTGGACCCTGTCCCTGAGACACCGGTGTTCGACTGTTCAATGGACATCAAACCAGAGGCTGACCCCACCTCCCTGACAGTCAAATCTGTGGGCCTACAAGAGAGGTGGAGGAGGGGCCCCTGGGGCTCAGAGGCTCAAAGTATCTGAAAGCTTTCCCATTCCCTCCTAAAACCCAGGGATAGCTATCTCTGGTAGCCTATGTCCCAGGACAAAGCCATGGGGAAGATGTGTCTGTGTTTCAAAGAATGGCCGGTATAGACTTTCTCACCATGGGGTATGATCCAGTAGACATAATTCAGTTATAGAGAGACAGCAGTGGGAAAAAACTCAGAACTGGGAATGAAGAGTTCTGGGTTCTGATCCTAGGTCTTCCTCTAACTGCCCACTACCTGGAGAAAGACCATCTCCCTTTGTATTCCTCAGTTTCCTCATCTGTAAAACAGCAAGATTGGATGAGCTGACCTTCGGTAGCCCTTCCTGCTAGGTCTTCTTGGATTCTAGATGTAGTCACCCTAGGGCACTCAGGCTGTAGAAGACACTATCCATACTACCACCAACCCTTCCCAGAGGTTTCCAGGAATGAAGCCACTTTCTAATGTGGCTCTGAAGGGCTACTTTCCCTCTCTGTGCCTGGTAGTCAGTTCTGCAGTCACCAAAGTGAAAGCAGGTTAGGAGTCAACCCAGGTGGGGAAAGAAAGAAGAATGGAACGCAAGGGTCATCCCATCTAGGGCCAGAGGGTTAGACCTTGCTCCTCTTCTATGGGGCCCTCTAACCTCAGATACAAGGCCTTCTTCCAGGCCAACTAAGGACCCAGACCTAAACCTTAGGGACTGATATCGGGTGAGAATCTGGGCTCTTCAACAGAATGGGACCACAACTTTCTAAAAAGAAGTGTTACATTGTCTTACTATGTCCCCATGAGAAATGGGGTCCCCAACCATAGGCCCTCATCTTCTGTTTCTGAGGTCATCCCTGAGTCTCCATCCTTGGCCTTCACCCTCCATCCCCGGACTGGGTCCTATTCTTTCAGCCTTGGCCCCATCCTTCATCTCTGAGCCCTCACCCCTCGGCCTGAGGTCCCAGCCCTGGACCATTGTCATCCATGTCTGACACCAGGACCTTGCTTTCTAGGAGGGGCTCAAATGTGTCCCTGACGCTGGACATGTGCACTCCAGGGTGCTCTGAGGAGGGCTTTGGCTACATCATGTCCCCACGTGAGGAGTCAGCCCGTGAGTACCTGCTCAGTGCCTCCCGGGTCCTCCGAGCCGAGGAGCTGCATGAGAAGGCATTAGACCCATTCCTACTGCAGGCGGAGTTCTTTGTGAGTATCAGACTTCAAATCATCCTCTATCCATGCTGTGAACAATGTCTGTTTCACTCATTCATTCAGGAAATGCTTCCTAACCAGATATAGCGGACACGTGCATGGGAGTCTAGTGCTCTCTACAAAAACAGCAGGGGATCTGAATGATGGTGGAAGGGGCTTTCAACTCAAAGACCCTAAAATAAAAGCTTGCCTTTCAATTGCTGCCTTGTGACCTTGGATAAGTCACTTAAAAATCTGGGTCTCAGGGGCATCTAGGTGGCGAAGCGAATAGAGCACGAACCCCGGAGTCAGGAGGACCTGAGTTCAGATCCACCCTCAGACACTTGACACTAACTAGCTGTGTGACCTTGGGCAAGTCACTTAACCCCAATTGCCTTGCCTTCCCCCTCCAAAAGAAAAAAACAAAAACAAAAATCTAGGTCTCCCATTTCCTCAGCTGTAAATAAGAAGGTTAGACTGAATGACCTCTGAGGTTCCTTCTTCCTCTTGATCTATGCTCCTGTGACTCCTAAAGCCTCACCTCAGATGACATGCCCCTGGCTCTCACAGAAATTATACACTGAGTCTCCATTGAGCCCTTAAGAGGAGAAAACACTGGCTCACCCTCCCAACTTCACTTTGCGTTTCAGTAGCACCACCAGGCTCCTAGTGACGAAGGTTTAAAATCTGGGAGTCATCCTCAGTTCCTCAGTCTCCCCCTAGGCCCATCCACAGCCCCTGCTGTCCATATTCAGTCATGAAGGCCCGTTGATTTCATCTTTGAACTGTGACTCAGTCCTAAACCCTCCTTTTCCATCCTTAGCCCCATCGGAGTCCAAGCCCTATCACATCACACTTGGACTATTGCAGTAGCCTCACTGCATGATACTCCCTCATTGACCCACTTTAAAGGCCATTGCCAGATTAACTTCCCTAAAGAACAGCCTTGCTCAAAAACTTTCCATGGCTCCCTACTGTCTACAGGAAACAGTCCAAATTCCTAAGCCTGGAAATCAAAGCTTTCCACAGTCTTTCTGTAAACTATTTTTTTAGCTTATGTATTCAGTACACCACTTACAAAGATATGCCTCAGCTTTCCTGCCTGTGTCTCCATTCACATCATTGCTTTCTCCATTCATCTACTTTCTCATTTTTTCCTCCTTTATACAAACATTTAACAGAGAGGCGGGATAGGAAAGACCAGTGGAGCCAGGAAGGACCATGAACCAAGTGTCAGTTTTCTCATCTCTAAAACAGGGATAAAAATAACCATAGTACCTCCCTCCTGGGGTTGTTCTGATGGCCGAAGCAGCTGAGTACGTGCCACATAAAGAGCATTGGAAATCTTAAAACATCATATAAATGTTAGCCGTTGTTATTATACTGTCAGCAATTTTTATATAAAATAGTCTATGTTTAAAATATTTTATGTTCATGTGTTACATTTTATATTGGAACAGGCAGCCTGGTTTAGGAGATAGAGCATTGGATTTGAAGTCAAGAAGACCCAAGTTCAAGTCCTTTCTCACACACTACCTGTGTACCCTCTTGTGACCTCTCTTTGACTCAGTTTTCTCAAATGTAAAATAGAGATAATAATCCCTACCTCACTGATTGTCGAGGGATTCAAATAAAATAGTGTGCATAAAACACTTTGCTAACCTTAAAGTGCTAAGCAAATGCGAACTATCATTATTACAATGATGTTCTCATAATTCTAATCCATTTTTTTATTATTTTGTAGGGTAGAAGCCAGGGCAATTAGCATTAAGTGACTTGCCCAAGGTCACACAGCTAGTGTGTCAAGTGTCTGAGGCTGGATTTGAACTCAGGTCCTCCTGACTCCAAGGCTGGTGCTCTACTCACTGTACCACCTAGCTGCCCCCATTCTAGTCCATTCTTCAAAGTCCAACTCAAATCCCAACTCCTACATGAAACCTTTCCCAGCTAACCCAGCTGACATGGACCTCTCATTCCTCTGAGCTCCTAGACATATATTGTCTATAAAAACTCATTTGACAACGACTCTTTAAAACTACCCTTGTATGGTGCAGTGATGACTCTCATCACCAACTTGGCACCACACCAGTTAGATGTCTTCCTAAAACATGGATCCCAGAACATATACCCTATTACAAAGATGACCTCACCAGAACAGAGGACATCAGGGCCAACTGCCTCCTCAATTTTGAAAATTGTGCCTCTTTTATTGGAAATTAAGATCACATTGGTTTCTTTGGCTGCTATGTCTCATTTTTGACTCATCCTGGGCTTGTGGTCCAATACAGCTTCCAGATCATTTTCACACATAGTGTGGTCTAGACACACCTCCCTGGTCTTGAACTTATATGACTGGTTTTGTTTTGTTTTGCTTTTAAGCATAAGCATAGGATTCTTTAATTACCCCTATGCCATTTTATTCATTATCTTAGCCTGTCAAGAACTTTTTGGATCTTGACTCAGTTGTCCAACAAGTTAGGGTTCCTTCCAGGGTGGTGGAATCTCCAGATATGTCTTTTATGCTGTAATCCAAGTTATTGTTAAAAAGTGTTCAACACAACAGGACCAAAGACACATTCCTAAGGTTCTCCCCTAGAGATGTTCCTCCCATTGCCCATGACTTTGGGAATTTGGCTATTTGACCTATTCTGAAACCAACCAGCTTTACTACCTATATCTCTCTGTCTGGTCCACAAAGACAGCCTGAGAGATTGATAGTCAGATACCGTGCTGAAATATAGGTATGTTACATCTACAGCTAGGGGCAGCTACGTGGTGCAGCAGATAGAGCACCTGATCTGGAATCAGGAAGACGACTTCAAACCTGGCCTCAGACTGTGTGACCTTGCACAAGTCACTTAACCTTTACCTCAGCTTCTTCATCTACCAAATGAAGATAATAATAGCATCTACTTCCCAAAATGAGAATGATAAGAGCATTTACTATCCCAAATGAGATAATAATTATAAAGTATTTGGCACAGTGCCTGGCACATAGTAGGTGCTATATAAATGTCAACTGTTGTTATTATTAATATTATCATTATTATTATAATAGCACTCCTCTGACCTATCAGTCTGATAACCCTAAAAAGAAAAGGAAACAAGATGAATCTAACATTGAGTGTTCTTAAAGAACCCTTGGCTGGCCCTTAGGGATCGCTGCTTCCCTTTCTAAATGCTCACAATCCCCCTCTTTAATAATATATTCAAAATTTGTGCCAGGAATCAGATTCACACTCCCCTCCAAGCACACGGTGCCTGGCATATAACACAGAATAGTAATAACTAGTATTCATATTTCATCTTTCAGTTTGCAAAGTGCTTTACAAATACTGGCCCTCATTTGATCCTCACAACAACCCTGGGAGGTAGGTGCTATGATTATTCCCATTTTACGGGTGAGGAAACTAGGCCAGCAGAAGCAAAGTGCCCAGAATCATATAACTAGTCATTGGCTGAGGTCAGACTCACTCTCAGGTCTTCCTGACTCCAGGCCCAGCACTCTATCCACTGCACCACTTCACTAAGTATGTCTTAGTGAGAAAAGATAGAATCCCTGCCTTTAAGAAACATATGGGGGCAGCTGGGTGGCACAGTGAATAGAGCACCAGCCGTGGAGTCAGGAGGACCAGTGTTCAAATGTAGCCTCAGACCCTTGACAAACTTACTTGCCATGTGATCTTGGGCAAGTCACTTAACCCCAAATTGCCCTGCCTTCCCCCCTCCAAAAAAAAAAAAAGAGATATATGGTCTCATGTGAGAACCCTGAAACAAAAGCACAATTGATTTTTATGATTTATGATCAGAGACTAAGCTGTGAAGCACTGATCAGCTGGAGCTCCCCCCCACCCCCACCCCGCCCTAGCCAGTGAGCAGGATGAGAAGACGGAGGCCAACCTAAGCCCCAGACCAGTAACAGGGACAGGCAGTGGGTGTCTCACAAGAACATAACCAGAGACACAAAGAGACCAATGAAGCTAAAATGCAGTAGGAACTCAGGGCACATAGGTTTTTCGCTATAGGCTAAAAAGTCTACCTAGTAATGAATTTTAGAGTTGGTATTGCTGCTTCAGGTGTGAAAGAATTCACTTAGACCTTCTCTGTAGCCACTGGGAGCTTTATTAATGCAAAAGCAGCAGACTGGCCCCAGAAGAAAGACTAGCAATTTACAGAGGGACTGGGGCTTGTTTTTATAAAAACAGGATAAGGAAGATGGGAAAATTTATGACACAGGATGAGGGAGACAAGGAATTTTGTGGTCCAGGATAAGCGGGACGTTTTATGGTATTCTAAGATAAGAGGAAAAGACATTAGGACGCCCTCAGGCTCAGGAGGGCCTCACAAGGTACTGAAAAAGCAACCCTTAATAGTAACCCTTAGGGCACCTTTGTATCCACAAACACTAGTATATGGTCGTGTACCTACAAACTTTTTATGTGACCTTTCTTCCGGCAGGAAATACCCATGAACTTTGTGGACCCAAAAGAGTATGACATTCCTGGCCTGGTGAGGAAGAATCGGTACAAAACCATCCTCCCCAGTGAGTACCCATACCTGCAAACCTGAATGCCTGCCTCCATCTGTCACTATGTTTCTCTCTAAACAGAGAACAGCCTAGGAGACCCGACAACACTGAGGTGGTACAATGTATCAGTCGGTAAACATTTATTAAGCAAATGCTTAATGTGCTCTGTGCTGACCGCTTGGGATACAAAAAGAGGCAAAAGACAGTCCCTGCCCTCAAGGAGTTTACAATCTAACAGGGAGACAACACGCAAGCAAACGTATGCAAAACAAACCGTATACAAGAAATGATTAAGAGGAAAAGCACTGGAATTGAGAGGGGTTGGGGGATTTAAGAAGGTGGGATTTTAGTTGGAACTTAAAGGAAGCCAGGGAGGTCAGTAGTTGGAGTAGAAGAGGAAGAACATTTCAGGCAGGGGGACAGACAAGAAAATGCCTGGAGTGAGAGATGAAGTGCTTTGTTTGCAGAATAGCCAGGAGGCCAGTGTCACTGGATCAAGGACTATTTGGTGAGGAGTAAGGTGTAAAAAGATTGAAAAAGTAGGAGGGGACTAGATTATGAAGAGCTTTGAATGCCAAAGAGAACATTTTGTATTTGCTCCTAGAGGGAATAGAGAGCCACTGGAGTTTATTAAGTAGGGAGGTGACATGTTTGAACTTGCACTTTAGGAAAATCGTTTTATTAGTGGCCATATAGAGTGGAGAGAAACTTGAGGCAGGCAGACCCACCAGCAAGCTATTGCAATAGTCCATGCATGAGGTGATGAGGGAATGGACCAGGGGGGTGGCAATGTCAAAGGAATGGGATAGGGGGATTTTGAAAGATGTTGAAAAGGTGAACAGCAAGCTTTGGCAGCAGATTGATTGGGGGAGGTGAGAGAGAGTCCCGGATGACTCCTAGGCTGGGAGTCTGAGGAACTGGAAGGATGGCATTGCCCTCTACAGTAATAGGGAAAGAAGGAGAGTCAGGGGGTATAGGGGAAAAGTTAATGAGTTCTGTTTTAGACATATGAAGCTTGAGATGTCTGCTAGACATCTAGATCAAGAAGTCTGAAAGGCAGTTGGAGATGTAAATGTGGAGGTCAGCAGAGAGATTGGGGGTAGGAAAGGTAGATTTGAGAATCATCAGCATAGAGATGGTAACTAACTCCTTGGGAGCTGATGAGATCACCAAGTAGAGAAGAGAACCCTATGGAGGATAGAACCCTGGGGGCACCTGTGGTTAGAGGGTATGATCTGAAGAGGATCCAGCAAAGGAGACAGAAGAGAGGTGGTCATTTAAGATAGGAGGAGAACCAGGAAAGAAAAGAGTATCAGGGAGAAGAGTGACCAACAGTGTTAAAGGCTGCAGAGAGGTCAAGGAGAATGAGCAATGAGAAAAGGCCATTGGATTGGGCAATTATAAGACCATTAGTAACTGTGGAGAGAGCAATTTGGGTAGAATGATAAAGTCAGAAGCTAGATTGTAAGGGGTTGAAAAGAGAGAAAGTGAGGACATAGACTGCTGGACTTGGCATTAGGAAGACCTCAGTTCAAATCCTACTTTAGATAATTATTATCCGTGCGTCTATCCATAGGTAAATCAGTTAACCTCCCTAGGCTCAGTTTCCTCATCTGTAAAATGAGGGGGTTAGACTTGCTGGAATGCTGAGATTTCTTCCAGATCTAATCTATGGTCATACAAAAGAAAAATTATCCTAGTTGGCTTTGCTGCGCTAAGGGCTGGTGAAGGAACAAGAGTAGGAGATCTTGGTTTTTCTCTTCCCGATCTTTTCCTCATGTTCATAAGACCCTTCTGGCTAGACAGGCAGCATGGTATGCTAGAAAGAGCACTGGCTTTGGAGTTAAAGGATGTGGGTTCAAATTGTGCTTCTGATACTTTCTACCTTGTGACCTTGGGTAAATCCTTTAACTTCTGGACCTCAACGTCTTCATCAATAGAATGAAGAGGTTGGATTACATGATCTACACAGGAGTCCCTTCCCACTCTAGATCTATGATCCTGTGATCTTCCTAGGTCCCAAGGTCCCCTACCTTGAGGCCATCATCTCCTGGGAAAAAGAACATCTGGCAGGAGCCAAAGACAATGACAGCTGTTGAGGAGTCACATTTGAGACTTAAGACTTTCTAGTAATATCTGTGGACCATTACTGAGTCCCCCATAGCCCCAGGGAAACATCCTGAAGGGATAATTGGCATGATCCCCAGAGTGAAAAATAGACATTCTCCATCCCTACCCTCAAGAAAGAGCCAAAGCTAAACAAAATAAAATCAAAGAATCCCAGCGTTGGAAGTGACCTTAGAAGCCATTTAGTCTGGCCTGTGCCTTAGCAATAATCACTGTGACAATATACCCAACAAGTGAAAACAAGTGTTTTCTAGTCCCTGTATTTTCTTTGTGTCCTGAAGGCCCATCTGGTTGCTTGGAAATCTCCAGTGACAGGGAAGTCACTATGTCTGAGGCAGCCCATCCCACTTTTGGACAGCTGTAATTGTTAAGAATTGTTTGGTTCCTGACATGGGACCAAAATATGCCCCCCAGTGACTGCCACCCACTGGTCTTGTTCTATCCTCAGGGTCAAGCAAAACAAGTTGAACTAACTAGTCATCTGTGTGACAGTCCCTCAAATCACTGAAGTCAGGTACCATACTGTTATCATAGCCTTCCAAAGTCTTCCCTTCTCCAGAGTAAACCTCTTCAGTCCCTTCTGTAAATCTTTGTTTGGCAGATTTCTACTCCAATCTCCATCCTGACCCTCTGGATATGTACCTGCCTAAATTATGATGCTAAGAACTGAACACAGTTCCCAGATGTAGTCTAAGCAAGACAGAGAATGGTATTCTGAATTCTAAGCATGGCATAATAATAGAGAGCTAGCCTCAGGATTGGGAAGGCCTGGGTTCAAGTTTCCCCTTGAAGCATACTGGTTTTGTAACCCCAGGTCATTTAAACATTCAGTGTCCTGGCAACTAAGTCTAGAAAAGTTGCAGAGCAATTGCAGACCTGTATTGGTAGAGGGAGCCAGCAAACATTTTACCAACAAAATCACATGTCCAGACCTGAACCAAAAAAACAAAAACAAAAAAAATCACACGAACCTATTTGGACTGCCTCATCACCCTATTGACTCATACTGAGCTTGAAGTCCCTAAAAACTTCAGTTCTGTTTCACACTAACTACAATCTAGCTCATCTTCTACTTATGGAATTGATTATTTTAGGACCTAAATGTAGGACTTCACATTTATCTCTATGGGATGTGGTATACTGAACCGTGGGACATTGGTTCAAATTCCCCCTCTTCTTCCTACTTCTATAAATTTGGGCAAGTTACCGAATTTCTCTGGGCTTTGATTTCTTCATCTATGAAATGATAGGATTGGACTAAATGATCTCTAGTGCCCTTTCTGCCTCCAAATTATATGTATAATGCTGTGAAATTTCATGCTATTATGTCTGGCCCATCCTTCTAATCAAATCTAATCTAATCTACTTCTAGCCCTCAGAGATCTTTCAGGATTCCAGGTTGGTCATCCAACCTTTTAGTTAGCCATCCAACCTTTGTGTCATCTGCAAATGTGTTGAGGGTGCCATCTTTTATTTCATATCCAATGGATAAAAATGTTGAAGAGAACAGGGCCAAAGAAATGTGTTTAATACCTCCCATAGAGACATTCTTAGAGCTTACCATCACTCCATCAACCCCAGTTCTTTGGGTCTGATCTTTAATCACTTCTGAAATCACCACACTGTAATATAAGCCAATCGATCAAGCAAAAAGCATTTATTAAGTACCTACTGTTTACCAAGCACTGGGAGTACAAAGACAAAAACAAAGCAATCTCTGCCTTCTGGGAACTTACATGCTATTGGGAACAAATGATTATGTGCAAAAATAAGTAAATATTGTACTTTGTATGTAGCAGTGGTGAGGTGGGATAATGAACAAGATTCTTCAATCCATTTTGGCTGTCCCCCACCTCCTACTATTGACTTGCGGCTCAGGTGGGTTTCCCAATATAAACAATTTTTTGGCTCTAGGAAGTTCTATCAAGACCCATATTCTCTCCCATGTTTTATTTTGTTTTGCTTTTAAACCTCTGAGCCCCCAGTCAGAGGTAGTGCTCGGTTAAAACTGCCTCCATGCCACCCCATCGCCCTTCCCAACTAAATTACCTATAAATACACCCAGACTAACAAAAACCTGTGGCTAATTCTATTCGTAAAGGCAAAGTAAAATTTTAAATCACGTAAAGGAAAAAGACTCTTCCTCAACACCCAGAAGGAATGGCTTCAAATTTCCTCATGGGCATCTTAGAGGAGAAAGGAGATAAAGAATTCCCACTGTAGGGTCTATAGTCCTTGAGTTTCAGTCACAAAGTTTTGGTCTGACCCTCCTTATGCTTGGCCCAAATAGCCTCACTCTTCACCCTCTCCAACACTGTACCTCTTCCATGTGTCTGGTAAAGAACTGAGTTCCCCTATGAGTCTGGCTTCTGTTCAGACTCACTTGAATCAGCCTCGGTGGGCCTCTTTAGTCTCCACTGCCTCTGGTATAGGCTTAGCTGTGTTCCTTAGCTGAGGTACTTACTGTGTTCTTTGGGAAGGAGCAGAGACCTTAGGCGTGGCAGAAACCTCCCCAGGTCTGCTCCCTGGAGAGGCCTCCCACGAAGGATTTAGAAGAATAGGATCATCTTGCAAGCTAATGCCCTTTAAGCTCTACCCTCTCCTTTTCTTTCTGGTACCAGGCTGGGTCTCCTCAGCGAAAAACCTCACTAACTTGTAGTAACTATCCAGTATATTTCCCAGCCTTTATCTCTGAAAGCCATAACCAGGTGACCATATGCCTACAAATCATCAAATACCTCTGAGGTTCAGGATTCTCCTGGTTTCTTTTAAACTGTCCCTCCTGTGGGTCCATGAAAATGAGTAGGTAGGGAAAAGGTAACTATTCTCCGGAGCTAATTCATTATTTCTACTGAACACTGTATTGCCAATGCAATATGAGCAGCTGCTATAAATATGTATATATATTTTAAGGATCGAATGACAAGGTATAATAAGCACTCTTCACTCAAAACTAAACCAGTATAACATTTATTCTGTACACTAGGACAAGACAAAACATCACTATGGAAATACAGAAAAGCAAAGCTCAACAGGGTTCCAAAAATATTTACACACACTACCAGCCCCGGGAGCACTACCATCTAGGTTCACAGCCTGGAGGCTCCTTGATAACACCTACTTAGAAAGGTCTTAAGCCAAGTGTCCTTCCCATGGGCGAGGCCCCCCTCCTAGAGTTCCTGCCCCTAGTAGTTCTGCCCCTACTGAGTACCCCCTGCCCATCAATCTTCCAGGATGTGTATATGTGTGTGTGCATATGTATATACATACATATATGTATGTATGTGTACATATGTGTACATATATATGTGTATGTGTATATATATATATATATATATATATTTGACCTGAAAGTTTGGTTAAAGGAGGCAAACAAACTAGGTGATATGTAAATTCACACTGTTTATTCCCTTAAAGCTAGCAGCATACATACATGTACAGAGCCAGATGAAATCTGACTGTCTGAACAAAAGAATGAGAAGGCTTAAATACATTTTAGAACCATCTCAATTCTGGGTGGTTACATCACTCAAATTCATCATTTCCACATATGTTTAATCATAGTATGAGAAAGGAATTTCTTAATTGGATAAGTTTTAAATACAATAAGGTAAGAGAGTTGACAAAGTGTCAATTGAAATTACAATCCAGGACATCTATATTTTCTTTACCATTAACATACCATAACATAGTATATGTCTATAAAATATTAAGATAAGAAAAAGTCCCATTGTTGAAGATAGTGTCTCGGGTTAAGGGTCTCATCCTTAATGGCCATAGATAGAGGAAAAAAATGCTCTTAAGTCAGCCCCATCTGAGCATGTTGACATAAGAAGTATTCTCTGAGTTTGCTCAGAGAACAGAGGCTGTTAGGTCCAGGCTCTTCTTCTGGTTGGTTAATTCAAGCTCTGGCCCTTATTGAGGTTATTAAATTGATATTAAATTATTATCAATATATGTATGTGTATATATGTATATAGTATTGGCTCAATGCAGAAAGGCATGAAAGCCCATGTGGGTAGCTGGCTCTATGTGACTGCGATCAGGATGTATGAACTGTGAACTGTGAACTGGGCCAGAGTTCAAAGGAGCAAAACATCCATGATTGGTGAGATGAAAAAACTCTGTACCTCTAAACCTGGGAATATGGGCCCCTGTTCCAAGGAGGAAAAGGGGACATATGGTCACATAGGCCTATTAGTGGATGGGGAATATCGTCATATTCCATTAACCCTACAAACACCCATCTGCTTTCCTGGCCTTTTATATGATATGACTCCTTAAAGCCCCATACCCTGGGATACTGTGGATACTCAGAGACCAGAAGATCTGGATTCAAGTTCTGCCCTGATACATACTGGTTGTGTGACCCTGAGCAAATCATTTAGCCTTTCTGAGCATTCCAGGCAGCTCTTAAGGCCGTAAGTAGGAAAGAAGGTGCTGACTTACATTATTAGAGAGGCTTCCTCATCCAGAGGTCCCCTCCATCAGTGAAATCACACATGTAGTTTCTATCCCCTCCAAGATGAAAGCAGATCTACACAGATCTGAAAAATGCTTAACCTTTCCAAGGTGTAAAAAAAATGCAATCTAAGTGGGACACACCTTAATGTATACAAGGCAGTTTTGTAGGGGGAAGTACTAGCAACTGTAAGAAAAGGTCTAAAAGACTGCATTCCAGCTGAGCTTTGAGGAAAGCTAGGGATTCCAAGAGAGGGAGGTGAAGAGGGAGGGCATTCCAGGCAAGAGGCACTGCCAACGCAAAGGCATGGTGATAGGAAAAGGAGCAAAAGGTGCTGCATGCAGCACATTGAGCAGGACCATAGAGCTGGATTGAGGAGGGGAATACTGTGTAAGAAGACTGGAAAAGTATGAAGTAGCCATGAAGTAACCACTCAAGGAGTTTATATTTGATCACTATAAAGCTACTGAAGTTTATTGAGTAGGAGAGGTAATATAATCAGACTGGTGGCTATGTGAAATTACGGACTGGAGTGAGAAGAGGATTTAGGCAGAGAGATCAAAAGGAGTCTATTGCAATAGTCCAGGTGAGAGGTGATGAGTATTGTGCCAGTGGAATAACTATGTGAGTAGAGAAAATAGGACATACAGGAGAGATAAAGGAGATAGAAATGATAAGATATGGCAAGAGATGGTATATGTAGGTTAAATGAAAGTGAGAAGTCAGCATTGAACTAAGATTGGTTCACCCTAGGTGACTGGAAGGGTTACAGTGCCCTTGACAATAAGGAAGAAGAGTGGTGAGTTTGGGAGGAAAGATAATGAGTTCTACTTTGGAGATGGCCAGTTTGAAATGCCTATAGGACAACCAGTTTAAAATATCCAATAGGTGGTTGTTGATGTGGGACTAGAGCTCAGGAGAGAGAGTAGGGATGGATATATAGATCGAGGAGTCATCTACATAGAGATGATAATTCAACCTGTTGCAGTCTAGGGGTGCTTGACCCCAAAATTCAAGGGCAAAAGATGAGGGTCCTGCCTGGAAAGAATTCGACTCAAGTCTTCTTTTAGTCAGAGACAAGGTTTATTGGTTTGCCAATAGAAGTGGGCGGGACTTTTAAGAACCAGCTCTATCGTGACACTTTTGACACTATGGACAAGCAAGCCAGACTCTTAAGGAATCCAAGCAATTTGGTAGATGAGACTGAGGCTTTTTGTAGTGTGGTCAATAGCTTGGGGTGACTGGGAAGTAACAGACCTGAAGGTCTAGATGGGGTTAAGGAGTAGCCATCTAGGGTGGGGCCCGGTGCAGACAATGTGGGCCACAATGAAAGGGCAGTTGAAAGGATTATTAACTGGAAAGGGCCAGGTGCCCCAGGTGACCGCCAGGAACTTGGGTCACATGGGAAAGTCTAGGGCCTTTTAGAGGTCCATCATCAGCACTCCATCAAACCCATGTTAATGAGGTTCCCAAGTAAGAGAATATGAAGAGAAAAGAGAAGATGGGCCAGGATAGAGCCTTAGGGTACACACCCACATTCAGTGAATGAAAATTCAACAAAGGAGACTGAGAAAGACTGGTCTGACAGCTAAGAGCAGAACCAGGAGGGAGCGGGGCCATGAAAACCAAGAAAGGACAAGGTATTGAAAAGGGGAGTATAAGGAATACTGTCCAAGGCTGCATAGTAATAATGAAGGAAGAGGATTGAGAAGCGGTAGTTATATTTGGTGATTAAGATATCGGTGATACTTTCAGAAGAGCTGAAGCTAGAGTGCAAGATGGGGCAGCTAGGAGGCACATTGGATGGAGCACCAGCCCTCGAGTCAGAAGGAGATGAGTTCAAATCCAGCCTCGGATACTTATTTAGATGTATAACCCTGGCCCAATTACCTCTTTAAAAAAAAAAGACATTGTTGGGTTGTGGTTTTTTTTTGGTTCTGTTTCACCTTTCTCATGAGACATGAGAAAATTTATAAATTAATTCAATGCCTAGTTATACCTGGAAGTTATATGGGACGCCATGCCTTCTTGGGGAGGGGGGGGAGGGAGGGAAGAAAATCTGGAACCCAAAATTATGTAGAACTGTATGTTGCAATCTAAAAATAAAAAAAAA
>CM053623.1:416051491-416091491 GCA_028646595.1 Phalanger gymnotis
GGAGGCTTTTGTTGTAGGCTCTTTGACTTTGTTGACTTCTTCTGGCTGTATGTTTTGGTCTTCTTTGCCACCAAAGAAGGATTCTAGAGTCTGAGACTGAATCTGGGTGCATTTTCGCTGCCTGGCCATGTTCCCAGCCAACTCACTTGACCTTTGAGTTTTTCAGCGGGTTATGACTGCTTGTAGACTAAAGAGTTCTATGTTCCAAGCCTGGAGGGATGCGCCAGCCCTGCCACACCAACACTCCTCCTTCCCCAAGAACCCCCAACCAGAACTGGACTTAGATCTTCAGCAGGCTCTGCACTCCTGCTCTCATCCACCACTTAATTCCTCCCACCAGGTGGGCCTGGGGCCAGAAGCAACTGCAGCTGTAGTTCCATAGCTGCCCCACCTCTGCTGCCCCCAGGGCGGTGGCCCAACCAGGGAACTCCTTCCACTCCCTCAGTTTTTCCCACTAACCCTTCTCTGTTGTCCTTGGTGTTTGTGAGTTGAGAAGTCTAGTAACTGCTGCAGCTCACTGATTCAGGGCATTAGGGCTTGTTCCGCCCGGCTCCTGGTCTGGTTGGTCTGCACCACCCACGCTGGGCTCTGTTCCACTCCCCGCCACTCCACTCCCAGCTCCGTGCAGGATAGACCTTAGCCAGAGACCATCCAGGCTGTCCTAGGCTAGAGCCCTGCTTCCCTATGCTATTTTGTGGGTTCTGCAGTTCTAGAATTGGTTCAGAGCCATTTTTTTTTAGGTTTTTGGAGGGACTTGGCAGGGAGCTCACACTAGTCCCTGCTTTCCAGCTGCCATCTTGGCTCCACCCCCCAATTTCTGTCTTTGTTTTTTGCTACTTATCAAAAAGAATTTACTAATTGACTAGAAAACATTAACAAGATTTCTGTGGAAATTTCAATTTCAAGGCATGTATCCAAAAAAATTATTCAAATGCTAATTACAAAACATTCTTCTCTAAAATTAAAGTAGATCAGTGCAGCTAGGTGGCGCAGTGAGTAGAGCACTGTCCCTGAAATCAGGAGGACCTGAGTTTAAATCCACCCTCACTTGACACACTTAATAGCTGTGTGACCTTGGGCAAGTCACTCAACCCTAAATGCCCTGCCTTCCATCCTCCAAAAAAAAAAAATTAAAGTAGAACTCTTAAGGACTTGTACTAGGCAACACTTTGTTAGCCTTTTTTAATTACTGCTCTCTCTTGCCTGAGATGTGGATCAGTGAAGGATAAGTGTAGAAAGAGGGCCTATGTGATGATGATACAAGCCTTCCCCCCCTACCTGTGGCTTTTAGGGCTATGGAGGGGAAGAAAAGGTGTACATCGCCACTCAGGGACCCATCGTCAACACCGTGAGTGACTTCTGGCGGATGGTGTGGCAGGAGCACGCCCCCATTATCGTGATGATCACCAACATTGAAGAAATGAATGAGGTAGAAGAAGCAGTATCTCTGTGATAGGGTGGAGGAAGTGGTCCAGAAAAGGGTTGGGCTAGGGTGGGCAAAGCTGAAGAGCTATTCCACTAAATGTACCTTGTACACCTACAGAAATGCACAGAGTACTGGCCAGAGGAGCAGATTGTGTATGACGGGGTCGAGATCACAGTGAAGCAGGTCATCCAGGCTGATGACTACCGGCTTCGGCTTATCACCCTGAGGGTGAGACCTTGGGCTGGAGAGAGGGGAGTTACAGGGGGCCAGAGTTGGTGGTGACCAAGAAAAGACCGACCAGCCTGAGGGAGCAGAGAGTGGGCAGCATCTGTCTAACCCACTTACACAGTGGATTTGAACAGAGCCCTAGGAGCCATTCCTTGGGAAAGGTGGGTTTTGGGGCTAGGGAGGAGCGGGGAAGACCCCCTATCTGGGACTCCCAGGCCTATCCGAGAGCTCTAGGGAAAAGGATCCAAGATAGCTATCAAGCAGGGACAGTGCTTTTTACTCCCTTCCCCCACAGCAAGAATCCCAGTTCCCATCACATCTGAACGGTCTGCCTCACTTCCATGTAGTTGATCATCTCTCCCTTGTGTACAATGCCTTGTAGGCTTGTAAAGCCTATTCACAGACCTCATCTTAGCTAATGAACATAATAAACATGCCTCTGTGTTAGGTAAGGCAAAAGATTAGTGTCTCTTTTGTACAGCTGAAGCAACGAGTACTGAAGAAGTGATAGCACTTGCCTGTGGTCATAAAGGGAGTTACTGGCAGGCTAGGACTGGAATCCAGGTCTCCCAGCTTCCAGTCTCTTCTTGCTACCCCTCTACTGTGGCCTCTCAGCATCTGGAATCCAAGGGGAAAGGCAGACCAAACAGGGAGACTTCAGTAATCTGCACCCCATGTATCATTAAATAAGATGGCCCCAGAGAAAGCTAGAGTGGGAGCTCCATCAGTAGTGGAGCTCTTCCAAATCCTCCCACTTGTAGCTCTCTTACCGCAAAGGTGAATTAGGAATTATTTTCCATTTTTTAAAAAGAAAGAAAGGCAGTATGGCGAAAGCAGGTACCTCCCAACCTTGTGGAGACTGGACAGGCAGAATCAAAGGAAAGTTACTGTGATGTAGAAAGATCCTGGGATTTAGAGTTAAAGGACCTAGGTTCAAATCCCCACTCTATTAAATCACTATCTGTGTGCCTTTTAGCAATTTATTTAACCTCCCTAAGCCTTGGCTTCCTGTTCTATGAAACAAGGTGGCTAAACCAGATTGGAGGTATCAAATCCTCCCCAGTGTAGCCAAGTTAAATTAAAATGCAATTGAAAAATATTTAACAAAATAAATAGAAGTACAGTAAAACATAATGTTACATTTAAAAACTAAGTCAATATGTGTCCCGCTTAGGTATGGATTAGTGACCCCCATTTCTATTTGAGTTTTATGTCACTGAATGAGATGATCAACTTCCAGTCCTATTTGGGATGGGCTTCATTCTGTCCAGAAACGCCCTGACAAATCCATCAATATCAGAATCTACAAAGTCCAAAGATAAGAGATCAGTCTGAGACCTCTCCCCACTGCCCCTAACTCTCACCTCTTTTGAGGCTTCCATGGTGTCCAAGGCAGGCAGCCTTGAGGCAGGTTAGGTGGGTGCTGACAGGGGCTTATACAACCTTTACCTAAGACACCAATTGAACCTACAGAGTAGCTCCCTAACCATGAAGTTAGCACAATAGGGCACGGTGCCCAGAGAGAGCCTGGCCAAGCTGGGAGACCAAGCAGAGTCTGCCAATTAACAGGCTGACCCTAGCCAGAGAGGACAGGCAGCACTGGTAATGTACAGCCTCTTGCTTTCCTTGGGGAGGGGAAAGATAGAGAGTGGGAGAAGGTTCAGAGGACTTCCCACCTGCCTTCATGTTGGGGGTTTAGGTAAGTGGATGGACTAAAATCAAGTTGGGGGTTTCACTCCCCAGTATCTAACTCTCTTGCAGAGTGGGACTGAGGAACGTGGCCTAAGGCATTACTGGTTCACTTCGTGGCCAGACCAGAAGACCCCTGATCGAGCACCGCCCCTATTGCAGCTGGTCCTGGAGGTGGAGGAGGCAGCCGGCTGGGAGGGGCAGAGCTTTGCTCCTATCATCGTTCACTGCAGGTGGGTACCTCAGGCCGTGCGGTTTCCCCACCACACTTCTTCCCAGCCTGACCTTCTGCCACCCTCCCCAATTCGGTTCCCTGGCTGTCACTCAGAAGCCTCTCTCTGCCCCCAGTGCTGGGATTGGGAGGACTGGCTGCTTCATTGCCACCAGCATCTGCTGCAAGCAGCTGCAAAGGGAGGGCGTGGTGGACATCCTGAAGACAACCTGTCAGCTCCGGCAAGACAGGTCAGTAGTGTGGGCAGGGGAGGGAATCTGGCAAGTCTGACCTTGCCAACTATTACTCAGGCCAGGCCTGACACAGAGGGGGAGGAAGAGGGAGAGAGATGGTGTCTGAAGGATAGGCACCATTTGGAGCCATGAAAATCAACTCCCAATCAATCAGCCAGCATTAGGCCAAGTGCTGGGGAGAGAAAGACAAAAACAAACTCTGCCTTCGAAGAGCATCCTGCAGAAAGGAAGAGCAGAGTTTCTGACTGCCTGGGGAATGTGAAGGCCTTGGAAGCCAAGGAAGCTTCCTTCCTTCTTCTGGTCATTCCTTCCAGAAATAGCCCTTGGTGCCACTGGCGCCCACTGCTCATGGCCCAGCAGACTAAATTTAGGAAAGACCACTTAGTAGAGCCAGAAAGATGGTGCCCCCTTCTGCCCCCTGGGCAGTTAAAGTCCCTCTCCGCCACAGCCCCGAATACGGCTGGAGCCCAGGTACCGATCAGGGTCTGGTCTTAGTAACCATCACCCCTGGGGAAGCTACCTCTGCTCCCCTCTTTTTGCCTCTCACACCCCCTATTCTTTTGACTCCCTGGGCCCTGCCCCTTTGACTCTCCCACCCTGCCCTCTTCTGCTCTGCCAGGGGCGGGATGATCCAGACCTGTGAGCAGTACCAGTTTGTGCACCACGTCATGAGCCTGTATGAGAAGCAGCTTTCTTCCCAAGCCAAGGAGTGACCGTCACTCCTCAGGGCCGGATAGCACAGCCCTAGCCTGAGACCTGCCTAGCCTGGGGAGAGTCCAGCCAGGGCCCAGGGACCGGCCAAGGCCTAGGAGCATCCTAAGCTCCTCCTTCAGCTTTGTTTTGTGCTTTGCTTCATCTGCTCTGTCTGCACCAGCCATGAGAACCCCTTCCAACTGCAGCTTTCTCTACTGTAAATACCAGAACAGGGGGTCCTGGGACCAGGCACAATCAGGCAGCCGGCCCAGCCCCTACCCCGAACCCCCTGCTAAGCCCTGCCCTAGCTCTGGCTTACCCAGCTTACCCCCAGACCCATTTTTTAACTTGATCCAAATACTGTATGTGCTGGGCTCCATGTATCCCACTGTCTGTCCATCTGTTTCTAATGTTTTAACCGGACACTGTGTCTCCTCTGCCTGGGCTAGGAGCCCACTCTGGGGAGCAGCTCATTCCGGGGAGGGAGGGGGAGCCTTGGAACCCGGCTTACAAATGGGAGCCAGGTAAGGAGTGAACTCAGGGGGTCCTAAAGAGTCTGGGAGAGAAGGGATGGGGCCAAACTCTGGCCCCTGGCCAGACCTTCTGCCTGCTCCTCCTGCCCACAGCCCCCTCCCTGCCTTAGGCTTTCCCTCCAACCACAGGTTACCCCCTCCTCCCCTCCCCTAATTCTAGGCTGGCTCCCCCCAACAATCCCCAATGCCAGCCTTAAACTTCATCCACCACCTTCCCCTAGCCTTGGGCTGCCCAGCCCACTCTTTCCTTAGGCCACCCCCAACCTGAGGATGTCCTTTTCCCCAATCCTGGTGTAGCCAACACCCCTACATTATTCTTAAACATTCCCCTCCCCCATCCATAAATTGCCCCCTTCTCCCATTTCCCAACCTTAGGCTCCCCCTACCCCAGTAATAAGTTGCTCCCTACTCACTCGCCTCCTAAGGCTTCCCTTCCCCACTACCCCTACCCCCAGACTTCCTCTGCGGAAGAACAATCACAAATTTCAATTTACTCCCCAACACCCAGAGAAGGGGCACTTCCTACTAGGCAGTCCCATCTCCTAGAGGAGAGGGAAGAATGGGAGGGAGAGGCAGTGCTTTTGGGCACAAGGACTCCCCCTAGGAAGAACTGATGCCCCTGGGGCCTAGTGGGGAGGGCCGGTGGGGAGGGGAAGGGCAAGGGCTGGGCCCAGTTCTGTGCAGAGTATTTTTCTGTGTCACTGTGGGGAAATTCTTCCCAAATCGTGTATCCGTGGGTATGTCCCGTGTCTGTGAGTGTGTAGAGAACGCATCAGCGGGGTATGCATGATATTGGTAATATGTGTTATCGTGGAGCCACGTGGTTTTATAGCTGACTTTAAGTATTTAATCTATGGCAGACAGAGGCGTCTTTTTATAACTCTGCTCGTGGTCACTGAATAGAGCAATAAACACGGCATTTTGAGCAAAATCAGCCTTGCTCTGTGCTACTTCCACATACATAACGCACATTTCACAGCCCCCCTCCTCTGGACCACTCCTCTCTGGACCTTTGTTCTGGACTCCCCCACCTAACAACTAATCTCATATGTTTATTGCCTGGTCAGGCCTCTTGGCAACCTCCCTCTTGTGGATGTTAGGGCCACTTGTTGGCTTGTATGGTTCAATTAAGGAAACTTTCATACTCTACTCTCTAGCTTCCCAAGAGAAATTCCCACAAAGCATTTTTTACCTACTCCTGCCAAGGCCAGGGAATCCAGAAAAGATACTCCAAAGGACAGACCCCTCTGACCCAGGACAATTTCCACCTTGTCTGGCTTCCTGGCTTTCTCATCTGTATGCAGATTAGGAAAGAAGTGGCCTTGTATAGAGAAGGAACCAAGGTGGAGATGGTTTCTGTTGCTCCAAAAGCCTGGCTTCACACACAAAGGATCCGGATGAGATAAAGCATGTAAAGACTTTGCAGACCAAAGTTGCTAAATAAGTGTCAAGTTATCTTCAGTAGCATTACCCCCTACTCTCTCCAAATCCCTGCAGGGCTCCTCCCCCTTCTTCTGGATCCTCTCCCAAACCTTTGCAGGCATCTTCTCAGCTCTTTCCACCCCTATCCCATGTCCTCCCCTAGGGCCTCAAAGCAGCTGCAGCCTCAGGTTTTTTCCCTTTTAAGGCCCTGGATCAAAATGTCAATGTCACCTCCCAGGGCCTGGGGGAATCCACCAGGCTTAGATCCCAGCTCAGAGAACTATTCTAACCATAGCCCTCCCCAAAGGACAGAGCAAATGTAGCTCTGATGACTGATGTCAGACTTGCCCAGTAGGGCCCTATGTACAGAACTGGAGCAGAAGGGGTGGGGTGGTGAAGAATGTTAATCCATGACCTGAGCTAAGCCCAGGATATTGAGGATGGGAGAGGGAGGGCATGAATCACACACTTTGGCCAACTATTTCCTGGGACACAGTCCTGATGTGCATCCTGAATCAAAATGGGGAAGTCTATTATTGACAGCCAAACCTACTCTGACTCACATTGGGGAGGGGGAGGGCAAACCCCACTAATTCATTTTCTGGGTGTTTGGAACACAGGTCATTCCTAATGATGAACCTCAGGAAAGGTACCACCCCTCCTGGAGAGTTGGGAGGAAGGCATAAGATATATTGCCCTCGTCTGAATAACATCTTTAATATTTCATGTTTGCCTTTTGCTCCCTTGGCCTAATTTGAGATCTTCATTCTCTTCCTATTTCGGAGACAGACCTGGGGCCCTAATCCTTTCTAGAAGTAGAAGTGGGGAGGATTCCTCTATTATTATGATCTGTTCTATCGTTCTGTTCTCAATCCCTGCCAGGATCTTCATTACCTCCTACCCCTCCCTACCTCACCTGGCTCCCCTCAGCACAGACCTAACACATCAGCAAACAGAGACAGAATCTGGAGAGTCCCTCAGGACAATCGGCTTGCTTTCTAGTGGAAAGTACTGGATTTGGGGGGTCAGTAGACCTGTGCTCTGATGATAATTCAGATATTCACTAGCTTTGTGATTCTGACATTTACTAGCTCTAAGCCTAAAGGCTTAGAGAGGTATTGCTGTCCTCAAGTAAGTACTGAAGTCTGTCTTGTGGAAGAGGAATTGTTCTTCTTGGCCCCAGAGGGCAGGACAAGCAGTTTTCTGCTTGAGGTAAGAAAGCACTTCCTAGCAATTAGTTATCTAAAAAAAAAAATTGGAATGATGTGCTGTGGGAGGGAGTGGGTTCTGCCCCGCCCCACACACACACACACACATGTCTCCAAGCAGAGATGAGAAGGCCTCTTGTATATTGGAGAGGATTCTTTCTCAACTATGGGTCAGACCAGATGACCTCTGAGGTCCCTTCCAAAGTTGAGATTCAGTGACTTGACCTCACCAAGCCTTGCTTTCCTCATCTGTAAAATGAACACAATAACACTTTGTACTACCTGCCTCACCAAGCTATTGTGGGGAGAAAAGACTTTGTAAACACTGAAGTGCTAAATAAATACAATTGGTATCATTGTTATTGTAAGAAAGGCAAAATCACAGACCCTCACAGACTCCGGTTGCTTCTGGTAAGCTGTCCAAAAAGTAATGTGGATGTCAGCCTCTAAAGATGACCCTGCTGTCCATTTGGGGAAGGGGTCATTCCCGGCCCTCCTGCAGCTGCTGGCTTTGGCAAGGAATGGGTCCCATGGGAAGGAATATTTAAAGTGCTGCTGACTGCACTCCCTGTCTGTCTAGCACTGGGTGAGGAGGCAGCCACCACAGGGAAGTGTGAGGTGTGAGGCTGGGAGCTGAAGATACAGAGAGTCTGAGTGTGAAGCCTCCAGGTACAAATCAGAGTCCAAAGCCACCAGGAAACAGCTGGGAAGGTAAAGTGGCCAAGGAGCTGGAGTTGATATTTCCACTGGGATAAGGCTGACCCATCCATCACCACCATCTTCAGGGAGGGCAAGAGAGAGGAGAAGTGGGGAGGGGTGTGGAAGAACGAAGATGAGAGGGAAGAGTCAAAAGATGGGGTGTGGGTTTGAGAGGAGAGTTGGGGCCTAACTGCCAAACTGGGCACTGAAAATAGGTAAGAAAGGTAGGCAGTTTTAAGGCATATGCTAGAGTATTATCTTAGGTCTGGTAGGCTTCAGCAACAACCTGCATATCACACATGGTGAGCTGATTTCCTTGCTCACAAGAAGGTGTTGGTCACCCTTTGAAAAAGCCCTATACTGGGGAGTCAGGAGACCTGGGTTCTAGAGATGGCTCCCCCATTGACTGTGTGACGTTGGGCAAATCGTAGAAATGGTAATGGAAGGAATGGAGATACCTAGTGCCTGGGGCCAGGATAAAGCTACTGGAGCAGGCAGCAGGCCATCTGTCTGAGCCTTGCCATCCTCTTCTGTAAAATAGACCTCAAAATCCCTACTTCGCAAGGCTGTTAATGAGACTCCAGTGAGGCTGCGTTTATTACAGTGCTTTGTAAACTTTTAAGCTCAGCATTCACGTGCATTGTTTTTATTATTCTTAAAATTAAGACTCCTGAGGGCAGGAAAGAAGATCTGCCACAGCCTCTCTTCATCCCCTGATCCAGTTTGAGTCACAAGAAGCCCTTTCTCAGGTCTATCTTTCTTTTCTACCGCTTTGGTGCCAAGCCATCTCCCTCCCTATCCCTCAACAGCTACAGCCCAGTGGCCATAACTGTTAAAGAGCCCCCACCCCCACTGCTCTTCTACTCCAGAGTAACGGAGTTCAAATCCCAACTCTTTCACTTACTACCTATACGGCCTTGGGCAAATCAGCTGAACTCTTTGGGCCTTAGTTTCCTTATCGGTAAAATGAAGATGGTCAGACTCTAAGGGTCTCTTACAGCTCTAAAACTATATAGAGACTCTTCGGACTTCCTGAGAATGAAAATCTGGCTAATTCAGCAAAGTTGCCCTGACCCCTGAGTCATAGATGTTGAAAGGGAGGTGGAGGGGGGCGGGGCAGGGAATAGAGACAGCTGACATCACTGCTCCACTCTTCTGAGATATTCTAAGAGGTTAAGAGAAGCCCTTGGGTAATATCATGGTCTACTAGATCTGAGAGAAGAGGAGGCTCAAGTATTTTTCCCAGTCCCCAAAGGATTTAGACCCAGCAGGGAGCACGTGCCTGGGCATGAAGATGAGTGGGGTCAGTTTCCCTTTTAGTCTTTCCCTTAATGGGAAATGGGGATTTGGGGTAAACAAGAAGAGTAAAGCTAGGTTCCCGCAGCCACCTGGGGACCAAGTAGGATTACACTTCCAATTTAATCGCAGTTTCAGATCTTTCAGAAGGAAAAGGCCAGAAGCCAAATGTCTCTGGACTAGTTGAACATTTTCAACTCCAGGATCAGAATGATTACAAGTCATTTAGCGCTTTGGGGTCTTCGACAGGGATCCCACTCTGGGGTTTTCTCAGAGGACTGTGGGAACCTCTCTTTTTGCTCTGTTCAACCAAAAGTTCCTATCCCCACTCCTGCGCAATAGGACAAATTATTTTCTCTTCCTTTTGCCAATGCCCATCGTGCCTCCCATAAGTTGATATCTTCCACGAAGTCATTTGGACCAAGTAAAGATACCTGCAACCCATTTCCATTTGCCTCTTTCCCATCCTTCTCCTTAGCAACTGGGCTAGGCCATGCCCATTACTCCAGGGCTCTTCTAACCCTCTCCTCTCTCCAAAGGGAGGAAGAGAAGCAGCCAACTGCCCCCAGCCCCTCCTGTACCTTCTCTTCAGAAAGATTTGTATCCTCACTAAAATTTTATAATTGGACAGCTCAGAGCTCCTGCCAAGTCTTACCCAGAGCAAACAGAAGCCTAAACAGTAAAGATATGGATCAGGGGGGAAATGGGCCAGGTACTGCTTCAGAAAAAAAGGAACCAGGGTGGGGCCAGACCCAGCCTTCCTGATCTGACCAGTGGTTCTTAGCACAAGCAACTGATTGACATATATCCCCCTATCCATTTTCTCCATATTTCCATACCCTCATACCCACTTTTGCAATTATGCTTTTTTTATTTTTCCCCTTGGGTTTTCCCTTTCTTATCTCTCCATATCCAAATCTAACCATCCCCCCCCCTTGTTCCCACAGGGCTATACTCCTTGTTACCATGACGACAACAATCCACCAGCAGCAGATGGTGAAGGAACATGTATCCATGGAGTTCTCCAGCTCCACCACTACCAGTGTACAGACATTCTCTCAGACCACTAGGGTCGTGGGAGGCAAGTTTGGGAAGGGGTGGACTAGACATCTGGAGGTCAGACAACAGATTCCGAGTAGTAACCGTTCTCCCGTTAGGACCAGAGAAATTGAACTTTCTCAAGAATGTCCTTCAGGAGGGCCAAAGATACCAAACCCTGGCTTCATCTACCCCTAATTCATCCCCTCAAAAGCCAACCCTCTCCTCCAAGGCCACTCTTTCTAGAAAACAATGACCAATGAGATTTTTAATAGGAACCCCTTCTTGATTTCCTGGTATTGTAATTGGAGTCAAAGCAATAGGAGTCATAGTCCAAAGGAATGGAGTTCTAATAATGGAATTTCAATGCAGGGGTGTGCTGGTAAATGTTTAACAATCAACTCTCGGGGAGCAAAATGTACAGATACACTTAAAGTTTAATATGCATTATTAATATTTTCTCCATCACTTTCTCCATCACATCTCCATCACTTTCTTAAGTCTAGGCAATTAACAATACAATAAACCAATCCCTGACTTGTTTTATTTACTAATTTCCAATGTGATCATATTGAAAGTTTAAATCGACTCTGAAGCTAGGTCCAACGTACCCCTGAGAGGCACTAGGAGTGGAAAGAGTGTTGCTTTGGGCAGGGAGGTCTCTCTGAAACTTTTTAATTTCCACTACATGGGGAGCCCCCACCCCTACCTTATTCTGGGTACAGTTACCTCCCAGAATGGAGAGAAATCCTGGTGCTGCTTCTGAGAATGAGGTAAGAAGCAGCATAAATAAATCATTACTCAGACTGGAAACAAATGCACAGAAAATGACCCAAAAGGGGGGCAAGGAACCCACCCTGGGACCCTATGCTCCAGGAGATGACTGAGGAATGAGCACACAGCTCTAGACAGGCCCATTAAGGGTCCAAAATTCCCATCCATCATCTGCCTCCAACAGGCCCATCACACACACACACACCTCCCTCCCTGACTGACCCTCATCCTTCTTCCCACAGAGGAGATATCTCGGAAGTCTTCTAGCCATGTGGAATTCTTTAGTTTGGTTACACGAAGCTTGGAAGTCCCAGCAGGGGAAAGCGTCCCTGAGTTTGTGGAGAAGCCTACCCCGGTTGCTTCACCAGAAGGTGAGCCCTTCCCCTTCTGTCTCTGGGGGTAATTAAGATGGTCCCTGACTCCCTGGGACTCACCCTTCACATCGATCTGGTCCTATGCATACCCATTTTAGCAGGATCTCAGCTCAGTCTAAGAAGACAGTTTGGGGCTCAAGCAGGAATTCAGTCCAATTCACTAAGCATTTATTAAATACTTACCATGTGCTGGCCACTGAGGTCATAAAAACAGATATGACATTGACCTTGCTGTCAAGAGGCTCACAATCAAACAGGTGGGATGGTGGGAAGAGGGATGAGAAAGGTACCCAATTAACTATGGTATGAGAAAGTGATGTGTCCAAAACTGAATTCTTTGTCTTCTCCATAGCAGGAGGGCTTCCAAAAGCCCTCTAAGAGACAAGGTGGAACACTGAAGTGCATCAGAGCAAACCATGGCTATGCATCATGGTGCAGTGGAAATAACACTTAATTTGGAGTCAGAGGACCTTGGTTTGAATCCCAGCTCTCCCACTTTCTACCCATGTGACTTTCAGAAAGTCATTAAACCTCTCTATGGGGCCTCAGTTCATTCATTGTTTTTCAAGAGGGATTGGATGAGAGAGCCTCTAATTTCTCTTCCAGCTCTGAACCTATTATCCCCTAGGTGACAAAGCTGTATTCCGAGCCCGAGTGCAGGGCAACCCCAAGCCCAGCGTCTCCTGGAAGAGGGAGAGTGGCATCCCCATCAAGGAAAGTGCCAAAATATTCTATGACAGCATCAACAAGGAGCATGTGCTAAAGGTACAGGCAGACCCCTACCCTCCAAAGAGTTTCAATGTCACTGACCTAAGGACAGCCAGAGAGTAAAGTGGATTGAACCCGGTAGATAGAACCCCAGGGCCTGGGGTCAGGAAGACTTGACTTTGAGTTCAAATACAGCATAAGAGATTTACTCTCTGTGTGACCCTAGGAAACTCATTTCACTTCTGCCTGCCTCAGTTCTCTTACCTATAAAATGGAGATCATATTAGCACCTACCTCCCAAGTTGTTATGAGGCTCAAATAAGATAATATTTGTAAAGTGCTTAACACAGAGCTTGAAACATAGCATTATATAAAAGTATTATTGTGCTGACAGGAAGAAGGCAAGAGGGAAGGAGAGACACCTGGTCAACCCTGTAGCCTGAGTCCACTGGATTCTTTTCCCTCTCAGCATTCATTCACTCACTGACCAGCCCTTCATACACATTCACACATACTGACTGCTCCCCTCTGCTTTCTGTCCAGTTAGAGCCACTAACCTCAGATGACTCAGACAACTATAAGTGCATTGCAACCAATGAACATGCTGATGCCATCTACACTGTGTCCCTTATAGTGACTGAGAGTAAGTTACATACTATCTTTATCAGCAGGTAACCACAATCCCTATTAGGGAGATGATCCTTCCTATCCTCATTAGTGGGTGTGATGGGTCATGAGGGTCAGGAGTCCCCACACCCTCATTAACTGGGTCATACCAGCCTTCCTTCTTTTGGGGGAGGGGAAAAGAGGTCATACATACCCAGCCTTCATTGTACTTACTGAGTCTTTTTTTTTTTTGGTTCCCAGGTCAAGAAAAAATGGATTTCAAGAAGATGCTGAAAAAGAGGTGAAAGCCAGACTCTTGTTAGCCTGCCCTTCTCCATGAGTGTTATTTCAATATAGGACCCTTTGGGCTAGAGTCCCTCTTGTTTCCTCCAGAGAGAGCCAAGCTCACCTGGATCCCAGGGCAGAGAAGAGAGGGAAGGAAGGGGTTGTTCAGATTCAGAAGGGAGGAAAGGGCAACTAAACTAGCTCTGGCCACTCTCAGGGCACCCCCTGCCCCCAAGAAGAAGCAGAAGAAGGTGACAGATGAGAAGGAGATGTTGGCGATCTTGTCCAAGGTGCCTAAGAAGGACTTTGAGAAGGTCTGCATGGAATATGGCTTCACAGACTTCCGAGGATTGCTCAGAAAGCTCAAGGAGATGAAAAAGAAGGTGGAGGTGGAGGTCAGTGTGGAAGACCTGAGGGCCAGGGAGGCTAAAGAGCTAGATAGAGTGGGGACACTTAGGAGGCAGGGAGGTTGGGGAGGACAGGTAGGGTGCTGAGACCCACAGACATCTCATGATGATGACACTTGGTTATGGGAATTCCCCCATTCCTAGAGAGTGGAGTTGGGGGCGGGGGACGGCGGGGAACCATCACCACAACCCATGGGAAGATCTGAAAACCTTGCAGATAGTTTGAATTATTTGCTAATGAGTGGGAATAGATTACTGGCGCAGAGTAATTTAGTATCCTCTTACTTCCTCTCATCAATTGGCAGGGAGTGGAGCACAGTGAGGAAAAATGGAATATTACTATAGCATGAGCATGGGAACATCGGAGTCTGGTTCTTCATCATAATAGCTCAAATTTAGGTAGTATTTCTAGGTTTACAAAGCACTTCATAAATATTTTCTCAGTTGATCCTCACAGCAACCCTGGGAGGTAGGTGTTATTATTATCGTCATATTACAGATGAGGAAACTGAGACAAGCAGAGATGCCCAGCATCTGGACCTGACCACCATCATACAGCTAGTATGTGTCTGACTCCAAGTCCCATGCTCACCCAGATCAATAAAGGGGAGCTTCCAGGAGCTATACACAGGGCAGGGATGACCTTGGAAAGCTCCAGAGTGGCCCCATCTTACCCATTTTATCATTGAAAACTCTTAGCCCATTCGGATCATAAAGCCCTTAGAGGATGTGGAGGCCAAAGTGGACAGCACGGTGACCTTTGACTGCATAATGGAATTGAAGGACCCCAATATAAAGATGATATGGATCAAGGTTTGCCTCGCTCGAGAACGTGGTGATATTGTTACCCCTCCCCCTTCCTCTGAATTAGCACCACTTTGAGGGTCTCTTCTCTCCTATGGCCACTGTCAATCAGCAGTCTGTGAGCTTCTCCTTCTCCCATTTCTGCTCTGTTCTACACCCCTCCCCTTTATGGACCTGTCCCTTCTGAACCATATCTCTGATGTCACTGATCTAGGAGGCCCCACCACCACCAGTACAGATGGGCCTCCCCTCTGCCCCTCTTAGGTTTAGTGGTACCAAGAGGTTACTGGACTTGCCCAGGGTCACAACCAAGTATGTGTTAGACCCAGGTCTTCTCAACTCTGGCCCCTATGCTCTCTGTGCCTTCTTTCTGGGAAGACTTCTTCACTCTGAGGCAAAAGGGATTTCAGGTGTCTCCCTCTAAGGGGAGGTGGCATTGTAAATGAGGATACATGGAGGGAACAATATTTAACCCAAAGGAATGAAGCTCAAATGGAAGAATTTCAGACTGTTCATGAGATCTTGGTGAATTAGGGGAGGGCACTGTATGCTGGGGATGCTTCCTAGACTTATGACTGTCTTCCAAAGGCCCTTCAAGAAACATTCCTTGTGGTTAAGCATCCTGAGAAGAGATGTCAGGGCGTTGCCTTCTTTAGCCTTTCTGACTCCTCCCTTCCCCCCCTTTCGAGACTGATGGGGAGCAGGGAGACAAGACCAGTATAAGACATGTCCAGATATACCCATTTGATAGGCCAGCAGGGGTGAGGAACCTTAAGGGCCAGATCTCCATCAGACCAGCCCACCAGCACCTGGGGTTGGGTACGTGCCTCCAAAGAGGGTCTTGAACTTCTGCTGTTTCCTCCTACACCACTCTATAGGGAATGGAGCCTCTAAGGATACAGTACTCCCTGGGCAAGTATGATGTGAAGCAGGTGGGTACCAAGTACATGCTGATCATCACCAATGTGAACATGCATGATGCCGGTATCTACACGCTAGCTGTGGGTGACAAGCGGCTCAGCGCGGAGCTCATTGTTCTCGGTATGAGGGATCAGAAAGAAAGGGGAAATGAGGTCCCTGTGGGGGTGGGATACAAAAGAGGAGGAGGAGACAAGGAAGAAAGGGGAGATGAGAGAATAGAGTGGGAGAAAGTCACCTACACTCTGGATATGAGGGACAGACACTCAGCTGTGCCGGGTACAATTTGGAGGGAGAGGAAAACTGATCAGGGAGAGTGAAGAAAATCAAAAGGTGGGAGGGGCACTGTTTGACTTTTCTTCTCTTATATTGTCCTCCTTCCCCCTTGTTCCTTGGAACCTTCACACCAAAGGTAGACCCTATATGTATCCTGGCTACATGGTGGATCGTTTCTTAGGCTTAGAATCGTTCTTTGGTTTCATTTTCTCTGACGTCACCCAGCAGGGCTCAGTCTCCCCTTCTTTCACATCTCTGATTCCTTCCTTTCTCCTTTCCCAAACCAGCAGAGAGAGGAAAGAGGAAGTCAGGGTAATTCAGGTCCTGAGCAATGATGGCTTGGGTTCTAGCCACACCTCAGACGTTTACTTAGCTCAGTGATTCTGTGCAAGTCATTTAATCTCTCTGGTCCTCAGTTTCTTCATCTGTAAAAATGAGGAGTTTGGATCTGATGAACTTTACAATCCCATCCAGCTCTAAATTTATGATCCTGTGATCCTATATCCAAATAGACCTGTTCAATGAATCCTCATCTTAGGGTGCTGGTAGACGTTCCTAGGCCAGAAAAGACCATATCTCTAAAGGTATCACACATGCAGGAAAATGCCCCAGCACCACCTTTAGAGTAAGAACAAGGAGGAAGAAAAGAGAAAAGCACAGCAAAGAAAATACCTTTCCTTTCTACTGCCCCCTCCCAATGTTTACCCAACTAAAGAATGACTTTATTTTTTAACTCAAAAGTCAGGGTGAATCTGTATCACACACAGTATTCTTGAGTTCCACCTAGACCTCAAACTCTTGAAGAAAGAGGGGCTGCTATTGTAAGTCAGAGTTATTATTTCTCATGTTTAATTGGTTTGGGGTCCAGTGGTCTGTGAGTAATGAGGGAAGCTATCCCAGAGGCAGGCACTGATCACTACGTGGTGCTCCTGTGGTATTAATTTCTAAAGTGGGCACCAACAACTGTTTTCTTACAACAGCTAGTTGAGGAGTAAGGGAGAGCCTGGGATATAGCTGGAAGTCAGTATCCCTCCCACTTGAGCCATTTCTTTCAAGTGGCAGAGTGTGATTTGTAGAAGTGGGGGAGTGAAGATTCTACTAGGTGGTGTGACTGCTGTCACTTCCTTTCCATGTGGCTATTTGCCCATTTCCCATATGTCCCTCCAGATGAGCCTCTGAAGGTAGTTGGGGAGATGAAGCCGGTGAAGGTCACAGAGCGGCAGACAGCAGTGTTTGAGATCCGCCTGTCTAAGAAGGTGCCTGACTGTGTGTGGAAGTTCAATGGAAAGGAGCTGAAAAGGGATGACAAATATGAGATCTCTGTGTCAGAAGATGGGCTGACCCACACGCTCAAGATCAAGGATGCAAGGCTCTCTGACAGCGGGGAATTCTCTGTTGAGGCCGGGGGACTGGTTCAGAAGGCCCTTCTTACCATTGACCGTGAGTGGCCAGGGTCATACACAGAAACTATATCACACCATAGTCTCGTGTTCAACCAAGACCTCAAACTCAAGGAAGGAGAGGCTGCTACTGTAATTCAGAGCTAGTGTTTCTCATGATACTTAACATATCCAGGGATCCCTTGGTCCGGTGTCTCATATGACTATGAGTATTGAGAGAGGCCATCTAAAAGGGAGGAATCCAATTCTCTCTCTGTCCTCCTCCCAACTCTGGTCTCCACTGAGTACATGTGTATATCCCATGGGGTCACCTGCACACAGGTATTTGCCCTTAGGGATATGCTAAGATATGTGAGCATATATGAAAACATCAGTGGTAGGATACATGAGAATTTGTACATATGGGATAGTGAGAAAGGACACAGATATATGGAGACATATGCAAGACACATGGACTAGCGTGCACATGTACACTGGCACTTGCTCCCCAGACCTCTGAGGCTAGGGAGGGAGTTTCAAGGAACTCTGCAAACAGAGCTCTTGAGGCATGCAGGAAGGAAGGGCCCAGTGGGTATGTCTGGTGTTGCAGGCATTCCCATCAAGTTCGTGAGCACCCTGAAGAATGCTCGTGTAAAGGAAAGGAGCCGGGCCTGCCTAGAATGTGAGCTGACATCCAAGGATGTGACCCTGAAATGGAAAAAGGATGGGAAGGTGCTAACACGTGGGGCTAAGTACAGCATGAACCATGAAGGCAAGAGAGCAGAGCTAGTGATTGAGGACGCACAGCTCAGTGATGGAGGCGAGTACACCGTGGTGGCTATGCAGGATGGGGATCCCACAGAATACTGCAGCACTGCCATTCTGACTGTAGAGGGTATGGCTCTTTAATCCTCTATTGACCCCCACCAACTTCCCAACTCACCCTCCTAATGTCTCTACAGACCTTCCTGTATTGACCAATCCATACTGATTCTCCTGCCAATCATACTACTACCGTACACTAAGCCCCAACCATCTATCCCACATAAACTATCCCATACTTGTCATCCTTTACCAGCCCTTCTATTACTTAACTTGTGCACATAGCTATAGTCATGCCTGTCCCTGCTGACTGCCCAGATGCTACTGGCAACCTCTGGTTCTATCTACCTCCCTCCTCCCCTCTCAAAAAAAAAAATCCCTGTTGTTCTCAGAACGTTTGGCCACTGTGAAGAGCGGGATGTCAGATGTACATGCAGCCACAGGGAGTCCAGCAGAACTGTGTGTGGTGCTGAATGATGAGAAAGTGGAAGGAGTTTGGCTGAAGGATGGCAAAGAGGTGGAAAACAGGGGACTGGAACAGGGTGAAGGCAAGAGGCAGGGGTCAGTTTGAGGACTTCTAAAAGGCCTTGATAACCCTATCCCATCATCTCCAGATCACAGACTTGAGTGGGGTGCAGATTGTGAAGCAAGGTGCAGTCCACAAACTCATCTTCCCCAACATGGGCCCAGAACATGAGGGCAAGTACACCTTCCGGGCCAAAGGTGCAGAGAGTGAGGCTTCTGTCTTCATCGCAGGTACTGTCTTCCATCCCTATATCAGCTTCCCCTCCCTGAAAGGAAACATTCACCCAAGTACCCTGGAAGTGAAGGTTGAGAATTTCTCTATACCCCATCCCTCAATTCCATGATTGAAGAAATACCTAACCCTTCTCTGCTATCCCCCAAACTTTCCAGCCTCCTCCAGATGAGAAGCACTCAATCTGCCTTTAAGGGTGACACACGGTGATGAGTAGCACTGACCTCTTTCTCTAGGGGGCACAGACAGCACTCACCCTTTCCTCTGATTGTGAAGGTAGATCTGCCCCCATATAGTAAGTGTTGACACCATTCTCTCCTCTAGACCCCCCTACGATTGACCCATCAGTGCTGGAGGCACTGGCTGCACACCCTGTTACCGTGAAGGTTGGCCAAACAGCCCACATCAAGGTTCCATTCCGGGCCAAGCCATTGCCCAAGGCAACATGGTACAAGGATGGGGTAGAGGTGACCGAAGAAGAGCGCGTGACCATGGAGCGGGGAGATGATCAGGCACTGCTAACGATTTCCAGTTGTGTTCGTGAGGATAGCGGTGCTGTTCTTCTCAGGCTCAAGAATGACTATGGTTCAGTCACCGCCAACCTGTACCTGAGCGTGCTTGGTGAGGCAGCAGGAATGGGAGTAGGGTAGGAGAAATGGGATCACTTGCACAAGAGAACAGTCAGTGAAGAGAGATAGGATGAGGTTAGGGCTTTTAAGTGTTAGCATCCCCTACACACACACACACACACACACACACACACACACACACGCACCATATTATATCACTTGGGGTTCTTCTACTCTCTCCTATGATATCATCAGGTAGCCGGATGGGAAGAGGAGCAGAATGGACTTCAAGAAATCAGAAAGGAGGGGATCAGTAGGGTCAAAGCTCCCAAAGTCCACAGTTAACCTTTTCCAGATGAAAGGTTTTAAGAATAAGGGTCAGAATGTGCAAGTCTGTCAAGGGTAGGGAGATCAGAATCTTTATATTCTGATCCAGCCTGGGTGGTCACCTTATGAACAGGGCCTTCTCTATAATGATAGAATCCTCCAGGGCCCCCTTTCTCCAAGGATATCAGTCTTACCCTCTCCACTGCTTGGACTTTATGCCTATGGGTCCCATTTCCCCTGTGTTTTCCTCAGACCGGCCCAAGCCTCCTCAGGGTCGTGTGGAGTTCCTGGAACTCTCTGGCAACTGTGTCCATATGAAGTGGAAGGCCCCAAAGGACAACGGAGGTCGGCCAGTGACACATTTCGTTATAGAACGAAGGGCAGCTGGGAAGAAATCTTGGATCAAGGCTGGGGAGGTCAGCGGTAAAGTGACCAACTTCTCCACCGACAAAGTGGAAGAGGGGAAGGCATATCAGTTCCAAATCCGAGCTGTTAACTCTGAGGGTGTGAGCGACCCACTGGAGACTGAAGAGGTCTTTGCAGGAAATCCCATTGGTTAGTGTGGGGACTCATTAATTACCATGGGGAATTGTTCAGAATTGGAGAACATAGGTTACTAAAGGACATTGGGCAATGAAAGGACTGTTGATCACTGGGAGAAAGATGAGCAGGCCATTTGGCCCTCTCACAGGGAAAATCCTAGACTCCACTGATGAATTTAGGGTTGGGTCAGCAGGATGGTAGGGTGGGAAGGTTGGAGTTTTTCCTTTAAGGGAGGGATCCATACTGAATAGGTAATTATTCTCACTCTACCACTTCCACATTCCATATGACTTACCACTTCCTGTGGCTCTCGCAGAGCCCCCTGGCCTGTCCTCTCAGCCACAGGTTTCAGATGTGACCAAAGAAGCAGTGACTATCACGTGGAACCCACCAGCCCAAGATGGTGGAGCCCCAGTACTTGGCTACATTGTAGAAAGAAGGAAGAAAGGAAGCAACCTATGGGTGCCAGTCAACAAGGATCCCATCCAGGGTGAGGGTGCTAAGAGGTTGTCAGGGGAGATCTTATCTGGATGGGCCCAAAAAACATTCCTATCCCACTCCTATCAAACACCATCCTACACTAGTTCTCTACACTACTCCTTGTCCTCCACAGCCATTGGATTCTTCTGGTTATAGACTCTGTATTTGGTTGGGCCACACTGCATGGACTCTGCTTCTGTAGACTCCTTATTTGGTTAACCCCCATTTCATGCTTCTACTACATGAGCTTTGTATATTATGTGTCTACCACCATCTCCTGGTCTCCCTTTGGTCTGTTTTTCTAGACACCAAGTGCAAAGTGGATGGTCTCTTGGAGGACACCGAATATGAGTTCCGGGTAATTGCTGTCAATCGAGCAGGACAGGGACAGCCGAGTATGCCCTCCCCGTCTGTGGTAGCCAAGGATCCTATCAGTGAGTCTACGCTGAGGACATCCTCGCCCTGTTCCCTCATAAAGATGGGGGGAGGTGGATTTCTATGGACTGGATTGGTGCTAAGTGGGATAAAGGCAAAATATAGTTTCTCCTCTTGGGGAGACTCAGTCCCTATGCTCAGGGAGTTTCTGATCTAAGAGGAAATAAGATGTAGACACAGTGATTGAGAGAAGGGGGATAAAGTTTTTGAAAGTAGGCCTTGGCGAGGGTTGAGACCAAGGATTTATTGGACTGGACAAGGAATAAGCACGGAGGCAAGAGTGTAGGACCTGAATAGGGGTCTAGGTAGGTAGCTGACTTATAGGACTTCAATGGCAGACATTTCACGATTTAGGTAAAAGATAAACACATGGGTTGGATAAGTGGAAGTGTGGGTGGAGGTTGGGTAAGGGGCAGGTGGAGGGTTGGCTATGATCCCTGAGTCAAGGGTGTCTATGGTTGCCTCAGAGCCCCCTGGACTGGTGCAGGGTCTACATGTGGCAGACTCCTCAAACTCCAGTATCTCCTTGGCCTGGCGGGAGCCTATAGAAGGAGACCCTCCTTCTGGCTACATCCTTGAGATGAGGGCGGAGGACACAAAGGAATGGTCTAAGTGTACAAAGATCCCCATCTCAGGCACCTGTTACACTGTGGGTGGCCTGACAGAGCGGCAGAAATACTTCTTCCGCATCCGAGCTGTTAATGAAGGCGGCGTTGGGGAGCCTGTCGAGCTGGACGAAGGGGTCCGGGCCATGCCTCCACCAGGTAAGAGAATACAAGGAGCTCAAGTATCTCATTCATCCTTCCACTGGGCTTCTATCACCTTTCAGGGAACACTGGTATTCTCTCAGACTAAGGAAGAGCGTTACATGGTCAGTCCTGGCCTGAGTTCCTACACAGAGACAGCCTTGGGGACAGGAGAATGCAGGCTCATGCATGGTTCTACTTCTGTCTTCCCCTGCTCCTCCCTACATAGCATCGAGAGCAAACCTGCCATCTATGGCCTAGAGTGCTGTGGAAAGAAGCAAGCTGGGAGGGAAGGAACAGCTTCTCATTTTGCTTGCTTAAACGTCTGAACGAAGAACCCTTATCTCACTGTTGGTGGGAATTACATGGGGTTATGACTGCCTAATGCTGCATAGATAGGTTGGTGATGACTGGGGTTCTCTGAAGCTATCCCAGTGGAATACTGGTGCTACTGAGGTTCAGATGATCCCTGTATGGGCCCAGGTTCAGAATGCATACATGTGGCCAGAGGACCAGACCAGCCTAGCTAAGTTCAGAGGCTCATCACCACAAGGTTGGACACCAGGGAGGAAGCTTTTTGGCCACAGTAAGTCATGAATCTGTCTCCTAAGACAAGGAGAGAGGGGTTATGATCTAGGTCTACAGCTATACATATGGGGTAAATCTATGTGGGACTTCTAGTGACAGAGCAGCAGGACATTTCCTTACTAAGCAGGAAGTCTTCTGAATTGTTGGAAGGACAGTGACAAGGTAGACTGCATCTAGCAAAGATTGGTCAGGATGGCAAGAATACTGATGATGATGCTAAATATGGATCAGTGGACCAACTGAGGATGCTCAGCCTAGCACAGAGAAGACTGATGTGGTACATGTTAGGTGGTTTCAAGTATTCATAAAGCTGTAGTATGGGAAAGGGATTACATATGTTCTGCTTGGCCTAAAAGAAGAAATGGATGCCAAGGAATAAAACTGAAAAGAGAGAGATTTCAGCTGAACCTTCCTAACAATTAAAACTGGCCAAGAGTTGAATAGGCTGCCTTGGGATTTAGTGGCTTCCTCCATGCTTGAAGTCTTCAAGCCAAAGCTGGATGACCACTTGTTGACAATGTTGTAGGGGGTATTTTTAGTCAGATACTATCATGGCTTCCTCCCTCATGACTGGGATTGTGTGGTTATTGAAGTGGTCCAGTTCCATGAGAGGTCTAGGTGTGACTATGCTACCACATGGTTGAAGTAAGTTGGAAGAGGTCGAGGAACTATGTGGTCAAGATGATAGAAGGGTTGTCAACATGAATAACAATATTCCTAGGCATGATAGTGACAGGGTGGAGAGCAAGATTGTGAGGTAGGTGCTAAAATTATTGAGAAAGGGACCCAGTGGTCAATAAATGAAAGCAGCGATGATGACATGATCAGTCCACATGAATCTCAAAGGAGGAGGGGTCATTCAGGGATGCATGTAAAAAAGTGGATCGAAAACAGCAGAGGGGTACAAAGAGAGCATCTTCCTTTTCTTCTGTCTCTGTGAGTTGGGAAGAGATTTGAAGAAGCCTTCTCATGAGGAAAGTTCTAAGGGATGTGGTTTTCTCTGTGAGATCCAAGTTCACTTAAAGAAAGGAGTTGGAAGGCATAGCAATGGAAAAGTTCAAGGATGTTAAGAGGAATTAGTTGAGAATAGGAGTTTCGTAGAGTATAGTGGAATGGGCTAGGAGAGGGGAAACCAAATTGTAGTAAGCATCGGTTGGTCTGGAGTATGGCTGAACAGAACATGGATAAGGGTTTGGGAGGAGGCAGTGACATTGGGTGACTATGACAGGGGAACCAGTATAATAGGAGGTAGATTGGCATGGCATATCACCAGAATAATAAAAGGACTGCACACTCTGTAGAACCTAAACAGGAGAGGAAGTTGAAGAGATGTCATACCCCTAAATTCTAAAGCAATCATAGGGCATTGATATTTTGGAGTGGCTGACCCAACATCTCACCCCCAAAGTGTTCTTTTGCCACTTTGCCTTTACTAGACCCCCTCCGAAGCTTCCCCGATATCTCTACAGCTGCCACCAGTCTGTGCCAGCTTCCAGGAGACTTCACTTCCTTTAGACTTTTCCCCCCTCAGCAATCATCTCCACTCCTTTCTTTCTCAGTGCACCTGAGACAGAGGTTGGGGTTTTTAAAAGGATTTAATGGGGAGACAAACTGACAGAACATATACCTATGGCCACTATACGCTGAGATATCTTGATCTAAGCACAGAGGCCGGCACAACCCCATTCTCATCTAACCAGCTTCTTATTTGTCTCCATCCTACCCCCAACATGTCTAGGGGAAAAGACCCTCTCTCTAGCCTCACCTCAACTATAGGCCTTTCAGATTCCGAGGTGTCCCTTACTGGTCCATCCCACCAGCTCCCTGGGTTAGTGCTTTAGTTTTCCACATCAGAAATGCTACAGATAGATTAATGAACATCAGCTTACATCTTTCCCTAAGGGAAAGGTTCACCTGAAGTCCTTCATGGGTTGACTATGACCCATATAGTCACCCATATATAAAAAATATAGTCAAAAACACAATTTCCACCAACAGTAGGCCCCCAAAAAAATCATTTCTGCAGTTATCTTTTTTTCACCTTTGCTCCTTCCTCTCCCCTGTCTTTTCTCCTGATTCTCACTCCTTCCTTCTTATTAATTCTTTATTAATTCTGTCTCTCATCCCCTCCCTTTTCTTTCTTCTCCTTCCCTCCTTACTATTCCAATTCCATTCCAGCAATTCCTAGGTTTGATCTCAGTGCCCGACTGAAGAGCCACATGGTGGTGCGGGCTGGGACAGCCCTGTGTATACATGCTTCCTTCTACGTGAGTTCCTTAAACCCAGCCCCATTCCATATATATAAGCAAGAAAACTCTTCTCCTCAGCTGTGGCCATCACAGACTCCCCTCAGTGCTTTCCTCCTCCATTAGAGCTCCCCAAAAGGACATGTCCACCTCTCAACACTAAAGGTCCTGTGGGAATCAAGAATACAGATCAGTTGGAAATGACCAAGTGGTTTTGGGAAGAAAGGGAAGTTGTTGCCACAGGATGAGGGGGATAACTCCAGTCTAATCCATGGTTCCCACCTAGGGCTCCCCTCCACCCACTGTGATCTGGCAAAAGGATGGAATTCCCACCAAGGGCCGAGAAACCATCACCAAGGGCAAGAATCACTCCCAGTTCCTCATCAATAGCAGCAAGCGCTCAGACTCAGGCATTTACCGCATCCTGCTCCGGAATGAGTATGGAGAGGCCCACTATGACATCCATGTTCGTGTGGCAGGTATGGATTCAGCAGTGGGAGGGGAAGGAGGGAAATAGCTAGCGTAGGTGCCCATCCACTTGGTGTGCCTTGAGGAAAGGCTTCCCTGCTCACTTTACCCTAGTAGTATTCTGAGAGGGAATATAAGAGAGCTCTAGTCTCAGAAACCTGGGTCCAAATCCTGTCCCTGGCACTTACTAGCTACAGGACTATGGGCAGCTCCATCTCTAAGCTTCTGTTTCTTCATCTGTAAAGTGAGAGTGATACATGTAGCACCCACCCCACAAGACTATCTGAAGTTCCCATGAGATAATGTGTGTTGTGTTTTACAAACTTTAAAGTGGTACAGAAATGTCAGTTATGATTATGCCTGAAATTCCCCATTAGAGATTGATTCTTTTGGGTCTTGAAGGCTACCAGTGAAAATGCACATACCTCTGGTTGGATGTCCCACATTAAGGCTTTACTGGGAAGTAGTTTGCTTATTGGACTATTTCTAGCAGGTGGGATTCAGAAACAGAGGAGGTTCTAAAATGATAATCCTGGGATGGGACTCAGGAGATGCCCCCAGGAAGTCAATCAGGGCCTTCAGGACATAGAGAGAGGGATAGCAAAGATAAATCTAGGGTGCTACTCAGTTTTGCTAAGGAACAGACCTTGGGGGTTTGTAGGAAAGGCCAGCAATAGGGTAGGGTGGGCAGGAGAACATGAGTAGCAGCTGGATGGGGTCATTTGTCAGGCACAAACTATGCTGAGAGTACACAGTTTGGAGGGCCAGGAAGGCCTTGGAGAGGAAGCTAAATATGGAAAGGATGGGGAAGTGAGTTCCTTCATCTTGGAAGGGAGTGTGCTGGTAGAGGATGGGGATTGGGCAGGGGGAATGGAAATGAAGATTGGGTAACAAGGCCCTAGAGTAGGGAAAAACTGCTTCCTTACCACCACCTCTGGGAGACAACAGAGGACTTTAGGTTAGAGAAAGGAAGAGCTTCCTGAGACATAAACACACACACACACACACACACACACACACTGACCCTTTTAGACTGGGCTGCAGCTAAGACTAACAAGACTAGGGAGAGGCCTAATGATTTCCAGAGGACCCCAACTGCCTGGCTGGGGAGATCAGGGGGAGCTGACCTAGGCCTGTGACTTCAGATTTCCCACGACCACCAACAAACCTGAAGTTGTTTGAGGAAGTGCCAAACACGGTGACACTGAGCTGGGACCACAGTCCAGATGTGAAAGAGGACGGTGAGGCACACTATGTCATCCTGAAGAGGGACGCCAGCACTGCCACCTGGTTCACAGCTGCTGATCGAGTCTTTAGCAACAAGTACACTGTCACAGGACTCCTGCCAGGGAGAAAATACTACTTCCGAGTCCTAGCCCGGAATGAGATTGGGGATAGTGACCCACTTGACTCAAAGGATACCTGGCTGGTCAACAAAGATCAGAGTAAGTGTGGGCAGGGAACCCAAAAAGCATTAAAAGCATCAGGAAGGGAAATGCCAACCAACCCAGGGAGTAGGAAGAACATGCTGGGAATTCGGGGACTGTCGGGACACCTTGGGGAATATGGAGAATATTGTAGGTAGCACAGAGAAAGCTAGGGAACCCTGAGGAGTATGGGAAGCAGTGCCAGTGAGATGGAGAATGGCCAAGAACCTCAAGGAGTATGTGGACAATGGCAGAAATAGCAGGGAATATGGAAAATATCAAAGAGCTTTAAGATTATGAGCAGATCAAAGGATGTATGAAGGGAAGCTTGGAGGCACCTCAAGAATGGCCAAACCTTGAGGGCTGAGGAAATGCTGGAGAATTAAGACCTCAGAGAAATTAGGGAGCACAGAGAACTCTACTTCTGCTCCATTCACTGGCTCCAGCTGTCCAGTGCTCTGACCCTCCAGGGTCCATGACTCCCTCTGGCTCCCTCACTCAACCTTCTCTTCCCCCCAGTTGAAGACCTCAGTACCAAACTGCGTCCCTATCAGCAAAAGGACTGGCGCCATGCACCTCGCTTCATCACACCACTGAAGCCCCATTCAGTGGTACGAGGACATGACTGCACCATGAGCTGCGCTTTTCTGGGGAACCCGCGTCCTACAGTAACTCTATACAAGGGGGATGTCAACATCACTGCCAACTCCAAGTTCTGGTATAATTCCACCAGTGGGGTTTGCACTATTGTCATCCCCACCTGCACCCTCAAAGACAGCGGTGACTATAGCGTGCTCATTGAAAATGAGCTGGGCAAGGACAAAAGCAGCTGTACGTTGACTGTCTATGGTGAGCAATTGTCCCAGGGAGGAAGGGGACTGTCTGTTGTGGTCCAGCTAGATTGGGGCATACATGAATGGGGAAAGGTCCTCCAGTCAAGCAGGTCTACCCACACACAGGAACGTACACACATCCTGCCATGACATAGCAATGTTTGCCAACTTATTCATGTTCTTTCCATCTCTCTCTCTTATTCCCTCTCTCTTCTCTTTCTCACTCTTTCACTCCACTCCTTTTCTTCTCTCTCTTCTCCTCCCCTCCCTCTCATTTCCTCCCTTTCTTCCTTCCTTCTCTTTCTCACTCACTCATATACACATATAGCGTCTCACATTGCTTGGTTATACATCCTCACACCCTGATGTTCTTGGAGATCCAAAGAGGGCTTGGGCCCCATGTAAGCACTCAGGATAGGTGCTTCATGAAGTAAAACTTAGGGGCCCAGAAACAGGAAGCCCTGGTTTTCCTGCATGATCCTTGTGGGGTCTGCAATCTCCCTCGAGCCAATGGAGGTTGCATCAGTCTCCCTGATGCTCAGCCATTCTAGAACACTACCCCTTTGACCTGAAAGAGACAGTGGTTCTGAAAGGTTAGGTGGTTTTTCAGTATTTATCCTAACTTAGCCAACACTACTCTTGGCCTTTCAGACAAAGATGACAAATCCATCCTGGCCTCTGTGACTGAAAGTCTACAGAAGAAATCAAAGCATCTCATGTGAAGCCCAGCCCAATTGCTATATAGCCAGGATGATGAGTCTGGAGCTGGAAAAACTACCCCCTTCAATGGAAAATACCCACACATCTATATGACCCTGATGGTATAGCCCTTGGCTAGGGGTAATTCTGAAGCAATAAATAATAAACCACCGATCTCACCTCTTACCTGATACTAAAGAAGAGGGACGATTCAGGGGAGGGAAAAACACTGGAGGCTTTTTTAACTCCTACCCTGTGCAGCCCAGCCAGGAAAGGGTGTGACCTTTGGGATCCTTCCTGTGGCTGCCTCCTCTCCATCCAAGTTGTATTGTACTTGCAGCCCACACCTGAGGCTCTAGGGGATGGGGCTGAATTAAGCATACTCCTCCCTTGTTATCTATGAAGGGTCAGTTTTAAGTACTCAAATAGATTAAACCATGTCTCCCTACCCCCCATGAAAGTACCTGGAATTCTCAGCATACAGAATCCATTCTTCTGGGTTAAGGCATTGTTATTTCAATATGCAGTTAGGCATGGAAAAACTGTCTTATTACCTTTGTTGACCAGATCCCTTTTCTCCAAGAGTATTGGCTGAGATGGGGCCTAAGGGAGTGTCAGTTTTTTAGATAATTTGTGTGTCTGTGGAGTTGGGGATCAGGGCCCTGACCACTGTCCATGCAGGGGGTAGGTCTGAATGGGGAGGCAAAGTGAAGGATTCCAAGCCACCAAGAAGCAGCATCCAGGCACAGGGCAGGCACATTAAAGGGAAGCAGAGCAGGAGGAAGGTGAGAGGGATCATCAGTTTGCTAAGGATTTGCTCTGCAGCTATGGGAGTAGACTCCGATCTTCACTGGCCTCCAGGAAACTGTAAGTCCAGCATACTCCTAGAGTAGAAAGCACCTGCAGAGAACCTGCCCAGCAGTTGTTCTGGCTGAGACTGTAAGCCAGGACTCACTCTGAGAGTGAACATCTCATGGTCCTTTTCCTCCCTTCTGGCTCCCCAGGGATAGCACAAGACACAGAAGTCAGAGCAGGATGGACACAAGGCCCCTGGTTTTATTGTTTTCCATACAATGGAGCCAGAGTCCATCCCACCCTCCTCTACCTATTTGCATTGAATGTGCCTCAGTAACTGGATTCTTACAGCCACTAGAACATAGTCTCCCATCAGGCCCTGAGAAAGGCAGAAAGGAAAAGCTATTGGGGCTGGGGTAGGGAAATAGAAAGGAGAGAAAGGAGTCCCAAGCTCTCTGACCCAGATTACAGCTTAGGCTAGGCCTAGAGAAAGATAACTTCTACTATTGCTGTCCAACTCGAGAGACAGAAACAGACCCAGAAAGTGGGGTCCTGCCAGAGGAAACCTATGAAAGAGTAAAAAGATCCCCTTCCTTTGGCTGCTGTCCCTCCCCGGTATGAGCTGACAGGGACCACTAGGCCCACGGCATTAGAAAGGAAAGCCTAGATCCTTCTGCTCTTGGGGCCCAACCTGAGAAGACAGGTGGACTGTCAGCTTCTCCAGAGGAGGAGAGGATGGCTCTGGCCTGGAAGAGCAGGGAGTCCAGCTGTAGGGACAGCAACCTTGAAAGAACACCAGGAAGATTTCAGGACAGAGCAGACTCCTTCCCCAGGCTGAGGGTCCTCCCCCAAGAACTTGTTCAAGTATAAAGGAAGCAGCCTGAGGGCTGCCAGCATTAAGACAAGCCCACCACCTTCTTAAGAGTGGCCTAAAATTGGGGTAGAGTAGCAACACCCCCAGCCACCTCTTAGCACAGAATATTCCTCCATGAATTCTGGATCTGAGGAGACACCCTTTACCAGTTTAGACAAAGAGGTGGGGTGATATCGGGAAGGCCCCAGTCTTTGGATCTGTTGCCACACGTCCCAAGTCATCTATGCTGGCCAGGGGACAGAGAGTTATACTCTTGCCCTTCTCCCTGCCCTGTGCCAGAGAAGAGAACAAAGGAGCTAAGACCCACATGGCCTCTGACAGACCCAAGGAGGAGAGGGATCCCTGATTCCCCTCCCACTCCAGAACAGGTCTTTATTTATCCACTTCCCAATTCTTGGGTTCCCCTCCAAAGCTTGTGCTGGTAAAGATCCCCTTCCCTGAAGATACCCAGAATCCAGGCCCATTTCAGCACCTCTCACGGTCCAGGGATGGAGCTCCAGATATTCTGCCCCATTCCTGAAAACCCCTGGGACCTGGGACCCACTGCTGGGAAGAGGGGGGGAAGAAGGCAGGAGGGCTTCGGGTTACCATGACCCTGGCCCCTCGCCCGGCTCAGTCCACCTTGCTCAATCCTGAGTCCCCTCCCAGGTCTCGGCTCTCTACAACAGAGAGGGCAATGAGCATCTGTGCAGCATAATAGGTGGCCATGATGACAGCTCGAGAGTAGGGGACAGGGAAGCAGAACTTGTTGATGGCAATGGTCAAATCGGAAATGATGAAGAGAAGGGCTCCACTGCCCGCAGCCAATTCTGTCCAGCGCCAGCGTGCCCCAACTAGTCGCAGGCCTGCCATGGCCCTCCAGCCCATGAAACCAATGAGGGCCTCGTAGGCTCCCACTAGGTAGATGTAAGGGCCCGACAGATAGGGGTAGAGGAGGGCATAGCAGAGTCCAGAAATCACTGCTATCACTAGGCCTCTCCTCAGGGCCAGGGGCTGCATGCCAAAGGCTGAAGCATAGAGTATGTGGGTCACTGCAAACATCAGCAGTCCTGGAGAGAGAGAGAGAGAGGGGGCCACTGAGAAGAAAGGTCATGGGGTAAGGGCCAGAAGGGGTCACTCAGGGGAAGGAAAAGGAACCATGAACCTATAAGTACTGGGACACACATGGTCAAGGGCTTATGCACACACAGAAATAGATGCATATACAAGTATCGGTACATACTTGAGTATACCCACATATATGACTCCAGGAGAATTCTGGCTGGACCCTCAAGTGATACCTAGCCCTTTGACCAATCATCCTTTACCCAGAGCTCCCCAGGAGGCTTTCCAGGTACTGACCATGCACGAAGTAGCCCTGGTCCTGCCAGATGAGGAAGGCATCACCCACTGCAGAGAAGATGAGCCCTGCGAAGATTCGGGTGGCGCTGGGGTGGGTGAGCAGGAAGCCAAATCCATGTGCCAGCAGGAACAGCCAGAGGCAGAAGATGGGCAAGCATTTGATGAGCGCGCTGAACCAGGAGGGGTTGGAGGCTGGCAGCCACAGCACAAAGTAGATGCAAGTGGCCTTGAAGAAAGGAACCAGTTTAGGCCCTTCACTCTTTACCTGGGGATGGACCCAAGGACACCTGGTCAGCATCACAGAGAGAGGACCAAAGGAAAGTAGTAGCCTAGAACAGGCTATCACCACTCTTGGGAGCCATCTGCTACTTTGGGGGAGGCCTCCTGAGCACCCTGAATGGAAAGGCAGCCAGCCTGAGAGAAGGGATCTGACTCTGTCACTACTCTGCCTAGAACTCAGACCACTTTACTTGATTATAGCCAATATTTATACAGTGTTTTACAAACGTTCTCTCATTTGATCCCCTTGACCACCCTTATGAAGTAAGCCCTACAGATAGTATCCCCATTTTACAGATGAGGAAAGTAATATTTGGAGAGGTTAAATGACTTGTCAGTGTCAGAGGCAGGATTCAAACTCATGATTTGATGATTCACTCCCCCAGTTACCTCTCTACCTATCCAGGTTGCAGCAGTCCCAGATAGCTCATTTTGTGGGGGAGTGGGAAGGGGCAGCCAGGAGGCCAGTTTCATGGCCTCAGCAGGCCTTGTCCTTGGTGCTGGGAACAAGCAAGCACTTACCTAACAGCAAGCAGGTCTGCCCTGAAGGCCTTAGGACATTTTCGAGTGTCTCTTCCCCATTATTCACCACTGGCCCTCATTTCCCCCTCCCCCAGTATCCCTCTTTCCTTTTTACTCCCCAGTAACCCTCCTTCCCCCAACCCTTTCTCTTCTAAAGTGTCCTTTAGTTTACTGTGTGTTGGGGGGGGGGGTAGGGGAGGGCGGGCTCAGACATCAGCTGTTTGGAACAAAGCAGAGTCAGCAGGGAAACCACCGATATGTCATAGCAGCCTCATGATCAGCAACAGCAAAGCCAGAGAGGACTTTAGGGCCCTGGCAGCATGAGGTGAGTCCCAGGAATGCTTGTATTTATGTGTGTGTGCACTCTGCCAACATGCTCTTTTCCCACCTGTCCACCATATTCATGTGTCTACCTACAGTGGACACACAATCCTGGGCTCACCTCCAGGAAAAGTTCCTCCTTCCCAAGGGTATCAAGACTGGAACAACCAGGCGGGACAAAGTGTGAACAAGGAACCTGTGCCAGGCCCATTCACAAGGTGCTTCTGTGGACTTCTCGTTCAAGGGGAACTGAAGGGAACTGTGACCTCAGTGTAATGTAGTAGAAAGGCTACTGTGCTTGTAGACAGAGAAGAGCTCAGTAGTTCGAGTCCTGCATGTGACACTTCCTGGCCAGCTGTGTAACTGTGGTGTGGGTGGGCCACTCTCTCCAAGTCTCAACTTCCCCTCAGTAAAATAGGGACATAATAACATCTGTAGTAGAACCTATCTCACAGGATTGTCGTGAGGATTAAATGAGATAACGTGTAAAGTGCTTTTTAAACCTTAAAGGACGATCAGTATAAATGCCTGATATTTTCAAAAGCAGTTGCAAAAACTGATGAGTGGGAGATAGGAATGTAGCGTCACCTGAATCAGGACCCAAGAAGCAAGACTGAGATTGTATCTGAGGAGTCACTGACAGGGAGACTGAACAAGAAAATGTCCCTCTCATATGCTAGAAACTTTATAGACAAGGAGCAGATGAGATGGTCACTAAAAGTCAGAGACAAGGAACTGGGAAGGGAAGTGAAAATAGCAATGGCAGCACAGGGTTGTGGCCAAGGCCACACTTCTGGGAGAACCCCAGACCCTGAGGATACCATAGAGGGAATGGGAGAATGAGAAGGAAGCAGATTTTGCCTCTAGCATGTGGCATAGTGTTTTGCCCATAGTTGGCACTTGAAACATCTGCTCAATTAAGGAGAAGCAGGAGAGATCAGCTCTGGCTTATGCTCTGAACCAGGGAGACTTCAGGGCTGATGGCCGAGAGAAGCCTGGCAGAGCTCATGCCCCTACTGCAGAGCTGCAGCTGTCTGCTCCTGTGTTTCCCCAGTTGCCCTGTGTAACTGCATGACCTCTTCTGGAATGGTGATGCCCCTGGCTGATAGAGCTACCTGGCCTCCAGCCTCATTAGTCACCTAATAAATCTCAGGTTCACCTAATTCCAAATACCCCCAGACTGGCCAGAATATATACCCACAGTGTGAGGACAGGGGAGGAAAGGGATTGAACAGAATGTCACCACCATTATCCTCCCCACCCCACCCCATCCTTGTTTCTGAGATTCTATGTGAGTGGGGGAAGAAGTAACTGTCACCTCCAATGAATCTCACTGGAAAGAGGGAGCCATCCCCATCAGAACTTGTCTCTTTCAGGACAGCCAACTAAGAGGATCAATCCAAGTGTCCTTCTCAAGGGTCAAAGGAGCTGTCCAACCCACAGCCCAGCTCAGACTTCCTTGAGATCTATCATTGTGGTTACTTTTAAACAACAGCCAACCAATCCCTGACCCTGGGAGTTTCAAGGATTTTCCTTGGCCACCTACCCCAGTCTCCTTCCTATTTTCCGGAAGAAAAAAAGAAACATAAGGAGTCCTAGTTCCCCTAGACACAGTGACCCTTCCCCGAACCCTAGAACACCCCCCCCCTTAAGTGGCTGGACACTGGGGGAAGGGAAAGGAAGAGAAAGTGAAGAGAATGAGGGGCTTGAGTACCCAGAGAGAGTACGTGAGCTCCAGCCCCAAGAGAAAGCTTCTGTGCTTCTGTGAAAGCCCCTCTGGAGGAGAACAGGGAGACAAACAAGTCAAGATATATTCCCCCCCCCACCCCCCTTGTTACACAAACATTGCCGTTCCACAAACACACACGCCTCTAGCATCCATACACCTCTCTGTCCCCAAGGCACAGGTGGTGTACCTCGTTGCTTCCATGCCACATCCTCCCCATCATCACAGACATATGCTCCTCTGTCTTGGTCACACACACACACACACTCACGTTTACCTTTTTCCCACCCCAGCCCCATCCCTGAGGATGCCCGACACCCAGCAGTGCTAGACCGCGGCCGCCGTCTGGGAGCTCGCCTACCTTCCCGCCCCCCTCTCCCGACCCCGACCTGCGGGAGGCAAGAGAGAAAAAAGCAACACAACAAATCAACAAAGTCACTCTCCCGAGTCACGTGCTGGCTATTTTCCACCAGCTGACTTTTCCGGGGGGTCTGCAGGGGGCTGCCCCGGGCCCAGCAGAGCCGAGCCCTCATCTGTCCTGTCCCCTCCCCCGGCCCTAGGTTCGGTGTCCTCGGAGGAGGGTTATTGGAGGGATGGGGGCGGGGGGAGATGGAGACCCCCCCCCGCCAGGGTGGGGCTCTTCCTCCCCACAAAGAGGGGTCCAGACTCTGGCCGGGTCTCCAGAGGAAGCCGGACACTCACCACAGTGACCGGTGACACCATGTTGGCGGCGGCGGCGGCGGCAGGCCCACAGGGGGCGACGGCCCCCGCTGCCCGCTGCGGCTGCGCCCCGGCCCGAGCTCGGGCTCCGGCCCTGACCCCGACGTGACACGGAGCCGGGTAACAAGAAAACAACGTAACCCTGGAACAACGTGAGGGACAATGCAGCCAGAGCCGCCGGCGCTCGGGGTTCTCTTAGAGAGCCCCGTGACGTCATGGTGGCGGCGGCCAATGCGGGGGCAGCAGCCCCGGAGGCGGGGCCCCGAGCCGGCCCGAGCCCCGCCCCCTTTGCCTTCTAGCCCTTTGGAAGCCTGGAGGGCTGTGGGACCTCCTTCCAGGACCCGGGGGCGGAGGGTGGGCGAGCTCAGCTGCTGCCCTGGAGTCCAAACAGGAAATGTCAGGTCAAGTCGGGGCCGACTTGTGAACACAATCACACACACGGCACTCAGCGTGCAGGGGAGTAACACAAAACACGCAACCAGCGGCACAGAAGCCAACTCCACACTCGGGACACACAACGTGGAAAACATCCACAAGGGCTCACACCTCCAAAGGCATCAGGCAAGGGTCCAGGTGTTTGCCGGGAGCCTATGAGCAACAGAACAAGGGGCCTAACCTGAACCTGCAGACGGACGTGGAAATTGCAGAGACAATGTCCTGCAAAAGTGAGATTGTTGAGATGAGAATTAATGTCGAGAGACCTGATGACAATAATTACAGCTAACATTTATGTAGCTCTTTAAGGCTGGCCAAATCCCTTACACACATGATCGTTTATGTTGTATTGTCTTTTCATTTATTTTGTTAAAGATTTCCCAATTACATTTTTCTTTTTTATGCATACCTGTGGTTTAGCAAACTTCTAGATTGTAAACTCTTTGGAGGCAGACATCATTCCTTTTCTTAGAACTTCCCCTCGGGGGAATGCAATACACACTTGGTGTAAACACAATGAAACTATACCCCTTTTTCTCACGGTCTGGGCTACTGCTCCTGGAGGTGGCCTAAACCTCTTCCTACCGTCTAAGTCCATTTTAAAGGGGAGGAGGGACCAGCTCTCTATCCTAGCCAGGATTAACTACAACAGGGTCTCAAGACAACCAATGTACCCATCCCAACCCTAGAAGCAATAGGAATGAGTGAAGAATCAGGGCCTTGGGGATCAGATGCCATATATCCTGGACAGAGGCACATCCTAGCCGCAGACATTCCTGAGAATAGCTATCTCAGGCTCTGCCTATTTAGGCTTTGAGTTTTGTTTATAGAGAAGGTCAAATTCTGGGCTGTTATTCTTTGACAGGGCTGGAGGACATGAATGAATGTCTCCTTGAAACGATGGCATGGTAGAAAAAGCATTTAACTTGGAACCCTGAAGAACCAAGTTTGAGTTCTATTTCTGACACTATCTGTGTGACCTTGAATAAGTCATTTAACCTGAACCTCAATTTTCCTACCTCTAAAATGAAGATAATCATATGTGCCCTACACAGGATTGTTGTGGGATAAAAACTTTCTTTGTTGTAAACCACTATATATACACAGGGTGTCACAAAAATTTTAGTGTAGTTTTAAGCTTTAGCTTTTTGGGCCAGTGTATTTGTGTGTCTGTGCATGTATGTGTAGCTGAGTACATGAATTGTATCAAGCTCTAAGATGCTACAGGCCCCTCCTCGGTGAGATCTATGGGTATTCAAAAGAGATTGGCTTAGCCATCTTTGTAGTGTGTGGGATGAAAGACCCTCACCAATTAAAAGTTAATAAGGAGCCATCTCAGGGTGGGAACAGAAATTTTATTCAATTCTCAAGAATGGGGCAACCCCCACTAGAGTGAATCCAGCAAGGGAGGCGCTTTACAAGGAGCTAGGCACCCATAATTATACCTAAGACAAGAGAATTCCCACCCACCTCTGACCCTTCTCACCACTGGCTGGGGGGTGGGCTTACAATCTGAACTCGAAAGCTAGACAAAGAACCAGGAAATTGAGGCACAGAAACGACAATTCCCATTCCCTTAGTTAATGACATCTATAAATCTAATGAAGGAGAATAGGAAAAAGGGAGGGGGAGACCCTCTCCATTCTTTACAGTAGAGAAAAACAGGTCATTATGACCCTGTTCTTACTGAGCAAATCTTTAAACCAGAACCAGAAGAAAGAACAAAAAGTTTCAGGGTAAACTTTCCCAGAGGCTGAGCCATCAGACTGTCACAACCCCAGAATTTTCCACTTCCCTATTTCTTGATTTTTAAACATTTCTTAGTATGTATATATATATATATATATATGTATGTATATATATATGTATATAGATAGATAGATAGATAGATAGATATAGATAGATATAGATATAGATATATATAGATATAGATATATATACACATATCTTCCCTGTGAAGTCTTCACATTTTATATACCTCACACAGTAAGATAAACAAAATAGATGAAGAATACATATCCCCTAAATTATACCATGCAGTTATAGCTTATTGACATCCATCCACACATATGTCTTAGATAAGTACTGCATATGGACAATGAGCTAGCCCCAGAATTAAATACAAGGAGATCAAGCTGGGTTACATATTGGAAACTGTACAACATATTTAGTGATTTCCAGTGGCTCACTGCTGCAAATGCCTGTCTCTTTACCATCAATTATTCTTCAGATGACATTCCATAATTAAATCATACAACCCCATGACCTCAGAGGAATCAAAATTGCAGCCTTTGGGCTAATGGAATGATACTCTGTGGGACTAAGTAGGCTGAAGCATATTACCAACCATGACTAGCATGAGTGAAGACATATTTAATGATATATATGCCTAAAAATAGTCAGAATGATTATGTGAGAATGATTATGTGAGATTGAGTGAGAATGACAAATGGACAGCCTGGGTGCTACAGTGGTAGCCCCAAATATGAAAAGGCCTCTAGCACCTGAGTTAGAGCCTCAGTGGAGGACCTGAAGAAAGACATGGATGAAGGACAAGGACAAGAAGACCTGGATGGAGGAGAGTGATCTACTCCAGGGAACGAAGGCCTGTAAAGATGACATGATAGATTTATTACCATATATCAAGTATATGACAGGCAGATCGAATAGAATGCACAAAACCAAGCACTTTAAGTCTCAGCTAAATTCCTATACCCCACAGGAAGCCTTCTCCAATCCCCTTAATTATAGTGCCTCACCTTTGTTAATTATTTCCTGTTTATCTTGTACATAGCTTGTTTGTGTTTGCATGTTGTCTCTCCCCATTAGACTGTGAGGTCCTTTAGGAACAGACTTGCTGTATCCCGGCATTTCGAACAGTGTCTGGCATTTAAGTGCTTAAATGCTTACTTACTGACTACCCAGATTCATAGTTATACATACACTTAATACTTCATCAGTGTGGATATTCCCTTGTTTCATACAGGTCACAGAACTTCTCTATGCCTTAGTATATCATCTTTGCGGGTTGTTTTAGCAGAAAAAAAAATTCTTGACTTGTTGGTCAGCCCAGTAGTGATGAGCCTTTCTGAACATGAGAGCTGGATTTTGATTGGCAGACTCCCAGGCCTGTATCTTAAGTCATTCCAGGGAGGGGAGGGCCTACTGGAGCTCACGCCCCAGAGGCATAGCCTTCAAACCGACAGTTACCCCTGGGCTATGCGAAGTACTGGCATAGGACTTGACATATACAGGGTCATGATAATACCTTTGTACACTGCTTTAAAATTTTTATAAAATGTTTTCACATGTTATTTCCCATTGGAGCTTTACAATAACTCTGTGAGGGAGGTATATATACTTGAATTCAAAGCAAGCATCAATAGATCTGTGATGTCTTCTGATCAATCATAAATTTCTCAAAGACACTTTTGCCTTCATATCGACTTAATAAATGCTTGTTAGTGTTATTGAATGTGCACTCTCAGAGCTACAGAGCAGATTCCTTTGGCAATGTAATATAGAAGAATTTAAAAGATCATACAATTGTTTAATGTGTTACCTTTACAATTCTCCATGGGGGTAAGAATAACTGAGCTTAGCACCTAGTTCGCAAAAATCATTAGATAAAATAGGAAGCTGTCATTGTTAACAGCACCCATCTGTGTGAGCCGAGGTCTGGTGGCTAATACTCAACATAGTAACTAATTTCCTTTCCTTAGCAACTGACTTAATATTGCTTCTTATATTATTTTCACATCATGAATTACAAAGTTGATTGGAGGGCACCTGACCCAAGGTTGCTAGTTATAGGTCAGGCTACTCTTGCCCAAATTCTCTTCTAAATTATCCACAGCAGATCCACCTGTTAGCAGACTTCCCCAGGTCTCTTGGTATTATTCCCATGGGTTCCAAGGCAGCACATGGGCCATCCATCTGTTTTCCTTTGATCTGATTACATGACTGCCCCACATGCTGTTGATATTTTAGGCCTCTTTTTGCATACAATCCACTAGTAACATGCTGCTACAGCCTATTTTTGTCCATTTTGCATTGTTATTTTGCCTTTTAAAATTACCTGCAATTTTGATTCCTTAGACATTGTGGTATTCCATGATTTACAACCACCTACCATCACTGGAAGAATCCTGACACTAAAAAGAAGAGGTTTTTAGTGCATTTTATGTTCAGGTTTAAAACCACCAAGAACACTGCAGAATTTATGCAAATGCAATCTAGCTGGGTCTTCTTTCTGTTCAGTTCTGAGACCAGTCAATTGCGATCTGTAACATCTGTCCGACACTTTTGTGTAAAGTGCCCAGGTATGCCTTTCCTCCCTACCTGTTGGCTGAACAAGATTTGAAGTTCCCTATAAGGCCCACTCTTTGACTAGGTGTAAAATTGCTTTGACTTGGGTACTGGATATCCCATTAACTTCTTTGTCCTAACATTAATGATACCTCCTTAACAAGGTATGAACTTGCCTTCTTGTGGGTAGACTGCATATGGGAGGTGAAAGAGACAAAAATAATAGTAAGATTTTGATATAGGAGATTAGGTGAATGGTAGAGTCAATATTCCATGATTCTGTGATTTCTAATTTCTGTCTGACAAAATGCTCAAGAAATTGCATAAAGGGCATATCTAGAATATACAAGCACTCTGACTTTACCAGAGAATTTTGAAAACTCAAGGAGAACTGAAAATCTCAAATCCAATTGTGTCTGATTTCACTGCTCTATTCCCTGGCTAAGCCTAACTGTTGGATCAAACTGAATCAGAAGAAGCCTCTCTCTTGCTCTGTCGGGGGAACCCCAAG
>CM053623.1:416096491-416112190 GCA_028646595.1 Phalanger gymnotis
ACACACAACCACTTGAAAATAATTGTACAAAAGTGATAGCAAAAGGAAGCTCAAAATCATATTTCTGCCCTCTTGATTCCCCTACACATTTAACCCAGGCTCCAAATGACACTCCCTCCTCCTACATTTCAAAGAACAAAGACTTTTTCCAAGCTATTAAGTAAGCACCCTGTGTTCTTTCCCATGTCTCATTAACCCTACTTCTCCCTATTTTCCTGCCCAGCCCGTTTCCCAAAAACACCAAAATACAAAACACCAAATACAAATCCTTGACTAAAAGTTCAAAAACCTTTTCCAATATTTACAAAAGCAAGCTTTTTTTTTTTAACAAGTCATCTTAACAAAGCAAAAGTCTTGATAGAGATGATAGGGAAGGTTTTAATTTGAGCAAGTCCCAAGCTCACTTGCAAATCCACAACACCAAGTACAGAAAGAGTCTTTCTCTGGACTTGAGCAGAGCTGGACTGCCTATTGGCAAACATGTACTTTTTGTTATTGTTTTATACATGTTTTTATATGTATAATAATATAATACCAAACAGTCCCTTGAATTTATACAAGGCTTTACAGTCATAATTTCTATTAATGTCCTGCTCGGGGCAACAAGGGGGTGACCAGGATTCTTAAAGGCTCTGTAAGTGGACTATAAGCTCTGAGAGAGCCTATCTCCAGTCAAAAAGGCTTTGAATAATTAATCGGTCAACCAATAAACCAATAAGCTTTTCCTAAGCAAATCCTATATGCCAATCACTGTACTAGGTGCTGTAGATACAAATCAAAAACAATCCCTGCTCTCATGAAGCTTCCACTCTGTCATGAGAGACAACACGTACATGTCACGTTTATTCAGAATAAATGTAAAATAAACACAAAATAGTTAAACACAAGGTAGCTAGGGAGGGATGACACCGGCAATTTAGTACTCTCCTAACTGCAAACTTGTATATGTCATATCACAGGGAAATAATTTTTTTGTCTATGACAACACACAAATACCATCTATTATGTCATAGAAGAGTTGTAATATATGTTGGTGGAAGGAGAATCCTCACTGATGAAATCAGAGAGTTTTTGAAATGCTCAAGTATTATGGCAACAAAGTATTTTCACATCCATGATCTCAGTTAGGTAGCACAGTGGATAGAATGCTGGACCTGGAAGACTTGAGTTCAGATCTGACCTTTGATACTAGCTGGGTGAAACTGGGCAAGTTACTTTAATCTCTGGTTGCCTCAGGCTACTCATCTGTAAAATGGGAGTAACAATAGCACCCTACCTCCCAAGATTGTTGTGAGGATAAAATGAGATGATATCAAGCATTTTCTAAACCTTAAAGCACTATATAGATAAATGCTAGCATTTATACATTTATTATTATTTTTTATATATCTATTACTATTATCATTTGACCCAAATAACACTTGGGAGGGAAATGAAGGAGATGCTATCCTCATTTGACAGATTAAAAAAAAAAACTAAGGCCCAGAGAAAGGCAGTAGCTTGACAAAGATCTACCAGCAAGTTAGTGGCATAAACCAGCATAGAGCCTCCTAATCCCTAAATCCAGTGTCTTCCCCACTGTGATACAATGCCACAATTAGAATCCATGTGTCCTGATTCTTAGACTTAGGCTCTATTATTATTTTAATTAAATGTTACTTATTTTCAAACTAACTTCCTGCCCTCTCATTTCTCTCTCTCTTCTCCCCATCTCCACTGAGAGAGTAAGGGATCCCGACTGCAGGCATGTATTTGTTGCTCAGTCATTTCTCAGTCATGTCTGACTCTTCCTGGGGTTTTCTTAGATACTGGAGTGGTTTGCCATTTCTTTCTCCAACTCATTTGATAGATAAGGAAACTGAGGCAAATAGGGTTAAGAGACTTGCCCAGGGTCACACACCTAGTGTCTCAGGCAGCATATGAACTGAGGAAGAGACTTCCTGGGTTTCAAGCACCACTGCACCGCCTAGCTTCCCAAGCATGTATAGGCAAGCCAGAGTTCCCAAGTTTGTGTGTGTGTTTGTTTGAATTAATCAAGATTTGCCTTTTCACTCTCACTACCCCCATTCCACAACCCTCACTGAGAACACGAGAAAAATAAAATCCATTATAAACATGTATAACTAAGCAAAACAATTCTCCACAATAACCAAGTTTAAAAAAAAATCTTTATCTCAATCTGCATTCTCAATCCTTCACTTCTCTGTGTAGGTAGCATATTTCATCACTAGTCCTCTAGAATCCCGCTTGATCATTATGCTGATAAAAATTCAGCACAATAATATTCTATCACCTTTCTATACCATAACTTGTTAGATTCCGCAATTCCCCAGTCCTCTATCTCAGATTCCCATTCTTCTCCATCTCAAAAAGAGTTATAAATATTTTTGTATATACTTAGAATTTGTTCTGTTTAGGATTAATCTCTCCCTTAATCTACTCTCCCTCTTGATTCACATTCACCCCTTCTTCCCTATTTCACTGAAATCAGCTTCTCTACCTAATACTGCGTGTGTGTGTTCTTTTGATCAATTCAGATGAGTGAGGTTCCAATGTCAGGTACTTCCCCCACACCCTCCTCATTTGTATAGATGTTTATTTGTGCATCCTTAACATATGAAAATTTCCTTTTCCCTTTCAATTGAGACAAATGAAAAGTCCAAGAGACATAATTTCTGGGAAATTAATAATCAATTTATTAATTAAGCTAGCAGATAATCAATAAATCGAGGTCAGTGAGTGGTTCTCTTGGTAACCAAAGAACCCACATGGAGGCCATTGAATGTTTAAATACCTTTGGAAATGGGGGTATCCCTGAGGATGAAAATCAACTCTGATTGGTTAACAATTAATGAGAGAATATATATTATAATGAGAAATGGGCTTTTTCTAATGAGGGGCTAAAAGACTTGACTTAGATCATGTCTGCACTTTCCTAGATCATTCTACCTCCAGCAATCTATACAAAACAATCAATTCTCCACCCAGTCCTACCTGAGTTGAACAATGGGCCAGAATTCACCTAGATTAGATTCTCTTTACCCTTTAATCAAAATTAAGCTCTCCCAGTTGGGTAGGGTCCAGCCTAAAACTGAGGAAAATGTCTCATTGTGAGCCCTGTCCTTCCCAAGAACTAGGTTTTGAATGAGGAAATAAAAAGAGGAAAAACCCTACTAATAACTCACTTAATAATTGGTTGTTAATATTCAAAAATGATATTTGAGTCCATATATAAAATTGGTTATTAATGTAATAAGGAAATAATCATTTTTCTCACCTCACCTCTTCCTCTCCCATTCTTTTCTTTAGATCATCAAGACTTAACCAAAGCATCCCCAGGCCTTCTCTAACTGGACTTTCTCTGTGAATCTGATGATGACAGGGGTCAGAGGGGACCCATATGTCATCTCCCCATATTTAACTATAAGCAGTTTATCCTTGGTTAGTCTTTTGTCATTGTTCATTCATGTATACCTTTTTATGTTTCTCTTCACTCCTATGCTTCAAAGTTCCTCCACAGTTCTGGTCTTTTCATCAAGACTGCTTGGAAGACTTCTATTTCAATAAAAGTCCATTTTCCCTCTGCATTATACCCAGTTTCACTGGATAAGTTATTCTTGGCTATAAGCTCATGTCCTTTACCTTCTAAAATATCATATTCTAAGTTCTCTTTTCCTTGATAGTGGTGGCTAAATCATGTGTGATCTTTACCGTGGCCCCTCATCACTTGAATTCTTTCTTTCTAGCTGCTTGCAATATTTCTTTCAACCTGGAAGGTAGATTTTGGCTATGATGTTCCTAGGAGTTTTTATTTTGGGGTTTCTTTCAACAGGACTGGTGAATTCTTTCTATTTCCACTTTGCTCTCTAGGTCTAAGAGATGCGAAGTTTTAAGATTTTATGAAATAGGAAGTCTAAGCTTTGGTCATGGCATCACATAATCCAGTGATTCCTAAATTTTTTTCTCCTTGATCTGTTTTCTGGGTCAGTTTGTTTTCGGTAAGAGATACTTTATTCTTCTATTTTTTCAGCCTTTTGATTTTGTTTTAACATTTGTTATTGCCTCATGAAGACATTGGCTTTTGTTTGTTCCATTTGAATTTCCAGGGAGTTTGTTAGTTCAGCAGAGTTTTGTTCCTCTTGTGACAAGCTATTAATTTCCTTTATAATTCTTTCTTCCGTGGCTCTCATTTCTTTTCTTTTTCTTCAAGTACTCTAATTCCATTTATACTAACTTTTTTTTTAACTTTTTAAAAACTCTTGCTTCATCTCTTCTAGGAATTTTAGTTAAGTTTGTGCCCAATGTGTGTTTTATTCTGAGACAATGCTTATAGGTGTTTTTGAGTCATTCCCAATTTGTGTCTTAAGCATCCCTGACACCACAATAGCTCATTATGGTCAGTTTTTTTTGTTTGTCCATTCTTTTATCTTACTTCCTGACTTTGGATATGATATTAAGGCTGGGCTCTGCAGCACTTATGAAGGGAAGGTCTGGGCTGGTCACTTTTGGAGGGAAGGTCTGGGCCAGTCCTGTTACTGCTTTCTTGAGATATTAGTTAAGTGTTGTGTTATTCCAGGATCTCAGAGACAGGCCAATGACATTCATTCTTTCCGTGTTTCCAGGACAAAGTTGGCTTGCTACACCTCCCTCCTCCTCCCTCTTCCTGCCCCCCCCCATCCAGCTCTGGTTTAGGTCTGAGCAAGAATAGACTGCTACTGGACTCTGCTCCTCTCAGCCAACTGGAAAGCTCTGTTGGCTCTGAGCAGCAAAATTGTAGCTTCCCTTTTAGTCTGGGATTCCTGCCCTGGTATTTCTCTGCAGGCTGGCCTAGATGTTAGGAGGGAGACCCTGCTTTGCACTTGAGGTCTGAGCCACAACACTACTGCTGCTACATTCTGAACTTTCTCACCATCCGGGGTCTTCCTACCGGAAATACCACTGCTATGCACAGGTCCCCTTTCTCATTTCACCCTGGATCTGTGACCCAGGACTGGGTAGCGGGCAACAAAGCTGCCAGTTGGCACTCATCCCCATTGCAGTGCCCTGGGGTGGCCTGAAACCTCTTTTTGCCATGTTGTAGTCTCTCTCTCTCTCTAGAGTGTGTGGGGCATGTCCTAGGCTGACCCTGTCTCCATTGTCGACAGACCTCTTTGTCTGTCTCCCTATGCCAGGCTGGGTTGGACAAGGGACTCACTGTGACTTTTTCTGGATTTCCCCATCACGATTCAGTCTGATGTATTTTCTAGACCTGTTAGGAGTATGTGGAGAGGTTTTTGATTGCTTCCTATCTCTACCATCTCAGCTCTATCTCTCCTTGCTGTACTACATTAGCTCTAATTATTTACCTTATTTCAAGCCAAAATATGCTTCCCTGGACTTTCCAGTTCTGACCTCTTAGGTGATGCTGAATAAATTTAATTGCTCTTCAACTTAGCTTTTCAAATATCTGGTGGAAGCTATCACCTGCACTATAAGCCTTCTCTTGAGGTTAAACATTGCCAGTTCCTCCAGCTGACCCTTGTAAGTCATGGTTTCAAGTCTTCTCACCTCCTCTGGTGATATTCCAATTTGCCAATGTCCTCATTAAAAATATGGCACCCAGGACTGAACACAGTACTCTGCCTATGACCAGAGTCAAACCAGAGGGACCATCATCTCCCTCATTCTAGACATTATGCTTCTATTAATGCAGCCTAAGACTAACTCACTATCTTTAGCTGTAACTAATATATCTGTTGGCTCACTTAGGGATGTTGCAATTGCCCAATAAGTCCCAGACATTTTTTTCCCAAACTCATTATCCAGCTACACTTTCCCCATCCTATACAGTTGATATGAATGCAGTTGATTTTTTTAATAAGTTAATTTATTTATTTTTAGTTTTTGACATTCATTTCCATAAGTTTTAAATTTTCTTTCCTTCCCTACCTTCCTCTAACCCAAGAGGATATCCAATATCCGATAAAGGCTCTACATATACATTCCTATTAAACATGTTTTCACATTTGTCATGTTGTATAGAAGAATTAGAACAAATGGGAGTAACCATGAGAAAGGAAAACATAAAACAAAACAAAAAAAGAAAATAGTCTGCTTTGATCTGTATTCAGACTCCATATTTCTTTTTCTAGATGCGTATGGCATTTTCCATCATGAGTCTTTTGGAATTGTTTTAGGTCTTTGTATTGCTGAGAAGAACCAAGTCTATCAAAGTCAGTCATCAAACACTGTGCCTGTTACTGTGTACAATGTTCTCTTGGTTCTGCTCACTTCACTCAGCATCAGTTCATATAAATCTTTCCAGATTTTTCTCATCTGCCTGTTCATCATTTCATATACAGTAACTTGTTCAGCCATTCCCCAATTGATGGGCATCCCCTCAATTTCCAATTCTTTGCCACCATAAAAAGAGAGGCTATAAATATTTTTGTACATGTGATTCCTTTTCCCATTTGTATGATCTCTTTGGGATACAGACCTAGAAGTGGTACTCCTGGGTCAAAGGGCTGGTTGATTTTTTTAACCTAAGTGAAAGATTTTACATTTATTTCTGCTAAAATTTCATCTTGAATAGCTGTGTGACCCTGGGAAATTCACTTAACCCCAGTTGCCTCACCCCCCCCAAAAAAAATTTATCATGAAAGTCAGTATAGCTAAGTGAATAAAGAGCTGGACTCAGAATAAGGAAGAACTGTGTTCAAATTCTGTTCCTGACATACACATTATGACCACAGCCAAGTTAAGTCACTTAACCTTTCCTCAGGCAACACTCTGAGAGGAATTTATAATCAGTTTCAAGAAGTTGCTCATACCAATGAAATCACAAGGCTAGACCAAAATAAAAATTTTTATTAGATTTGGCCTATAATTCTAGCCTATTGAGATGTTTTTGTGTCTTACTCTGTCAACCAGTGTCTTAATGATAATGCCTCCCACTTTTACATCATCTGCAAATTTATTTCTGTGAGTATAAACAGAAAGGTCCAGGGGACTGGGCAGAAATATTAGTAATGTTCAGAGGCAGAAAGAGAGTTAGAGACAGAGTAGATGACAGTAAGACAATAAGAAGTGGAACCTGCAAAGACATTTGTGCTTGGTGAGAAAACGGACCCTCTTACAGAAGCAAGGGAAGATCCGTGAATCTGAACCAACCAGGTCTGAGAAAGGCCTCTATTTCTAAGAATAGAAATGATTCAGAAATCTGTCCATACTGATCAACTTGACAATGACTGTTGCCGAACAGGTGTTAGGGTTGAAAGGTAGCCTGAGATCTTTTCCTTCCCCCTTAACCCTTGGGCTCAAAATAAAGGGATTAAAAATGAGACTAGGCATTCCCCAAATGATAAACGGTCAAAGGATATGAACAGGCAATTTTCAAATGAAGAAATTAACACTATCTATAGTCATATTTAAAAAAAGCTCTAAATCACTATTGATTAGAGAAATGCAAATTAAAACAACTCTGAGGTATCACCTCACATCTATCAGATTGTCTAATATGACAGAGAAGGAAAATGATAAATGTTGGAGAAGACGTTGAAAAATGCGAACACTGATGCATTATTGGTGAAGTTGTGAACTGATCCAACCATTCTGGAGAGCGATTTGGAACTATGCCCAAAGGGCTATAAAACTATGCATACCCTTTGTTCCAGCAATACTACTACTATGTCTATATCCCAAAGAGATCATTAAAAAGGGAAAAGGACCCACATGTACAAAAATATTTATAGCAGCAATTTTTTGTGGTGTCAAAGAATTGGAAATTGAGGGGATGTCCATCAATTGGGGAATGGCTGAACAGGTTGTGGTAAAATGAATGTACTGGAATACTATTGTGCTATAAGAAATGATGAGCAGGCTGACTTCAGAAAAACGTGGAAAGACTTACATGAACTGATGCTGAGTGAAGTGAGCAGAACCAGGAAAACACTGTACATACTAACAGCAACACTGTGGTGACCAACTTTGATAGACTTAGCTCTTCTCAGTAAGACAATGATCTTAGACAATTTCAAAAGACTCATGCTAGAAAATGCTATCCATATCCAGAGAAGAAACTATGGATTCTGAATGTAGTTAAAGCATACTATTTTCACTTTGGGGGGGGTTGTTTTTTTCTTTCTCATGGTTTTTCCCTTTTGTTCTTATTCTTCTTTCACAGCATAACTAATGTGGAAATATGTTTAGTATGATTGTATATGTATAACCTATATCAGACTGCTTGCCATCTTGGCAAGGGGGGAAGGAAGGTAGGGAAGGAGAAAAAAATCTGGAACTCAAAATCTCATAAAAATGAATGTTGAAAACTATCTTTACATATAATTAGAAAAAATAAAATACTATTAAGTCGGGGGAAAACACATTAAAAAAAATAAAACTAGGACCAGCACTCCCTCAGAAATTAGGAAAGAGGTAGGTAAGATGGGAAGAGAACAGAGATGATTTTTCTGAGAGCAGTCAATCCATCCTCACAGAGAACCCTGCCAACTCAATTATTAAGTCTTCTTAGCAAAAAGCATGGATTTTACTTCCTCATGCTCTGAGTCCCAGAGAAAAAGGAAAGAAGACTTAAAGTTGTGACCAGGTGGACCTGAAGAGATAACCCCATCTCCTTCCCACCTAGATTTAACTATGTCCCTCATTCCAAATCTTTATCTCCTTCTGACTTCCTAAATCTATCCGACACTGTCATGTTCCTCCTCCCAGATCATCCATTCTTTCTTCTTTTTCCCTCTAATCCCCATATCCATCCCAGACATCCATGTTGTTCCTTTTAGATTTCTCCATGACCCTACCCAACTCTCCCTCCAGGATATGAAAAACAGATACAAAGATAGACAGATAGATAATGTATATGTACACACATACAGAGAGAAAGATACACAACACCTACATAAACATACATACATGTGGATGCATACATAATATGTACATACATAACATATACATATATATACACATATAATGTACACATACATGATATATCCTCCCAGACTCATATGTCACCAGCACCTCCCTTCTGATCTTTCATTTACCCCTACGTAGACCCCCATTTTGCTCTCACACCCAGACTGCCCCTCCTCACCCATGCTCATTTGCTCCTCTCCAGGGTCTCCCGTATTCAAGCAATTTGTGTAGGGAGAGAGAGGCAGGAAAAGCCTGCCAAAGAGATTCCTTCCAGATGCTAAGAGAAACACCACCAAGGAAGTAAAGCAAAGGGGAGAGGCAAAGACCTCAGAACTTTACCCTGACTAAGAATCAAGTAGACCTCATATTTGCAAACACCTAATTTTTTCTGTAATTTTAAACCTGAGGCTAGACCTTTCCCTTCTCAATTCAATCATTCCGATTCCACAAATACATGTTAAGTACCTGAATGTGGAAAGGAAAGGTGTGGAGGAGACTGGTGGTGAATGTCAATTATAGTATCCAACAAGGCTAGAGGCAAAAAGTGAAAAGAAATACACATTTTCCTTTCTTCATCTGACCATAACTAGTTACCCCCAGAAAGGGCCTGTTCTAAAGGGTATGAGGGAAGGTGGGAGCGTAACCCAGGGCAACTTTCACCCACACGGAAATAAAACAAAATTCTAACTCTCCGAAGAATAGGAAAACCGGTCTTCATCAACATCTGCCCCCCAACTCCTCTAACCCTAGATGTTGATCTATAGGTCTCTGAAGGACCTCAGCACACAGATATGAGGGACTTTAGCTATTGGTTTCTAGTGAGGAAATAGGTTCACAATACATCATGAAGGGCTGAGGTTAGAACATTCAAATGTCATGTTCTATGAGAAGCAAATGAGAGGTTGGCTGGCTAGTAGACATCCCTGTGCCAAACCATGAACACAGAAAAGATTTTCATCTGACTGAAATGGTTTGGCTTTATCTGAAACTGAAAGATTCCTAACCAATCAACCTTCCATCCTTCTTATCTTACTATTTTGTAATAGATAGCTCACATTTATATAGTGCTTCAGAGTTACAAGGCATTTTACATATAGCTCAGTTGATACACCACTCCTGGGGAGTAGGAAGCATAAGTATGTTATTGTAGGTGCTTAATGACTGAACTGAACTTTTAGAGATTAGGAAACTGAAGCTCACAGAAATTAAATAATTTGTCCAAAGTCTCCTTGAGGTAGAACACTCCTGGATCTTCTGAGTGAAATCAAAGTGAGTGGAACGAGTGAAGACCTCTCATAAAAAGGACAAATTGAATACATAGGAATAAGTAAGATAGTAAGGCCTCTCATGAAATCTAAACTTCAGCTTTCTACTTAAGTTTTTCTGTAAGACAAGTTAGTGACTGTGGGAAGACAAGTTAGTAACCATAGGATGCCCTGAGAATAAAAATAGGACACAGGATGCTCACATCCTGTGTATTTACCTTAGGGCGAGAGGCCGGAAAGAAAGAAGGGTAGAGATGAATAAGTCAGCAACCATAAAATCCTCTGAGAATAAGGATAGGACACAGGATGCTCACATCCTGTGTATTGACCCCAGGATAAGAGACCCTCGGCTCAGAAGAAGAATGGATGAAAAGCCAGAAAGCCAGATGCAATGTAGCCATGTAAGACCTGGTCGGAAAGACCAATTAGGTGTAAGAATGATGGGAGACAAATGTAAGGGTGCTGGGGGATATCTGTCACAGATGTGAGAGTGAAGGACAGCATCCATTGCAGAGGCAAGAATGGTGGCTAGTTTGCCACAGATGTGAAGATGAGGTAACTAACAACTGGCTTCTGCTTGTCACAGATAACCAAACCATTTGTTCATTGTCATTGTCACTAAGGTAGATTTATCACTTAAGATGTAAGAATGGTGCATTACCTGCTCATCAAAAATAACCATACCATTTGTTCTTTGCTATTGTCACCAGGTAGATTTATCACATCCAGATTGTACCCTCAAAGCTTGCGTCTTCAAACCGAGAGGAAGGAGGCTGGGAGGGAGAATTGCAGTTAGGGACCTATATAAACACCCAAATTTTCTGTGTCCAGTGAGCTCTGACACTGAAAGGACCCTTGGGGTGCTCTTGGTGCCTGAGTTGCCCTTTCCCGCAGGATCGTAATGAAATTTCCTTTCTACTTTCACCTTGAGATGCCTCTGTTTTAATTCTTTAATTCATAAATCTGTGCCACACAAAAGCATGTCTGAATTGAAAAAGCCATCTGAGGCCACCTAGTCCAGCTTGTACCTGAATAGAAGTGATTAATTACAATCCAAAAGGGGGCATGAGGTTCTTCTGGTCATCCTTGCTTTCTCCCAGTGGATTCCCTGCTTCCTGCTTGTTCATTTCAAGATGTGACTGTGGAACAGAGTAACTCTCAGCCCTGGTGCTTTCCATTAATAAGTGAGGGAAGGTCTCAAAAAAAAAATAAGTAAGGGAAGGCAACCCCTCTAAGGGTCCCCATTGGGTCAGGGCAAACATGTCCAGTTCTTTGGATGCTCATAGGAAAAGACTGTGCTGGCAGCAACTGGGGAGTAATGCATCAATTACACTTTAATAAGGCAAAGAATGGACAGGGAAGGGATAGTGGAGGGAGGCAGACAGTATGGGGAAGAGAAGGGAGAAAGGAAGGGGGGCACATAATCGCTTATGTAACTGGATCAGATTTGGGAGCACCTGGGGGGCATGGACCCATATCAAATGGAGAAGCAGGAGTTTGGGGTCCCATTTTAAAAGGCTTCTAGATTCCCATAATTTATGAGACAGTTTTCAAGTAACTACTATGTTCTTTACGTTCTTATTTCTTACTATTGTTTCCTTACACTAATTATTAATATACTTACCATACTAACTGATTAGAGGGTGGTTGATTAGGGAGACCAGAACAAGATACAATTTCAACACCAAAGCCTCTTCTACCTCATCCTCAAGGGGTCATTCAGACTTCCCTTGGAGAGTCTGAAGGGGAATTTAGCTATTCAGTGAAGGGGAATCTAATACTTCCTGAAGTAACCTATTCTACCACTTCTGGATAGCTCTAATTATTTGGAAGCTTTTCCTATATTATCTAAAGCTCCTCTCTCCAACTTCTACTCATGGCTCCTGGTTTTGCTTTCTTGGATTAAGCAGAACAAGTCTAATTCATCTTCCAAGTAACAGCACTTCAACTTCACTTCATATAAAGATAGCTACCATAAGACCTAGTGAACCTCCTTCTTTCCCTCCTCTACCCCCAAGTCCTCTCTTCTCTAGGCTAAACATCTCTAGACTTTTTTAAAGTAAGCCTATGAATTCATCAATGTACAGAGCTCCTGGTGAGAAACTTTCTCTACCAATGCAGATTAGTTAGCACCTTCTCTCCCGTTTATAATCTTAGAGAATTACTTGGGGGGCATGAAGAGTTAATTTACTTGCCTGTATACAAAAACACCTAGATGCTTGAATGGCATCGTGTTCATTCCCATCACCATACTGATTGCTTTGTTGTAGATGCCTCTTCAGTAGGTAATGACCTCTTTCCAAACTTCCCTCTCTGATCACAAGCTAGCTCACAAAACAGTGCCTAGTGTCCACTGCCTTATTTCTTCTACTCTCAGGACTTTGATGACAAGGACCTTATCAGTATGCTACCTTCAATATTTTATACTCTGTAAATATTCCTTGAATGAAACATCACTTCTCTCATGGCTATGTACACAGATACCCTCATAAAGACATGTTTTAAGCCTCTCAGGTTCATAAGCAGAGGAACGAAGAGCCCAAGGAATTTAGTCTTGGGACCTGATGAGACTCTGAAAGGAGTTATACAAACACTACAATCAGAATAAAAATTTTAAATCATAACCAGAGGGCTTTTGGTGGATAGTTATTGCCATCCTTAGCGAAGAACTGTGGGGGAGATAGTAATCTACATTGCTTGCTCTAGAAAATATACACGCATTTATGCTGAGTTGCATTCAGCCTTAAGGCCTTTCTCCTCAAGTTAGTATCTTGGTATATAAGTTTATTCTCCTCTCAAATAAATCTCTTTTAGAGACATGTCTTGGGTGTGGCCTTTCTCCTTTTCCCATTTCTAGTGTAGACACTGGGTTACTACATGACAGTTATCCCTCAGGGGGAAAGCATTATCAGACAAAACTTGGGAATCGACATGGGTAGGAGAAATTGATCATGCTTCCTCCTTTTAAAACTCTCCAAACACGTAGAGAACCCTCATTCCCACTTATGTGAGTGGCCCTAATTTAGTAGAGCAGATATTACTCTATGTGAAAAACACATATTCATAGTGATTGGAGCTTCGAGGGTGTTGGCTGGTAGCCTATGAACTGTTTCATTTTGTTCTGAAAATCAACTAGAGACACTACTCAGTGACTCCTCAGAGAACTGCCTCCAATTCCAGAAAATAAGGGTCACTGACAATCTGAATCAAGACCACAATTCCTATAATTGCTGCATGGAATAGGGAGAATGATAGCTTTGAGTGTCTGTAAGGATTAAACTACAAGCAAAAAACCCAAAGTTTCTGTAAGCTGACTCCTCCTAGGACCAGGCTCTGACAAGGTTCTTCCAGAACCCATTAATATTGCCCTTCACTCAGATGAAGTATAATTTATTGGACCTAAGTACATCTACGTCTAGCAGATACAAGCTAAATCTTTATTACCAAATTCCAGAATGTTAAGGGTGGGAAAGTGCTCTAAAGATCACCGAATCCAGCCTTTTCATGTTACAGGTAAATGGAAAAACAACACAATGGAAACATAATGCTGTGCACTGTTGTAGTGAGATCTATAATTTTCATATTAATTGTATAATACAGATAATGATCATACTATTCATAACTGTACTAACCATTTAGATGACTTTAGGGGAGCTGTTGGAGCTTCCCCACTTTCTAGGGAACCCTGACTTGGAAGTTGAGGTTGCAGCCTGTGGTCCATCAGAACCAAACAATCCCTTCTTACAAGCAAACCCAACTAGGTGTCTGGCTTCTGCCTCCCTGACACGTGAACCCTGGCGTGTCCCCTGAACGATCACAAGGCTCAACGACCCTAGTGACTCGGAGACCGTTCACATAAGACCCAAATATGTCTTGTGGTCAACCCGTTTGTGGTTTTCACACTTAAAAACCCTACCCTTGCATAAGCGAGTAAGTTGGAAATTAAACTTCTGTTTCATTTCTGGCTCTCCTGTCTGTGGCCCGCTCTGTTCTGCCCCAGCTATCCACAGGTTAGAGGCTGATCTGGTCACCTTGACATAATTAAAGTTCACAAGCTTGGATCAAAATAAAAGATTCAAAAATGCTGTCTCCTCCCTTGTTGCAGATATGAGGGATGATGAAGGTGGCACACAGCATGACAGTGAGAACTGACTGGGGTGGTTGGTTTTGCTTAACTGTTTTTTCTTTTTCATTCTCCATTATGAAAGACGGCTCCCTAGTTGAAGAGGTCAGATGTATTTGGAAAACAAAAGGATGTAAAAAACATTAGACATCAATAATGTTTTAAAATACAAACTCCTTAAGTTTAGGGGTTTTCGATGTATCAAAATCTAGTGGATAGTATTTATTAAAGACTTTCCCTCCCTGACATCTTGGGGCCGCTTCTAGAACTCCCCCTCCCCCTCAATGATCAATTCACCAACACTCCCAAACTGCCCACCATGACTTCTTAAAGCCCCTTTCGAGGTCCTTAGCTTTGTTTGACAGCCTCAGCTCATTCTGAACTTCAGCTGGAAATCCAGGAGGGCTCTGGAACTCAGGTCCTCCTACCTTCGAGGACCAGAGAATGAGTGGGCACTGGGGCGCGTTCACGCGAGTTAAAAATAGTGGGAACACAAACGCGAAGCCAGTAGGGCTCTCGAGCACCAAAGCGTGCAGCCAGTAGGGCTCTAAAGCACCAGGGTGTGAAATCAGTAGGGCTCTCGAGCACCAGGGTGTGAAACCGGTAGGCTCGCGCAACCGGCGTTATATAAGTTGGCTCCTTAATATACGATTCAGTTCAGCTCGTGGGGAGGGACCCGACTGCGGCCGATTCGGATCGCGGCCCCAGCAAGACCACCAGAGGACCGAAGAGAACACCGGAGCCCATAATTCTGCCGGACCGCTCAGCTAAGCCCAAACAGCCGCAGCCGCAGCCGCACGGATCACCGCCAACTTCCGCAGACCAAGGCGCCTGTGCACCGATCTCCTCCCTCCCCGCCCCTGAACCTCAGCCAGAACGTTTCATTGGTCTACGAAGGGTTTGATCCCGCCCCTCCAGGCGGTCGCCAAAGGCCGAAAGTCACCTGACCCTCTTTAACGTGTATCCGGTGTAGAGTGCGGAAGCTCTCCGGAGTGACGCACGAAACGAGGTGACGCAACCGAAATATTATAGGTTGCCCCGGAACGGGGGAGGGCAGAGTGCGGGCTGAGGGGGTCTTCCAAATTTGGAAGGCGCCGGAAGTAGACGTGGGGTGGAGGGCGCGGGTTGGGGAGCTCAGGGGGCAGCTGTAGCCGCCCGGGCGCCCGGCTGCGCCCGCGAGCCTCCGTGCTGCCCTAGCCCTGCCTGTCCACAAGGCTCGGCACCATGGACTTCCGAGACATCCTGATGGTGGCGTCGGAGCAGCAGGGACTCAACATCATCCCGGTATGTGGAGCTTCCAAGACCGCGGGGGGGGGGGAGAGGGGGAGGGAAGTTCAGCGGCTGCGTTCGCTCGGGGACAGTCGTGGGCAGGCGGCCGCCCGGCCGGAGCGAGGGCCGCCT
>CM053623.1:416112290-416162230 GCA_028646595.1 Phalanger gymnotis
CCCCGAAGGTGGAAAAGGCGGACGGGAAGTTTGTTTTGTTATTTCCGCGTACCTTCCCCGGCGCTCGGCGCCGGCTGCCCGTTAATCGGCGCTCCCTCGATGCTCCTCCGTCCGTGCATGGGTGGCTTTGCTGTCCCCCTGGCTTGACATGCTTTTTTTTTTTTGTCTCCATCTGGTCGCGTGATAACGTAGGCTTGCTGGTGGCAGTCGGGGATGGCTTGGATCTCACTTTTTGCGTCCCCTCCCACTCTGCTGGAGCAGCCAATGAGATGATGAGATTCCCCCCCCTCCCCGTTGTCACCTTTTCTGCTGAGCCTACAAAGGAAATGTAAATAGTACTTTTAATCGACTTAAGGAAACTTGTTGGAAAATTAAGCAGATTTTGGAGTCCACAAGCAGCTAAGTGCCCACTGTGAGCAGAGCACTGGGCTGGATACATGGCAAAAAGTGTAGTTGAGACCGTATCCAACTGCCTTGGCCATCTAATCTTACCATTTTGTTAGGATACATACACAATTAGACGTGATAAAAAAATAATAGCTAAGAGCATAAAAGAGATGCAAGAGAAAGGATTATATGAGTTCCTTGGAGAGAAAAGCCATTACTCATTTGTAACAGTAGAATCTGGTAGGTTCAATTCATGTCAGCCCTGAAAGGCTGTGGGAAATTGCCCTTCCCGTGGGATTTTGCTGTCCCTAGGTAAAACACCTGCTCAACTTGCTGTAACCGTGTTACTTGTTTCCAGAATGATAGAGTGTAGCAGGGTGGCGGTGGATAGAGCTCTGGACATGGCATCAAGGAAGACCTGAGTTCAAATCCACTTAGTGTGACAAGTCATTTAACCTCTCTCAGCCTCAGTTTCCTCACCAGTAAAATGGGGGCACTAGCACCAACCTCCCAGCGTTGTAGTAAGACCAGATGAAGTGTTTTGTAAAGAGCTCACTAGCAGATGTTAGAATAAAGGATGCCTTGATGAAGAAATGTGGCTACTTTGTTTTTGAGGAGGTAGCATTTGGGTTCTGTGCTTTAAAGCACGGAGGGGAATCCAGTAGGCAGAAGGGTAGGATACTCCAGGCACAGAATAACATGAGCCAAGACACTTGAAGTGAGAAGATGCTGAAATATCTGGGGGACAGTGAGCTAGAGCATAGAAGTAGGTTGAAGCGAAATTAGGGAAAGTCATAAATACTACCTACTGCCTAACCAAGTAAGGAAGTTTAAACTTTGCTTGGTATGCATTAAAAAATAGGAGTGATAAGCCCATGTCTGTGCATGAGTGAGGAAGTTGTTTGGTGGTAATGGGAAGAATGTTTTGGGGGGATGTTTGGAGTCAGAGACAGTCCTTAGAGCCGTTAATGAAGGACCAGCAGCACTGGGAATAGAGATAAGTCTTGGTGAGACTGTGGGGGAGAATCCAAGTGAGAATGAATGACATTGAAGTCAAAAGAACAGATTTGGGGGAAATAGAAGCAGGGTCTGTGCTGTAAATAGATAATGTAATGATAGTAGCTAGGATTTATATAGTGTTTTGATATTTGCCAAGTGCTTTTTGCAAATAATACTTCATTTTATTCTCACAACATCCTTGGGAGCTAAGTGTTACTCACTTTATAGATAAGGAAACTGAGGCAGGCAGCACTTAAGTGACTTTCCCAGGGACCTGCAACAAGCAAGAATCTGAGGCTGGATTGGCACTCAGGTTGTCCTGACTCCCGGTCCAGCACTCCATCCACTGAAACCACTTACCTGCCTAAATAATTTGTGTGGAGCTGATAGTTGAAACCATGGAAGTAAATGAGATTTCCAAAGGAGAGCATGTAAAGAGATCAGTACTCATTTAAGGCTTTGGAAAGATGATGAAAAACCAGATAAGGAACAGTGGAGAAAGCTAGGAGATCCAGTAGGGTTTGTGGCCTGTCTGAACCCAAAGGAGGAGAGAATCCTGACAGTGTCAGATACTTCAGTGAGGTCAAAGGAAAGAATAAATCATTCATTGCAATATTTGGGTGATTAGGACACTCTTTAAGCTAGTAGTTTTAGTGTTCATATGGCAAGAAGCTTTGTAAATCTAGCCAGTGATTGTCTTACTCCTTCAGGTATCACTGAATGCATGCTGTGAGCATAGGTATAGCCTTAAAGCCCAATCAAGGAAGAATAAAACACGGGTGTCAGCTATTGCCTTTTCACATATAGATTGGTCATTTCTGTATCCTTTTGATAGTGCTCACAGCCCAGATGCATAGTAGTAAAGCTCACAGTGATACCTGTGGTTTGAGTAGTCAGGAATAGAAAGTAAACATCTGTACTAATTCAAATCAGCTGATATTTATTGAGCACCGTATATTTATCTGAAAGACTATTTGTAATTTGCAGTTTGTCTTTATTTTTTTTTTTTACCTTTGAGGTCCCCCAAAGTTTCTCTTGAGATTGTACAGTGGCCAAATGCTTTTTTTTAAATACACATACCTCCAAAAAGCCTTTAAAACACAAAAATTGTTTTTGCTTTTGTTTTTTGTGAAGTGCTGTGACTAATCATTTTCCTAAACCATGAGTCATTAATTCTTCTGGTCAAAACTGTACATCATAAACCTCTGAAATCTTGGGAAATAGGATTATTTTCAGCTTGTATTAATTTCCTACATAGGTCAGTATCGAGTCCAGTAAACCTTACTTTTCTTTTTTTTAGCCAATACAAAGGTTTAAGGAGTGGAATTGTATTTTTCTGAACCATGCATCTTGTGTGTAAATCGGCTCTATATTTCCACCCAAAACTGTTGGCTTTAATACTGGAGAGTCCATTGATCCTGTTTTCAAATTAAATGTCATAGGCCTGTCTTAAGTAGTTGCTTGAGTAATTAACTGGTGATGCTGTGAGTAGAAAAAGTCCAGAGGAGAAGAGACCTAGCTTTGCTGCTAACTCACTGTGTGACTTAAGCGTCATTTAACTTCTCTGGGCTTTAGATGCTTTATCTGTAAAATCAGAAAGTTGAGTTAGATGTTCTCTAGAGTGTTTCAGCTCCAAAATTCTGACTTTATAATATAATGAGAACACTAAGAGTTAACATGTATATAGCATTTCCTATGTGCCAGGCACTGAGCTCAGAGCTTCATCCACAATTTTTCCTTTGTGGTTTTTGTTGTTTTGTTTTTACAGCTAAGCCTCCCATATACAGAGCTAAGTTTAGACTTACTAGTCCTGATTCCCAGGCTCTGCTCTGGGGGAGTGCCTAGCTTCAGAGATAACTAGAGGGGACTGGTCTGGTACATTAAAACCAAGAAATAATGATAGTTTCATTTAAGGGCCTGAGTGCCCAGCTGCCTCAAACACCTGCATAGACTACTCAGACCCTTATGTTACATTACTTTTGGGGGTTGGGAGTGGTTACTGTCATGGTTGACTTCAGAAACAAAACAAAGCTTTCCAAGAGGAAATAGCTCTGCTTGTTTTTTTTTCTTTTTAAAGAAAGAGAAAACTCTTAAAACAAAGACAGAATTGCATCATGCCTAAAAAAAAATTAGGTACCCTGAATTATATCCCAGTGGAAAACTAAGAAAATAATAGTTGATTCTAGGATGATGTAACCAGTCAAACTTTATATTAAGGAAAAAACTGTTAAATCTGAGTAACCTTATGAAATTTCCCAATTTTGGTTTATGTCTTCCTGTCCTCTCCCCCTCTCAAACCAAAAGACCCTTAGTAATTATAAAGTGATGGTTTAGATCCTTCAGAAAAGAATCTAATTAGATTTCTTCTACATGGTCCCAGAGGTCAAAACTAGAACCATTGTTAGGGCTGGGGAGGGGGGGGGGTGTTGTTGCAGTGAAGGCTTCTAGGAAACAAGATTTCAACTCAGTATAAGGAAAAACTTTATAGTGGTTTGAGGATTTCTCTTTGGAAGCATCCAAGCCTGCAAACTTGCTGGAGGTTCCACGCCATTCCACCTAGTGCTATAAGACTTAGATAGGAATAGGAAAAAGCTAGGCTATTAAGAGATTTAAATTTCAAGGGGAAAAAAAATGGGAAAGTAAGAAAGGGGAGGTTGTTAAGAGGAAGATAGTATGAGGGAGGAAATAGTCACAAGTAAAAGAAACTTCCTGCTCCTGAAGAGGGTATATTAAAAGGGGTGAAAAAGAAAAGAACTTTCCAAAGGGGGTACCTTAGAGCTCTTCTTAGACAATTGGAGAATGGCCAAGCCAATGGTTGTATATAAATATAAGAGAATATTATTGCACTGGAAGAAATGACAAGAGAGGCTATTTCAGAGAATCCTGAGTGGTGTGGCCTGACACAGTGAAGTGAACAAACTGGGACAGAAATTTATACAAAGACATCAGTAATAAAGAAAAACAACTTTTAAAGGCTTAAGATTTCTGATCAAAGCAGTGACCAACCATGTTTCTGGAAGACCCATGATGAGGCATGGTATCACCAGCCCCTGACAGAAAGGTAATAAACAGAGATACACATTTTTGGACATGGCTACTCTGAATTCATTTTACTTCACTATGCTCATTTGTTACAAGAGTTTGATTTTTTTTCTCCTTTCAGTTAATTAGGGGTAAGGGACAGGGGAAGACAGGCTAGCAATAAATGATGCCCCCCCCCCCAAAAAGGGGGTCGTTGTAGCATTTTTTTAAAATGCACAGAAGAGAGCATAGACGGGCATTTTTTTCTCTTTTGAAATTAACATATGGAATTATATACTTTTATAAAAAAAAGCAGTGTGAAATGTAGATTTATGGTTTTGTTAGACCATTATGGAAATGCTCTTTTTTGGTGTTTATTTTTTTAAGTAAAAAATTTCAAACAAAAGGGTTTATATTTTATTCTAGAGGCAGTAGGGGCCTCTGGAGTGAGGGGAATGGGGTGTGAGGGGAGTGAGGGGACATGATGAAACCTGAACTTTAGGAAAATCACTGACAGCCATGGAAAAGAGGCTTAAGGCAAGGAAACCAAATTAAGAGGTCATTGCGCTAGGCCAGGGAAGAGGTGGTAAGGACCTGAACCAGGTGGTGGCTTCGTAAGTGGAGAGGAGTGGACTTCTGCTGAAGGGGTTGTAGAGATAGAAATGAAAGAATTGGCAGCGTGGATTTGTTATGTGAGGTGATAGTGAGGAGGATAACACTGAGATTGCAAACCTGGGTGTGACTGTAGAAAGATAGTGCCACCCTTAACAGTAATAAAGAAATTCAGTAGGGGGATGAGTTTGAGGAAAAAGATGAGTTCTGTTTTGGTTGAGTATGAGATGACATCTGGTTTTACATGTCCGATAAGCATTTGATATGGGACTGGAACTCAGGAGAGAAACTAGGGATAGATTGATAGGAAGTTATCTCCATGTAGATAACAACATGGAAGTTGATGAAGTCATCCAGAAAGAGATTGATACTGGAAAAAAAAGGAAAGGAGCCATGAACAGAACTTTGGGGTGCACTCACAGTTAGAATGGGAGTAATACTGATGACTCATCAGTATTACTTAGGAGAAAGCTGAGTGACGAAAACCTGAAGAGGAGAGAATAGAAGAAATGAGTAGCATTCAAATGCTTCAGTGAAGTCAAAGACGAATGAGGTTCTGAGGTCTTTAGCATCACTGGAGAGCACAGCAGTTGAGTGAGGAAGGACCACAGATCATGGAGGGTTAAGAAAATTGAGAGGAGAGGAATGGTGGGAGGACAGGTATAATGACTTTCAAGGAGTTTGGCTGGAAAAAGAAGAGACAGGACAATAGCGGGTGTGATAGGGCCTAGTGAGGGGTTTTGTTTGTTTTTTAACTGTTAGCAAACATTCCACTTTGCTGCACTGTTCTTGGAAGGATTGCCAATCTACTATGGTCCCACTCACCATCTCTGCCTCTCACTTCACATGCTGTTCACCTGTATTAGAATGAAAGCCTTTGAGGGCTGTAATTGTCTGTAATTGTCTTTACTTTTCTATTCCCAGATCTTAGCCTAGTTCTTAGCCTGTAATGCTTAATTTTTTTTATTCATTTGGAGTATGTACTGACTATATAAGAAGAAAAGTGAATAGGATTGAACAGACAAGAAATCTTGATGAAAACTTAGAGGAAGTTATTGAAAAGTTGTCACAATTTATATTGACATAGTAAGGATCCAGGAGGAGAAGGTTTTCAACAGTAACAGATGCTTCAGAGAGGTTAAGATGAAGCCATCTGGCCTGGTAATAAGACATCTTGGTTAACTTTGAAGAGAGCATTTTCAGTTAAGGGAAGCCTAGGAAGGTTGAGAACCTGTGAGACTTGGAAGGATAGTGATACACTCAGGGAAAAAGGGAAGAGAGGTGGATTTGAATGTGTAATACATGCTGTGTATTCCTAGCCTGAGCTCTTTACCACCAAAAAATGAAAGTGTCCCTTTTGAGGAGGCCTCATTAGATGAAAGAACAGGAATAATGCAAGGAAGTTTGCCATTTTGTCTGTCTGTTCAGGTTAGGTTCTGACTTCTTGAGGGCCCCACTTCTGGGCCAGGAGTGGGAGGATTAGAGTTAGAGAATATTGAAGAGTGGCATGGGTGTAATAAACCCATTCATGATTGGCTTTCAGGAAGGATTAGACTGACTTCCCACCTTCTGATTCTTCAGTCAGTTGAGCTCAAGCCTCAGCCCCCTCTTGGGAGACAGCCACTGTAATGGCCCTTCTGTTTTAGGGATGGGAATCTACCAGTTTTACCTTCTCCAAAATCTTCGCCTCTCATCGTTCCCCTATAATAGTTTCTTAAGTTCTTTGTGAACTGGTGCTGTTTTATACATTTTACATTCCATGTTAACTGATACAAGGCTGCTGTTATGTTGTTTCAATTGTGTCCAACTCTGTGACCCCCTTTTAGGGCAGTGACCCTATTTGGATGTTTATTGGAAAGATACAAAGTGGCTTGTCATTTCCTTCTCCCGCTCATTTTACAGAGAAAACTGTAGCAAACAGGGTTAAGTGACTTGCCGAGAGTCACACAGCTAGTAATATTGAAAAAAAAAAACAGGACTAACCATTTTATAAAACTGAAGCCCTATGTTGATACAAGTGTCTGAGGCTGGATTTGAATTCGAGTCCTCTGGGTTCCTCACCCTTCACAGATCATCCAGCTGCCCCAGTACAGGGTCACGCCAAGTAAATACTGGTTGGTTGATTAGTGCTTTACTCCATAACCACCATAGCATTTTGCTTTGAATTCAGGAAGCCTGAAGTATAAGATGACTAAGGATAAACATTTGAATACCTTAGTTAGGATTTCTCTTGGTAGCTTTTTTGGGGGGGAGGTGCTGGTAGCATTGTTGTTGTTACACAGGATATACCAGTTAGATTAGATCTGGCTTCATGAATAAACTCACTTACCAGGCACTTTTAAGCTGTTTCAGAATGTTCTCTGTCCTCTGTACCACATGCATCTTTATGGATCCTTAGATTTTCCTCCCAAGGCATTCTGGGCACTTTTGACTTGAGATTGTACCTGTTAATTTAACTTGCTGTCTTATTGATATTTTTCATTTCACCGAGATCATTGGACTTGTTATAGATTTCTTTCTCTTATCTGATATGGTTTCATGAATGAAATGTGGGATTATCCTGGAGCTAATTCAAACCCAGGCCTATATGGTGATTAGTTTGATATTTAACATAGGTCTGCATTGAGAGTGCCACATTTTGTTTTCATTTTAGTAATTGAAATAAACATTATTTTAGATTTAGTCATTTTGTGACTATATTGCATAAGAATCAAAACCCAAAGAAATGCCATCTGTCTAAGATGGTGAGGCATTCAGCAGGAAGCATAGTAGCCATTTGGAAGTAAAATATAAACCTGGCTAAGAGTCAGGCAGTTGACTTTGCAAATTAATATTTAACTTCAGCGCAAACCCTGCACATAGATGCTTTAGAAATATTTTTTGAATAGAAAAAGAATCTTCATCAGAACTGTAGAGAACTCAATTTACAGAGAGGATGCACTCGTTATCTTAAAAGCCTAAAGAAAGATTATCATTATGCAGTTAGAAATGTTCATCAGCTCCAGTGTTTTCTTAGTATTCTTTCTTATCTTAAGCCAAGGACAAATTTGAATGTTTCTATTCTACTCAGACTGGCCATTAATTTTCAGTTATACCGTGTGTGCATTTTTCCAGGTTTGGAGCAGAGTAATAGAGAAATACTTATTTTGCAACTTAATCATTTTTAAAAAGTGAACTCTTAATTGCTGAGAACTCTGGAGGCTGAGAACCCATACCATAGTACCTGCTAGACAGAAATTCCCCTCATAGTTCTAGTGTAGGGGTTCCCAAGCCTTTTTCAGTACCCGTACCGCTTTGCCTTTCAATAAGCTGTATCATAACACCCTTCTCCCTTTTCACTATGAAAAGAAATAAATTTCCTAGAGTTTGCCATGCATGTACACATAAATAAAGAGGTTAATTAAGCTCAATAGGATAATATTCACAATACCCTCCATTGATAAGTTTCTCATACCCCCCTGGATCCATATCCTAGGTTGTAAACCCCTGGTCTAGTGAACTGTTTGCCTTCTCCTGTTGCTACCTAAGACCCTCAAGTATCTATCTAAAGATGAGTCCTTTATTCAGAATGGGAAGAGATTTGTTAAATTTGTGTTTTTTAAAAGATAGGATTTTATAGCATGCTTTTATAAGCAGAACTTCACATATCCTGCCCTTGCCAATCCCTATCTTCAGTGTACTGACTATTTTGGAGAATGAGAAGAGGAAAGGCTTAGAGGTGAAATTGAAGTGAATCTTGCAAGGAAGCCGTGGATGCTTAGAAAAATATGTGTCTGTGTGTCATAATGGAAGGGAGGCAGACAGAGGGACAGTGAGGCTCACTGGGTAGTCAGGGGAAATGTCAGAAAATGGAGATGTCAGAAACTATAGCAAACACTAATTTGTCTGGATTTCCCTAGTTTGAATATTGCTGATCCTCAATAATCCAAATATGAAGTTCTCCCTTCATCATGCTTTTATCTTAAACACTCAAATGTGGGACTGAATCTGCTCATTTTAGGCATAGTTGCTCATTCAGCTCAGGCCTGGGATAACTTGTATTATGTAAAAAAATTAGATATGTTAGGAAATAAATGGGCTATGGGATGGTTCAGAAGCATAGCATGCTTATTGTAACTTCTCTTTTTTTCCTTTCAGAAAAGATACAGTTTGGCAGTAGGTCCACCTAAAAGAGATCCCAAAGTCAAGGGTGTCCAGTCAGCAGCAGTGCAAGCTTTCCTCAAGCGGAAGGAAGAAGAGCTAAGGAAAAAAGGTATTTCATCATTTTGCCCTCAGTTCTCCCATCATCGCAATTCCTTTGCACTTACATATAGTTTGTTAATGTACTTGGTGTTTGTTCTTGTCATTCTTGTTTATAGTGTAAAGGATTTTAGTGCTTGTCCTATGACCCTTTTTAGTTTATAAATTCCTTAAAGCCAGAGACTGTGCCCAATTGACCATGGTTCTCACTATCTTATCATATTTCAGCTTAATGTGCTTTTTTTTTTTTTTTTTTTTTTGCTGAGAACAGCCTTCTTTTGAGACTAGCTATGGGCATGATATACTTTGTGTTCTTAAAATATGAAACTAAACGAGAAAATCAAATTAGCTCTGCATCATTTTTACAATTGATCCTATTTTGTAACTTATTCTTTTCTGTAACTTATTCTATTTTGTATTTTGTGTAACAGCCTAAGCCCCTTGCCCTGTCTAAATGAAGAAGTTTATGAGTTCAAAACTTTAATCTTTCAGTTAAAATGCAAAAGTTCTGTTTTCTTGTCGGTCGCTTTTGATTGAAGAAAAACTGTGATCTGAGTTTAAAAGTTCAGTGCTGTCATAAAACAGTTTAATTCGAAGGGAATTGTTATTCCAACACTACCTGCAAATCGCTTCATTTCAGCGAAACTTGTCATCTTCTGTACCATTAACTGTACTGATTCACTTCTGGGACATGTGTTGTTATCTTTGCCAGCCAGCATGGTGCCTTTCCGGGAAATGTAGTCTCCAGATGTTTTTGTACAACTAGAGGAAATTTATCTACCATTAGTTAGTTATTCCTGCGATATTGAGGTGGACAATAAACATCAACATTGGGTGGAAGGAGGGGTTACCTGCCCACATTCTAGACTTTTAAACAATCATATTATCCCCGCCCCTGTGGTGCTGTCACTCCTTTAACCAATCCTATTGTTTTCCCCACCTACCAATTTCTGTTGTTTCTATGCTTATAAAAAGGGGCTACCTGCCTCTCCTCAAGATCTTTGGGCTTGCTGAGGAAGCCTTTGACCTCTTTATTAGTAGATTCACACTTTACTAATAAACTGATAGTGCTCAGAGCTTTTTAACTCAATCTACTTGACTTTACTTGCAACATAAAACATGGTAATATAAAGTCAGTGATGCTAAAAAAAGCTAAATCTTAGTAACTGTGAAGTCCAAGAAGTAGTCATGGTTCCTTCAGAAGACAAATGATTAACTTGAAGGTTCTTGGAGACTGAGCTAATTTGTGAAATCAGCTTGCTGAACCATTTTGTTTTGATTGAGTAACTATGTCTTTCATGTGCTTAGTCATATAGAAAACCGTGTGTAACCTACTCATTATGGGAATGAATGACATTGTGATACTTGTTTAGAATAACTTGCTTACTCAGTTCTTAGATGTCTACAGAGTTATAGCTTGAATCATGTGTTTCTCTAGTTTCAGAATAGCAAGTTGTTACCCTATTGTTATGTTAATACATTTCTATGTATCATTTTTAGCCTTGGAAGAAAAGAGGAAAAAAGAGGAGCTGGTGAAAAAGCGCATTGAGCTAAAACATGACAAAAAAGCAAGAGCCATGGCAAAGCGGACAAAGGACAACTTCTATGGTTATGATGGGACTCCTCTTGAAGAGAAGTCAAAGAAGAAGCAGGTAGTCGAGGGACCCACAAGCCAGGGAGCAGACCAGGAATTTTTGAATGAGGAAGAAGCAGAATCTTTGGAATATTATCAGACAGAGTCAGAGCATGATGAGTCAGAAGAGTACGAGGAGCAGGAACCTCCTCTGAAGGCTGTAACCAAACCAAAGGCCCCCCTCAAAAGTGCCGCTCCACCTATGAACTTCACAGACTTACTCCGGCTGGCTGAGAAAAAGCAGCACGAACCCGTGGAAATTAAGGTAGTAAAGAAAATAGAGGAACGACCCAGGACTGCAGAAGAACTGAGGGAAAAAGAATTTTTAGAGCGAAAACACAAAAACATAGAGAGAGGAAAAGAGAAAAAGATACTTGAACGAGAGAAAAAGCTAGCTCCTCCAACTTTGTCTAAAAAGGTTCCTTCCCCCAAAGAGAGTGTTAGTGCAAGACACAAAGGTCCTGGGGACAAACATTCCTCTTCCAGGGGGAACCACCTTCCCCAAATAGGTGCTGAGAAAAAACCTAGACCTATTGCAGCCAGTGAGAAACCTATGAGGCTGCCATCCACTAAGACCCAGCCAGGAGAGAGGACCAAAGCAGGGTCTGGAGATGGCTTCCAACACTCATCAAGTGAAAGCCACAACCTCTTGCTTAATGGGGCAGAGAAGTCTCGCCCCAGCCCCCATTCTTTGGGCACAAGGATCTCGAAGACTGTGGTTCGTGGGACTCAAAAATCCAATGAACATAGGCCCCCCAAATCTCCTTCTTCTCATCCTAGTCATTCCAAGTCTGGGGCTATCTCTACTCTTCATGACAAGACAAGAAATTCAGGTCCCAAGCAGCCAGGGAACAGTTCTAGCTCAGCCTCAGGGCGGCCAGGTATACGGACTTCTCAGCCAAACCTAAGCCCAAGCCCTAGGAGGCACGGTGACAGCTCCAGCTCAGGACCTGAACAGCAAACCAATGGATCCAAACGTTCAATCAGTGGCTCAGGCCCCACTGGGCGACCTGTCAGTGGCTCAAGTGGCCGTGGGCATTCTACAAGCAATTTAGGAAGCTCTGGCCGGCTAGCCAGTAGTACAGGCTCCACAGGGCGGACAGTGACCCAACCTGGGCGACCTGTCAGTGGCTCAAGTGGCCCTGGGCGACCTAGCTCGGGTGGCCCTGGACGACCCGTTAGCGGCTCAGGTGGCCCCGGACGACCCGTTAGCGGCTCAGGTGGCCCCGGACGACCCGTTAGCAGCTCAGGTGGCCCTGGACGACCCGTTAGCGGCTCAGGTGGCCCCGGCAGACCCGTTAGCGGCTCGGGTGGCCCCGGGAGACCCGTGAGCGGCTCGGGGGGCCCCGGCAGACCCATTAGCGGCTCGGGGGGCCCCGGGAGACCCGTGAGCGGCTTGGGGGGCCCCGGCAGACCCGTGAGCGGCTCGGGGGGCCCCGGCAGACCCGTGAGCGGCTCGGGTGGCCCTGGACGGACAGTCAGTGGCTCAGGCCCCCCTGTGAAGCCCAGGTGCACAGTTGTTTCAGAAACTATCTCTTCCAAGAATATCATCAGCCGGCCCAGCAATGGGATGATGAATGGGATGAGGTCCCCTCCACCTGGCTACAGACCTGCAGTATACCCACAAGGTAAGACTTGAGCTCCTGAAGGACTGTTGCCCACCATGGGAGAACATCTACATCTACAGCTAGGGATCTGTTGTACAGTCTCTTTCAGTGTGTTTGTGTGCTCATGAAGGACTGGGGCATCATCTTATTCATCAGAGCTGCTTCAAACTTCATGGAATACAATATGAGATTTTAGCTCTTGCCTCTAAAGGTGACTTGGAAGCCACCCCTCTGGAAGAAGCTTTGGCTGCTGCACTTTAAGCTTTGTAGCCCCCAAGAGATATATCTCCTGGGCTCTTCCCCCAGAGCCCACTGATTCTGGGAGTTGAGTTTCTGGAGTGCCAGCATGAAGCACTTGGCTGTGTGCTGGAGGAATAAAGGTGCAGAAGACAAAGATTCTTGCCCAAACATACATGTTAAAAATAGCCAGAGAGCAGTGTAGTAGAATCCAAGATGAAGTGGTAACAAATCATAGGTGAGTTGTAGAAGGAAGTTGTGGGCTGGAACAGACAGATTCATTCTATCCCTGCTGACTTGCGTACATCCCAATATATAACTTGAGCACTGAATAATAGTTATTTTACACTAAGGTTGGCTTGGCAGAGTTCCTCTCTCAAAGGTATCCTTCATCCTACTGAGCAATCAAGAGTGGTATCTTTTCTTTTAAAGAAGACTCGATAGGTGCATTATTAAACAAATATGAGATATGTCTGTCTTTGTATTTTATTATAAAACAATTACCATCCCCTTAGAAGTATAATGGTTTTTCTATGCCTAGGTATTCAGAGGTCCCCATTTCCCCCTGTGACCCGGAAACGGTATCCTGAGGATGATGAGGATGAGGAGTATGACTCGGAAATGGAGGACTTCATCGATGATGAAGGAGAGCCTCAAGAAGAAATATCAAAACATATTCGAGAAATCTTTGGCTATGACCGTAATAAGTAAGTTTAGTGAAGACCCAGCTATGTCGTATTTGTCAATTGTGCATAATTAAAATCATAGAAAAATAGAATTTAGTAGTACAGGCATTGAACAACCTAAATATCTTAACGTTTGGGGAATGGATGAACAAATTGTGGTATGTCAGTATGTTGCAGTGATTGAATGTCACTGATTTTTTTTTTCTTATTCACCTGAGAGAAACCAATGGTACCCTAGATACCAAACTAAATTTGTATTTACCTCGTCAACTAATAGACATTATTGACTTTTTAAAATGAGATTGTGTGATCTTGTTAAATAGTTGATCTTCAGTTACTTTTGTAACATTAGTTTCTGATTTTCAGGTACAAAGATGAGAGTGATTATGCCTTACGTTACATGGAAAGCAGTTGGAGAGAGCAGCAGAAAGAGGAAGCGAAGAGGCATGTATCAGACGACACAGCTGTGCCGACAGTCTGTGAAAGTCCTTTTTGCTTGTTGCAGTGTGACTGGCTTGGTGTTCAGACTTAGTCAAAAGCAGGGACTTCAGCTTTTAAGAGATCATTGCTGATAATCAGCAAATACTTATTGAACTCTTCCTTTATATGTGAGACTATGAGGGCATGAATGAAAAAGAAGTATAAATAGGGTTCATGAACTCAAGGAGGGCATACAGTCCAGCCAGAGACAGGCTTTTACTCATAAAATAATAGCTAAAAATATAAGGCAGTACATGGAGAAGACAATAAGGTCTTGGAAGTTTCAGGTTAGAGAATAAATTTTTGATACCTTTATTCTTACATCACCTGTACTTCCCACTGCTCTCCCAGAGAGCCATCCTTTATAATGAAATCAAAAGAAAAAAGTTCCATAAAACCAAATAACATGTCAAAGTCTGACTTTATATGCATTATCCCAAATTTGGTCATAATTTCTCAGCATTGTTTTGATTTTGTGGTGGTTATTTTTAACATTTTGAGAAAATCAAATTGATTTTGATTCTATTTTGTAATTGATTCTATTCTGTATCACCACTGACATTTTGTATAGCTACCTAAACTCACATTCCTTCGTCTTTAAGTTCAGAAGTTCATAATTTTAAAAGTTCAGCTTTCCAATAATACCTAGTTTTCCTCTAAATTCAGTTTAAAGTTTACCTGTCCTATAAAGTAAAAGAAACTCATTGGCTACCACTAGCTGTACTTGCCCAATTAAAGGAAATATGTTATCTTTATGCCATTAGTTATTCTTGTAAGATGCAGATGGGCTCAATCAATTAGCAATTTCCTAGTGACAAGGTGGGAGGAGGGGTTGCTAGCTTCACATTCCTAATTTCCAGCCAATCATACTGTTCCCCAAGCCTGTGATGCTTCTGACTTCATATCTAATCGTACTGTTTTCCCCATCTGCAGTACTATAGGATTTGTAACTATTGATATTGTTTTTCCCATCTATGATGCTGCCTTCTAATTTTGTGATGTTCCTTCTTTTGTCTGTAAAAATGACCTATTAGCCCTCACTCCAGGACTTTTGGCTTGCTGAGGAGCTAACACTCCCTTTTTGGTAACTGCTAGCCTTTCCAATGCATGGATTTTGCTTGGAGCTTTGTGCTTTAGTTTAATTTCAATTGCAACAATTTACATTGTTATCATCTTGTATACTGCTTTCCTGGTTCTGTTTACATCATTTTGCATCAATTCATATAAGCCTTCATGGGATTCTCCATATTATTTCTTGCAAGATAATAAAATTTTATTACTTTCATACACCACAACTTATTTGGCCATTCTTCAGTGAACAGGCACCTAATTTGTTTTTAGTTTTTTGCCACCACAAAAAGTGCTGCTATAAATATTTTATTGTGTTGGGGTCTTTTTGCCATTGACTTCTTTGGGGTATATTCCTAGCAGTGGAGTGGCTCAAAGGGAAATACATGTCACTACCATTTTTGCAGTTATCCAGGTTCACAACTTATGAATTAACCTTGGCTCTCTAGCTCCCACTCACCCTTTCTTTATTAGTTCAGTTGCCAAGTCATCAATGCTTCCTCCACAAGATCTTACTTTCATCCCCTTCTTTCCATTCATACCAAAACCACCTTAATTAATGCTTTTGTCACTTCTTGCTTGGACTATTCAGTAACCTTCTAGTTGATGTTCCTACCTCCCACCTCTACCCTCTCCAATCTATCTTCTTAACAGCTGCCAAATTGATATTCTTCAAGCACACTTCTGACCATGTTATTTCTCTTCTCAAGCTTCATTGGTTCTAGATTGCCTTAGGAAAGAATACAAACTCATCTGTTTTAACAATAATTGACTTTCACAGTTGGCTCTAATCTACATTTCCACCCATCATTCCCTGCCCTCTCCCCACTTGACATCCCAACCAACCCACCAGCTTGTTACTATTCCCCACACATAACATTTTCTCTCCTAGGTATGTGCCTTTGCACAGGTTGTCTGCCAAGCCCAAGATGCCCTCCCCTCTCACTTATCCCTTCCTCTGGTACCCGATTCTACTACACTCCCCTTCAAGGCTCAGTTTTTCTAATTCTCCCAGTTGTTCATGCTCCTCCCCTCCTCCAGAATTATTTTATTTTATATTTACTTATCTGTGAAGGTACATCCCCATTACCATGGAAGAATGTAGGCTCCTTGAAGTTAATGCCTGTCTCTCCAGTGCCTGATACAGTACCTGGAACTTAGAGGATGCTTAAGATTGAATTGAATTGTATTCATCCTCCTACTAGGAAAGTACAGAGAAGTACTTTTGTCCTACCACTTTCCATAGACTTCCATGACAGGGTGAAGCCTCGGTTCTCTAAACAGTGACTGATAGTTAATGGACCACTTCTAGGAGCATCAGAATTGGCAAAATGGAATATTTAAGGGAGCATCTTTTTTTAGATTTCTGGTCATTATTCTTAATTGTAAAAGCTGTTATGTGATATATTCTCTTAAAAGACTAATTAAGCTCTTTTTCTTTACATTTTTCTTCAGTTATGTTTACCTCCTCCATCAGATGGCCCTTGACAACAAAATGGTTCTCTACCATTCCTTAGGTAGTTTGATGTGTTTGAGCTCCACTGCCCAAAATGAGCTTCCATTTACCATTCTTAGTGTAGTTTGTATATTCTATCCTGCCTTTTGAAGAGGGCTTTGTCTTGTATGGCTAAAAGAGTATTATTTCTGTTCTTTTGCAGCTTGAGACTTGGTATGCAAGAAGACCTTGAAGAAATGAGGCGTGAAGAAGAGGAACTCAAGCGCCGGAAAGCCAAGAAAATGAAACTGCGTTAGCTGCAGGCTTTTACCATTGGGAGAAAACATTTTATTGAGAACTCTATACAGGCTGGGAAAAAAACCCTTTTCCCTTTGGTTTTTATTTGGGGACTAGAGAAGGAGATATGTAAAGGAAGCACTGGAAAAAACAAGGCCGTGATTTGAACAGAAAGTATTTATTTTTAATACTTGCCAGGGTTAAATCTGTAATGCAGATGAGATGTAATATTCATTTGAATGTTTATATGAAATTAGCTGTTCAAAGATGCCAGCAATGATACCGATGAGCTATGCACACTGACATGGGAGTCCACTCACCAGTTGTTAGCTAGTCACCTATTATTTATTTGACACTTAAAAAATCAAGTGAGGATTATTGTTCTGTTTTCATAGTTACTGCCCAGATACATGGGTACATACATCCCTGAACCAATAAGATCATGTCATAGGCTTCTCTTGAGAATAGTAACCTGTAATGCCAGTCTTTTCCACAAATGTTGCCAGCAATAAAGGAATCTGCCCTGGCCTATGTATTTGAGAATCCTGGGGTCTTAAAATAATGATTTGACAATGTAGAATAGGGTTCATGATTTCAGAATGGCTGCTATTCCTATGAATTTGAAATAAAATTGAATAAATTATCTTGGACTCCACATTGTCCAAGGATTGGATGCTGAGCATTTTCAATCACAAATGTATTATATTGGAGTTTATATATAAGCTATGCCTCTTGTTATAAGAACGTTCTTTACCCAGTTTTCTTTACAGTTTTCTTATGGTTACCCTGGGTTCTAAGCCAAGGTAAAGTAGAAAAGGTCACTGTATAGACTAATTTTATTTTTAAAAATCCACTTTTATATTGAAGAGAGTATTCCTAAATAAAGGAGTTCCTTTATTCTAACATTAGATGTGGGAGCATTATATCTAAAATAGAAGCTAAATATGGCGGCTTGGTTTTCCCCTCGGAATTCCTCCAAGGTGCACTTTTAGTGCTTCTCAGTATTAAAAATTTGCATTAAATAACTTAGTACCAATCATTTAATGGCAGAAAACAAAATGTAAGTTTTATATTAAAAACATCACTTCTTTTGCCGGCATTGCACCTTTATTTCAATCTATGCACTGTGAAGAAGGCCCACAAAGTCTGTCCCCGGCATTGCTTTCTTACTAAGCTGAGGGGTGATTTCGTTCATTTTTGTCCATCTCACCCTCCATCCCTCAGTCTATGTGTTGTGTGCTTTGAGCCACCTTTTCATGTATTTCCAGCAAGAAGACTTGGCTTCCAAAGAATAACTTAAAAGTCTCAAGAAGTCAGCGAGAGAATTAAACCATGAAATAACATTATAAAGGGAGAAGCCTGGACCTTAACCTGTTAACTGAAAATGGTAGAATGTTGGTGGCACATCTGCTTATGGAAGACATTCTCCATTGATCTATAGTGTCTCTAGGGGGCAGTGGGGGATGGGGGCAGTCCTTCTAAGGGTTCTTAGTCATCATTATATTCATTTCTTTGAACAGAACTTTCTGTGTTGTACATCCTTTGATTTCCCCACACCTTCTTTTTAGTCTTCCCACTAAACAAAGAGAATAAAGAACCTGTGTGAGTTTCTCTCCTATCCAGTAAATAGATTGTGGTCATATAATAGCATCACTTAATGGGGCCAGATGATTCTGTTTACAAATTAGTTTGCTCAAGGTGAGTTTCTTCTGAACTATGAATACATTGACATTAATTTTGCTGTGGTTAAGTTATAAACTCAGGCAAACCAATGCCTGGGCTACATAATTAAAAGTTTGAAAGATCATGTCTCATTTGGACCTGGTGAAAACTATGCATTTTCCTTATCACTAGAAAAACATCCATCCATCTATCCATTTAGAGCATTCATAAGCCACTGGTGGCATAAAATCCCAGTGGCTCTTTTTCACTCTCTTCCATGCAATAGCCACAGAGAAGACCAGTGCAGCTGGTTAAAAAGACATCTGAGGTTTTTGCTGTTAAACTGAGATGATTGGGATGTTGTTTCCCTTACCACTTCTGTGCTGCTTTTTTTCTCTTAAACAGTAGTTGATTGTTTATTTTCCATGTAGACTTGTAAAGTTATTGAGGCTCTGGAATACTTCATTACAATACTTTGTGACTTAGCTGACAGATTGTTCGTGGCTTTTCACCTTGATTTAGATTAAGAACTTTTAGTGTTTTTGTGCAGTTATTACATACGGTAGAAAGAGGCCATTGTGTAGGCTGTTGGATTTGGTTGATTGAGGCAACTTACTCTTCCTTCCTTGTATGTGGGAATGCGCATAGCTCTTATTTTAATATGGTCAGCTTGTGAGGCAGATTTAGTCTTGCCCCTCTCAACACCAGCATTACAATAGGGTGCTTCAGCTACCAACTCATATAGTTCGAGGAGGTCTTGGAGTTTGTGTTTCTAAATCCTGTCTGCTACTCACCAGAAAATTTCATTTTAAGTCAGCCTACCAAACTTTGCGAAAAGCTCATGTACCTTGAGAAGCTAAGACACCAGAATAGGCATCATAAAGGATTATGCATCAAGTGTTTGATTTTAATGTATATTCTCCATTTTTTAATTTGGGGATATTTTTATTCTATATTTGAAAATGTGCCTTTTTATTAGGTAAGGTTAATTTGTGAATGTAGTAAGTACTAAAACCATAATGGGTGCAGCATTTCTGAAATTAATAATGTGAAAGTAGTTTTCATGAAACCCCAGTGTAGCTATGATTGCACAATTACCGTCTATGCTGTTGCTAAGTCAAAGTAAGGGCACTTTCTATTTAAAGCTACTTCCAGAAACTGTCTTTGTATACTGTAAATGTAATGTAATGTACACTTGGAGGCCAGGGTACTGCGTATCACAGGCAGCCTTAGATAAAGGCTGTATGCTGTGAAGAACTGGGAGTTGGAGGAGTATCTCAGATTACCTGTCTATGAGAAGCTGTTAATTTTTTATGTGAATTTGAAAATTTTCTCTGAGAAAAATTATTTTTATTCTGTTTTGCATTTTGTAATTTAAAAGTGGCTGCAGAATATTTCTGAAGTATAGTAGGAGACCAAAACACACTTGGAGAGAGAATAAATATATGAAGAGAGACTGGTTGTTTTATTATCGATGTTTGAATGTATCAGACTAACATTTGGTGAGTGGACATGATGCAATATGTATGTAAAATTGAGGGTAGCCCTAGATTTTCCTTGAGGTTATTGTTCAAAATCATTGTGTCTTGAACACAGTGTGACAAATCAGGTGTAAAAAAAACAAACAAAAAACTCTTTTACATAACATAGCTGTCTTTCTGGTGCCATTGAAGTGTGAGAATACTTTTGCACATGCAGAAAATATAGGTGAAAGTTTTTCAATTGATGTATAAAAGAAATTATAGGTATTAAAAATTTTATTTATACTTTCACTGGTTTGATTTTATTTACCTAAAGAACTTGAGGTTTTCCATAGACTACCTCTTAATTCCAGACATTTTTGCCAGGTCGAAACCCCAGAGGTACCAGGGTCTGATGTATTCTGGGTGAGAAATCAGAAGTTTCTTCCCCCTTTCACTCACCCCTGTGCTCTTAGCTTGACTCCTTGATCTGCTGCTGCTGCTGCAGCTGCTGTTTCCTGGCAAACAGATAACACTTGCCTTCTTGATCAAAATGGAAAGATGTACCTGAGGGAAAGGGGCAGAGCTGGGGAAGCAATGGGGTGCGAGGGTCAATGGTATGCAATAGAGGGGGGAGGTATGGGATCTTGAAGCCTAAATTTGAGCTCAGGAAGGAATGGGAGCTGGGTTTGATAATGCAAAGGAGTTATACTCATGGATTAAAATTAGATCAGCCTTAGAATGTGAAAACTCTAGGTATGTGTGTGTTCATGAGTTGCATGAAGCCTATTTTAAAAGGTGCATTCTAGAGTCATGAGCTTGAAAACAGACCTTAAGAGATCACCTCGTCCAAATACCCTCATTTCATATAGGAAACTGCCCGAACAGCCCAGAGAGAACATTGCTTGAATGCTTAGAACCTTGCCATATATATAGTTTTCTTCACAGATTACTTTTAGTTCCAATACTTCCCTCTGCTTTTTTTTTTTAATTAAAAAGAAAGTGATGTTCATTGGGTGCAGTGAGGTGGTTTGTGTGTCAAGCTTAAGTATGGTCATATTTTAATATGACGTTTCAGTACAGACAAAATTTCTAAGCCCCTACTTCTGTTTGGTCAAAACATAGCAACATGCCCATGCAACTAAGGAACTCATAATGGAATCTGACTTGTATAGGGGTCTGCAGCCCACAAACTACCTTTATGCAGATGGCAGCCAGCTGTCAATGGTGGATGGTGCATATGACACTTAGGAGTCAGACTGACTTGAGTTTGAATCCATCCTGCCTTAGCTGTGTTACCCTGGGCAAATCACTTAATCTTTCTGTATTCCTTTACCTATAAAATGGGAATAAATAATATCTACACCTTATTATCTCATATAAGGTTGTCAAGATCAAATGAGTTTAATATGTAAAGCTCTTTGCAAAGTACCATAGAGAAGTACTAGCTTTTACTCTTGTCTCCTTTTGTGTGCTATACTTTTTAGAAAAAGACATGATAGTGGTTCAATCTGTGTGGGTTTGTTCTCCCTTCAAAGAATTCAGGGTAGAATTGGCCTGTAATTTCTGATCTCCTTGACCTACTCCATGTCAGTCTTCGGTGTCTAGTCTGACTCCATACCTCCTCATTATAAAGACCTTGTATTCCTAGTCACAGTTTATCTCTCCTCAGCCCTGAGAACACACTTGAGCAAGAGCAGTTGGTCTGATGCCCTCAAAACAACTTAATACCTCTAATATGGATGGGTGGTGCTGAGGACCAAAAGGAAATTGCTATTTCTGTGAGTGTCTTTATACTCTTGGGCCATAGCCACCACATTTGGAGAACAAATGGACCGTTGCCCCAGTCTGGTTACGTACATATTTTGGGCCTTAGAATCTGGTCAGTAAGATTCGGGACTGGCTTTGTGGTGATAGAAGAGGTTAGTCTGTGCATTTTTTTTAAAGCATTTAGTCTTCCCTTGCTAAGCAGCACTGAGCCCTGAATAAGCAACCATACTGCTCTGCTCCTGAGCTCACTTATTATCACAGTCTTAGGAAAACAGTTCCAGCCAGCATGTTTGTTGAAAAAGTTGGTCCTGGAGGGACAGCTAGATGGCACAGTGAGTAGAGCACCAGCCCTGGAGGCAGGAGGACCTGAGTTTGAATGTGGCCTCAGACACTTGATAAATTTACTAGCAGTGTGACCTTGGGCAAGTCACTTAACCCCAATTGCCTTCCCCCCTCCAAAAAAAAAAAATAAAGTTGGTCCTAGATTCATTCCAGTTTCCTTTACATTTTGATTGTGCCTCAACCTCTGCACATATTTAGGATTGCTGAACATCCCTAACCCCAGAAGAAAAAGTGTGTTTGCCGTGGCTTTAAGTGGCACCTGGAGTACTTTCTTCTAGGAAGCATATGCCACATTCATAAAAGTCTTGGCAGAAATCACCATCATTCGACACCTAGAGACATTTATTTTAATTAGTTATTTTTAATATTTAATATATTTAATTTAGTTAATTAGTTATAGCAACATGCCCATGCAACTAAGGAACTCATAATGGAATCTGACTTGTATGGGGTGTGTAGCCCACAAACTACCTTTATACTGATGGCAGCCAGCTGTCACAGTGGATGGTGCCTATGACACTTAGGAGTCAGACTGACTTGAGTTTGAATCCATCCTGCCTTAGCTGTACCTTGGGCAAATCACTTAATCTTCCTTAAAGGCGAGATAAGCTAGAAGAAAACCAGATCATGATTCCTGTCCCACAGCACCCTCTACCAGATGCTTCTGGGGATGAACAAGCAGATGAAACCTAGAAGAACTAACACCATATTTTGTTCCCTGAGGAAAGAGAATCAATGTAGAGACTTTGCCAGCCACCAACATCCCCCTTCCACCCTCACCACCCTCACCACTACCACCACCAGTTGTGGGCTAACAGAATACCAAGTCTTCATTTGTCTTAAAAAGTTCGGTAACTTTTACATAAAATATGACAAAATCACTTGCAATTGCTTTATGCAAAACCAACAACAGGAACTGTACAGCTGGCCAGGTTTAGCTTCATAGTTGCATTGGTTCACCAGGATCTTCTTTGCCTAGTTCCAGCTGGGTCTGGAAATAGGAAGTTGTGAGATCAGAACTGGTTTGGGGGTGCTACCTGTGCAGCAGCTGGGCTGAAGGGAATCTCATGAGCCTCCCAGCCTTCTCTTTAGACTTAGTTTTCTCCAAAGGGAAAGGGCACCATGTCTATATCTCCCTTCCCCAACCCAGTGGTTCCACTCCAGCCCCTAGGAGTATCCTCCCAGAAAGGAAGGACAACAAAATTCCTCAGAAAAGGGTTGGAAGGGGAGGGCATTCAAGATGAGGTCAATCCCAACCAGGTTTACAGGGAGTATGAAATTGGTTGGTGAGGTGGGCTTGAGTTTGGACATATGCCCTAGTTGCAAATTATAATGTCCTTAAGCTTTACACAGAAAGAGCCACAGGCACAGGGACACTTAGAGATATTGTGATTCTCTGGTAAAGGACGGAAGTGAAATTCAGAAAATGTGCTCCTCAGTTCTGGGTCAAGGTCTACGAATGGGTTATTCTCTTAGCAAGGGATTTTCTCCTTTATCATTCCAACCCTTCACTTTGGGAGCCACTAACATTTCAGAATAAGGAGATGAACAATAAAGTAAAATGTGCACTTACCCCTCCTGGGGGATACTTATACCCCTTCCACATCGTTCCTGCAATGAGAACCATCCAGAAAACCACAATCATTGTGGAATTCCTTGCAGGGTAGGGGAGGTGGTGTGTGTAATAATGTGGCTTGTGGAAGGTCAGATGAGCAATTCCCCAGGTCCCTGGAGCTGAGAAGTCCTCATCACAGAGGGAAGGGTGGGAAGCCCAGCATGATAATTTTAATCCCTTACAGCATAGGCCTGTAGTCTCGACTGAACTGAAATGGTCCCTTGGGCATCATTGGGAGCATAACTGGGCCACCAATTGTGACATCTAACATGTGGCACAGAGACTGTGACTTCAGCATCTCAAACAGGGATACCAGACTGATACCAGATGAAGGGTCAGGGAAGAAGACTGGTGTTTGGACTCAGGATGGACTGCTTCCCGGGCAAATGACCTTTGGCTAAACTGTTAGCAGGGCTAGAGAAGGGTCTGCTTTCCCACAGACCAGCTCCATTAAAGAAACTGTGTGCATGTTCAGGATGTAGCCAAAGTACCTCTCAACCCATTCACCTGCAAGATTTGCTTTTACCATCTGCATGAAATGAAATAGATATCTAACATTTTTATATGAGTGATTTAAAAGGCCAAAAATAGGCACCCTCAAAATATCCAGGGAAAGAAACTAGATAAATTGGAGGCCTACGAAAAGTAATTCTACCTACTTCTATGAGGCTTGGCCAAAGGGGGAATAAAAATCTGGCCTTTCTGAAGATACACATTTCAGGAGTTATAATCTCACCATGCAAAGTAACAGCTATGGGTCTCCCCAACCCTGTTCTTGGGAAGGGGCGGGGCAGGGTGGAGAACTGCTCTTTAGTTGTAAAATGAAGATAAAGTGACAACCAGCCAGGTGCCTGATGCCCATAGTTCATTCTCCTTCCCCTATGCAGAGCTCATTTCTCAGAGGTTACTCTACATTCCATCGCTCTCTGTATAATTAAAGTATAGGGAGATGAGAAGATCTTTGGGCAACGATTCTGAATCACCTACTGCTCTTTGAAAGGATGTCATCCTGCTTGAGGAGAAGAGTGAGCTATGGAATCTGGTGAATTGTTAGAACCCAGAAACCCACCACTTTCTCTACCACTGGGAACCAGCCTGGAGCAGCAGTTGTGAAGACATCAGGGTGGGATGGGAAGAAACCCTGGGAGAACTATGGGCCAGTGGGAGGTAGATAGGTTGGGGCCTAAAGGTATACAGACTTATGGACCATGATATAATGGAAAGGGTCTCCCAGACTAGCCATTCAGAGACCCGTTTTCTAGTACCAATTGTGCCTAATTTGCTGCATAACCTTGGACAAGTCATCCACATTAGAAAGTCTTTCTGCTTCAGCTTCTCCATCTCTCAAAGAAGAAAATTAATACTTGGCTTCACGTAGTTTCTGTGAGACCCACAGGCAACCAATGGATAGGATGAAAATATGTTTGGGAAGTATGAAGGATGATGACTGTGGATTCAGATTATGTATCGTTTGAGACTAAGGCCAGCACCTACCAGTAACTGCTTTGTCCCATGGTTTACCAAGTAAACTGGTTATATCATAGTGTTTTTTTCTCTAGTTAATCAGATTCTCTGGAGGAGAATCACTTTGCACTTACCGCTCCTGGGGGATACTTATATCATTTCCATACCGTTCCTGCAATGAGAACCATCCAGAAAACCACAATCACTATGGAATTCTTTTTGGGGTAGGGGACATGGGGTTACCCTGGACATGAGCTTCATCAGATAATGTCTTTGTGTAGCCATATAGGGGATAGGGAAGCATAATGGGATAAGTTGAGGGTGAGGAGAATATGGAAAGCCTGAGTCAATACTTACTTGTCTTCATCCAAAAGCACACTCCTTGGTCGACCTTTTCGGTCATGAATAGGCTGGACACGCTGTCTCTCTATCCATTTTAGTGTGGGGTGCTGGGTCAAAGGGAAACCAAGAGACAGGATCTGCTCTACCCAGAGGCAGAGGGGGCTGCCTTCTATGGGGAATGGTTGGGGGCAAGGGGAGGGAACAGGGCAGAAAGACCCTGCCTACCCCAAACTCATGCCCCATCAGCTATTTGTGATGGGCCTGGCCCACCCTTCTCTCTCAACACTGATCCTAAAGTTTTCACCATTAAAGTCAACCAAAAGATCAGTTTAGGAAGGCAAGGCATTCACTGTCTCCGACACCCCCCCCCCCGAAAAAGAAAGATTGCCTGGGACCAATGATCTGCCTTGGGAGGGTAGGTGAGGGCTGCAGATTCAGGACGGATGGGCTTTGCCCCTTCACAAGGTAGCCAAGGCCCCCTTCCCCTTGCCCTGCCATGAGGATCTGCAGGGGCTGGCCCAGTAGCCACTCACCATTGCTTCAGGAAATGTCCCCAGATAACAGGCAAGTCCAACAAAAAGTATCCAGCCAACCACAATCATGATAGAGGAGATATTTGTTGGAGCTTTTGCACTCCAAACACTGGGGTGCAAACAGAGCTTATTCACCAAGACCTTGTTCCTGAACTGTCCTCATCAAATTCGCAGTTGTTAGAGATCTCACATGTCAGTTCCAGTCCCTGCAGGGCTCCAAAGGCCCCTCTGGCTCACATGTGCAAAGGCCAGGCCTAAGGGTATTGTGATGTCATGGGTCACAAGGTCTGGGCTCCGTGACCTCATTCCCCCCTCTCCCCAGAAACAGCCTAGCTGAAGATGGAGCAGCCCACCCATCCAATGCTATTAAAGAAGGAGCTCCCCGTCCCACTCTCTCTTTGATGTGGGGGTTAGGGTTGTGCTGGAGTTGTGGGGTCCTGAGTTTGAGTCAGCTCTGCCACTTAGCTGTGTGACCTTGGACAAATCCACCTACCCTCTGTGCGGGGAGGTAATGTAGTGTGCTTTGGAGTCATGAGACCCTGAATTCTAATCAGCATGACCACTTGAACTCTGGGCCAAGTTGGGTTGGACTAAATAAGAGGGAGAAGGGAAGCCCTTATACAGCACCTACTAAGAAACTGTCATTATAACCAGACCTCTTCTTGTGAGCCATATCAATTATTATTCTCCGTTTTGCACTGTTTCTTGTGAAACACATTCTTTCTGGTAAACGGGGGGCACAAACCACAGAGTTCTCTCTTGCCTGAATGTGCCCACCACAAGGTTGAGATGGAGCTGGTGGGCAGAACACTCTGAGTAAACCAGAATGTTCCAGCCACAGAATTCTTTGTTCCATCCACAACTTCCCTGTCCCCAAATGTTCCAACCTCAACATCTTCGTTTAACTTCTCTCTTCAAACCTCAATTTCCCTGTTCTGGTCAGCCAGCGAATCAAAAAAGAAGCAAAATCCATGTTGCCCAATATTATGTAAACAAGCTGTGTTCCTCATGAATGCCTATAAAGATTCTCTGTTAGCCCTCAGTGGGTGTCCTTGGCAGCTGAGGAGACTTGGATTTCATTTACTGCTAGCTTTGCTAATAAATTGATTGCGCTCGGAACTTTGTGGCCTCAGTCTATCTCAGATTTCTATTGTGACACTACTACGTGACAGGCACTGTGCTAAGTTCTTTACAAATATTATCTCATTTGATCCTCAAGATGACCCTGTGAACTGAAGCAGACAGAGGTTAGTTAAGTGATGTGCCCAGGGTCACACAGCTAGTAAGTATCTGAGGCTGGATTTGAATTTAGGTCTTCCTGACTCTAGGCCCATCACTCTATCCACCGTACCACCTAGCTAGCCTCTAAAGTTCCGTCCAGCTTCAGAGGTATGGTACTGTGATCTTTAAGCTAACTTCTTTGCCTATGCTGTTTCATTTTGGACCAGCCCTTCCCCCAACCTGTACCCTCTCTAAGGAAGCTTTAACCTTCTACCTGGCCCTTTCCTCTCAAACACATTTAAGCATCTCCATCTTGAAGGGTAGGGGGAAGAGGCAGAAAGCTAGCTTTGTATTATTTTTGTTTTGTCTCAGAACCTAGTCATTTCCTTTCATACTCAAACTTTTTTTTTAATTTTTATTTTTAGTTTGCAGCACATGATTCTACATAATTTATACTCAAACTTTTCAAAGGAGTGGTCTAAGATCCCCTGACTTTACCTCCTATTCATTCACTCCTTATTCCTTTTGAGTTCCATTCCTACCCCATGACTAGAAATTTTCTCAAAAGTCAACAAGGACCTCCAGGTCCAATTCTCAGTTCTCATCTTCCTTCACTTCTATAGCATTTCTCATTTTTCAGCCCCTTTCTCAAAATTCTCTGGCCCCTTGACATTCCTTAATTCATTACTTCATTAAATAATTTATTTATTATGTGTAAGCTGCAACGCTAAATTCTGATTATATAAAGAAATAATCAAACGGTCCTCACCCTCAGTGCATTTTTTTCCTATTGGCTTCTATGACACTGCATCCTCTTGGTTCTTTTTATCTGATCTCCCTTTTTCTGGTTCCTTTGCTTTCTTCCTCCTCTTACCTGCCTAATAAAGCTCCCTAAATGCTCTATCTTTGATATTTTCTTTTCCATCCATAATCTCACTCAGTGGGAGTTTGTCCTTAATCATCAGGCTTTAACTCCTATTAAGATGACTTCCCAAATTGTACCTACAGTTTGACTTCTATTCCCATATCTCCACTTAATCTGACATTATTTCACTTATTGATGAATGAATGAATTACTAGATGAATAAAAAAAATTTATTAGCCATGTTCACTGTGGATACAGGTACAAAAGCAAACAGTCCCTAGCCTCAAATAGGGCATTACAATTGCATTCAAATAGATAGAAGTTATGTGTATTATCTATCTAACTAATTATCTAAGAGATGGTGACCAGGGAGTGATATTTTGGTTTGGAAAATTGCTGGGATGGTGAGTGAAGCTAGAAGAGAGCAGACTGACACATCCTTTTCCTTAGAAGTGACTTTGTTCTTCTGGTGGGTGGAATGCCTGTTATGCAGGCTGTGGTGTAAAGATGGCTAAGAACCATACTACCCACAACCAATCACGAAAATGACACCGAAATGGCATCAAGAAACCTAGGTCACAGAGATATGAGTCTCTGAAAGGGGTTGACCCTAAGTTTCTGAGAAACATGCACTTTGCTGAGACGCACAGTAAGAAAGAGCTGAAGAAGATACAGGCCAACAACGCCAAAGCCATCAAGGCCTGAGCAGAGGCCATCAAGGCCCTGAGCACCAAGGCTTCCAAGGCCAAGCTCCTCAGGCCCAAGATCCCCAAGGCTAGTGCCACATACTGGTCACAAGATAGCCACTAAACGTCCAGGCTCTAGGATCACGAAGCCTGACTATAAGGTTGGCAGAACCACTGACCCCAAGGCTGCCAAGCCCATTGACCCCAAGGTCACCAAGTCTGCCTCAAAGGTCAGTAAGTCTGATCTCAAGGTTACCAAATCTGGCCCCAAGCCCACCAAGTCTGACACCAAATTTGCCAAGTCTGATTCCAAGGCAACCAAGTCTGATTCTAAGGCCACAAAGCCCAGTGATTCCAAGGCTGCTAAGCCTACTGACCCCAAGCCTGCCAAGTCCTAACCTAAAGATGCTGGGGCTAAAGCTGCTAGTCCCAAGCCTTCAAAATAGAGGAGAAGAGGACTTGTTTAAACCCTAAACCATAATTTTTTCCCAGCCAGGGTATGATTATTCACTATTTTGTACAGATAAAGGAAATGGTGAGTCATAAGGAAAAAAAAGTGATTTATGTTGATTTTATTATGGTTCTAGTCCTGAAAGGAGTAGGGGTGTGTAGAGGGCACATACTGTATCAAGGGAATGTGAACTGGGAAGTCAAGAGAGGAAGCATGGCAGGGGCCTGCCTACATGTCAAAACAGATTACACCAAATCTGGTAAATCTCCAAGTCAGGGAGTAAAGACAAAAGCACTAACTTAGCCCCTAAAGCTAGCATTCCTACTCTTTGGATTCAGGGGCTTTCCTTCTAGGATTTCTCCTCAGACCTTCCCTTCTAACCAAGTTATATCTATGTGGGATTTATGGTATCCTTTAAGTTTTCCATTACTATGAATGAAAAAAAAATCATTCCCTGTACTGTCAACTAAAAGAGCCCCACAACCTATGAAGTGCCCAAAACCTATAGATGCAAGGCTGTATACATGTTCTCCTGGGCCACCATTTCTTCCCAGGATAGTTTCCAGTCTCTAATCTAGAGAGATTAAATGCTTGTAGGGGCTAATTGTAGTTCCATTAAACACTTAGGCCCACCTTGTTCAAACATGTTGCCCTAAAGAGGAGATAGTGTATAACTTACATTCCATTAGAATGTGAACTGGGCGGCTGGGTGGCTCAGTGGATACAGCACCCTGCCTTGGACTCAAGAAGACTTATTATCTTCCTGAGTTCACTTGCTTTGTGACCTTGGGCAAGTCACTTAACCCTAATTGCCTCAGTTTCCTCATCTGTAAAATGAGCTGGAGAAGGAAATGGCAAACTGCTCCAGTATCTTTACCGAGAAAATCCCAAATGGAGACACGGAGAGTGGGGCACAACTGAAAAACGACTGCACGATACATTTTAAAAAAATAAAAACTGCATTGAGTCAGTTGATTGCCTAGCATTTTAAGCCATTGCTAGGTCAATGAGCCCGGGGCAGGTAAAGACCAAGTATCAACCCAGCAGATAGAACCGCTGCGCTCCGGTCCAGGCCACGCGCTGCGCTAGGTAGACCAGCAGGCGCTTTCGTCGGGGGCGGGGCCTCAGAGCAGCGGGGTTAGACCCTCATCGGCCGCCGTCGCTCTCGTAGGGCGGACCCGGAAGGCGCCTGGAAGGTGGAGGAGTTCATTGAGAAGAAGGAAATCTGTTCCGAGATGGAGTTTGACTGCGAGAGTCTGCGGCGGCTGCTGAGCAAGGTGCGGAGCCGAGGCAGTCTTGGAGTCGGGCGCGGTGCGGAGGGCCTGCAACCACGGCTGGGGGCGAGATTGGGTCTGGAGTCTGAGTAGGGTGGGCGGAGACGCCGGGGCGGGGGCGGAGACCGGGGAGAGGTTGCCGCCCTCCCCCCTCGGGGAGTCTCTGCGTTCCGAGGCCTGGTGGATTGGAGCTGGGAGGGCCCGAGGCCACTTAGGGAAGGGGGATGCGGAGGCTCTGAGCGGTTCGGCCACGGTCGGCCAGTTTGAGCCCAAGCCATCGAAAAGCCGGCCCTATAAATTAACAACATTAACAACAACACGTTTAATTAGTGCTCCCTTACACCATTGTCACCTTCCCCCGACTCCTCGACCTGTGGAACTTTGCTTTGGACCAAATGAGCACAATCGGCGAATCAACAAGCATGAATTAAGAGCATACTATGTGCCGGCTACTAAGTACCTACTAAGCGCCACTCAGTAAACACTGAGTAAACTGACCAAGTGGTGGGATATATTAAAGGAAGGAAGGAAGCTGGAGTGCTGTGCGCATGGGCGACCGAGATGATAGTAACCTCAACAGTAATAAAAACAATTAGGAAATGGGAAGGAAGGGAAGAAACAAGAATTTATTACAATGCCCTTAGTATGTAGCAGGCACTGTGCTGAACTCCGTAGATAGAAATACCAGCCATAAGAAAGCCGGTGCCTGCCCTCTGGGAGCTTACAGTCTAATGGGGGAAAAAGAACACACTAAAGCGAGCTGAAAAATAAAACAGCAGGGTGGGTCACGATTAAGGTATCTGGGGAGGGCCGTGGTTTTAAAATCCAGAAGTTGGGGATCAGGCAAAATGAAGGCTGACTTTGAGCCTTTCCACAAAATGCAGGACTCCCAGAAAGAATTGGACAGAGGGGTTAGGCCTTCCGGAGGGACCATCTAGAAGGAATCGTTCACAAGTTAGAATCAGAAGCCAAAGTATTCTCAGCAGTCTAGAATAATGAAATAAACGTTAGGGTAAAATCCTAGCGTGGTTCAAAAAATCATCCTCATGGGAACACATGAAAACATCTAGGGGTTTTAGAGGATTACAGTATGTACTGAGTGAACAGTGTAACACTGAAGCCAAATAAATTAAATCAATCTTGGGCCACATTAAGGACTTTTGATGAAAGATGAGGAGTTCAGTTTTGGACACGTTGAGTTTAAGATGCCTCTGGGATATCCAGTTTTAGATCTCCAAAGGCAGTTGGAAATGAAAGACTGGGGCTCAGGAGACAAGTCAGATCAATAGATCTGAGAATCATCTATATAGAGATGATAGTTGAATCTATGGGAACTGACACAATCAAGTGAAATAGTATAAAAAAGGAGTAGTTATTATTTTATTGCAGGATAGACCCTTGAGGGACACCCACAATTAGCATATGAGACTTGGATGAAGATCCAGCAAAAAAGAGTGAGAAAGAGCAGTCAGACAAGTAGGAGGTGGGAAGGAAAGAAAATAATTCTCATTAGTTGAAAAAAGTTAATTTAAAAAACCTCCTAAAATAGCCATTTAAAAAAAAGAGAAGCAAGTGGAGGCATGGAGCGTAGATGGCTTTCACCAGCAGTTTAGCTGAGAAGGGGAGGAAAAATATAGAAGATGGTCTGGGTGATTGGATCAAGTAAGGGTTTATTAAAAAGATGTGGAGACAAGAGCATGTTTTAAAGAGCAGAGAAGGAGCCGGTAGATAAGAATGTGGATAATATCTAGGAGAATTACCTGAGAAGATGGAAGGTGATGGTATCAGGAGTGCATATAGAGAGGTTTGCCTTGGCAGGAAAAAGGCCACCTCTTAATTTTATGCAGGATTGGAGGGAGGACAAGATAGTGGAGGTTAGATGTCTGAGTATTGTGAGACGAGGACGAGAGGAGAAGGGGGAGCTCTAGGTGAATGGCTTTAATTTATTTTTCGGTGAGGTATGAAGCAGGGTGAATGAAAAGGGTAGGATTAGGGGGTGCCATGGGAGGCTTTTGAGAAGGCATAAAAGAAAAGGCTTGGAATAGCCAATGTTGTGAGTGGGACAGTGAATCAGTTATGAAGATGTAAAAGAATTGATTACCATGTGGTCCAGTTAATTGAGGATTGTATGATCAAGGACAGGTAGGTGGTACAGTGGATTGAACACTGGGATAGGAATCAGGAAGACTCATTTTCATGAGTTCAAATCCAGTCTCAGCCACTTCCTATCTGTGTGACCCTGGGCAAGTCACTTAACCCTGTTTGCCCCAGTTCCTCATCTGTAAAATGATCTGGAGAAGAAAATGGCAAACCATTCCAGTATCTTTGCCAAGAAAACCCCAAAATGGGGTCAATGAAGAGTCGGGTAGGACTGAAAAATGTCTAAACAACAATGGCCAGTTAAGATTGTGTAGTGTAGATTTGTGGTGGAACCAATCAGCATAGTTTGTGATATCCCCCCAGCTCTATTTAACAGCATATGAATAAAAGAAAAGGAACAGATGGTGGAGTAATCCAAGGTTGGGGTTGGCAAGGCATAACTGATGATAAGCTGTAGTGGCAAAGAATTTGAGTGTAAAAGATATTGTAGAGTGGAACTGGTTCCCTGAGGTGTTGAGATAGAGGACAGGAAGGTTGCAGGTGTATAGGTGATAGCCTGGAAAAGAACTGAGGGGTAGAGGCATTTGGGGTTAAGACAGTTGAGGGAGCATCAGTATATACCTTGAAGTCCCACAGCATGAGAGGACGAGTTGTGGGGGAAACATTAAGCGAGACACTGAATTCATTGAAGAATAGAGGGGAATGCCGTGGGTGTCGATCAATATGAGCCATCAGAATCTGGATTGGGTGTTAAATTTGGATAGCGTGAATCTCAAAGGAGGAGAAGTTGAATGATGGCTGTAGGAGGAGAATCTGGTAGTGTCAGTGGGAAACAAGAAGTATTCTGATTTTCCGACCTTGGTATGATTGAAAATGCAACTAATGTTGGAAAGGGAGCTGTGTCCCAGCGAGTTCTAGAAGCTGGGAAGAGTGAGGAGAATAGTTTAAAATGGAAATAAGTCAGTTATGGAGCAGGCATTCTAGAAAACACTGGGAAGGAGTGGGCAGATCTAGAAAAGGATACTGAGGGGGATAGGAATGGGGAGGTGGGGTGAGAAGCAGGGTATGTACACAGCAGCTAGGGGCTCAGAATCACTAGTATGTGAAAGGTGTAAAGGGATGGGAGAATGCCAACCACTGAAAAATGAATCCAAGCAGAGTATTAGTGATTGGAAATAGGTTCCCTGAAAAAGGTAGCTGACTAGGCTCTTCCAGTTCCACAGGTTTTGGAGGTGTGGCCCAGGTGAATCCAGTCGGGAAGTAGGCCGAAGAAGGGCTGGGTGGATGGAGCTTTGGTAGGGATTAATTTCTGGAAGGCCCAGAGTCAAGGACCGAGGTGCCTGGTTTGGGACTGGAGCAGAGCACTGGGGAAGTTTTGCCTCAAAGAAGATAACCCCAGGTAACTCGGTGCTCAGAAGGCTTTGGGGTGAAGGTAGTAGCTAAGAAATTTGTGACTAGCATCTAGGTCTTTTTCAAGGCACATTCTTCCTCTCTGGCCAGAACATGCCATTCATATGTAACCTTGGTCCAGAAATTCAAGTCCTATCTTTAGATACTATCTCCTTGCAGCTGTTCATTTTCCAAATCTGCCTTTTTTCTGTTGCCCTTATTTTTGATCAGCAGAGATAAAAGCACTGTATTCCTTTGGTCTTTCATTTCTTGGCCAAGACTATAATCTCTAGCCGGGCTTTCAAGATTGCTCTGGCAGTTTAAATTGTGTCTTTGTCATTGTCATCTGGTTTGACAAGTTTTAGGAGATTCTTTGTCATGTCCTAAATTTATGAAGACCTCTCTATTGTTATCAGGTCAACAAATAACTTCCTTAGTAATCTTTTAGCAAGGAGCCAAGTATCACTACTTCTTATCTCTTCTTCTGACCCTTATCTCCCCTTCCAGTGGATCCAAATCGTCCTTCACTCCTACTCCTCAGAAAGTTCAGATCCCTCTCTTCATACTTATTGCTTCATTCCAAGTGTTTGTTTGTGCTTCTTCTTATCATCACATTCTTTTACCCTCCAGCTTCCTGACTCAAGCCCAGGAGGCCCTATGTCTATATATTTTCCCATCCTTTTGATTCCTTATTTTCACAGTGAAGCTCTTCTATTTTTTAGGGACACTTTCCTGAATAACCTGAGCAACAAGCATTCCTAGAGTCTTTTTATCTTCTGTTCTAGAAAGGAAACCTTCTGGTACCTAGTCTCTCTGCTGTGGCAAAAATATAAACATTGTCCACTCTAATGTTTTTATCTTTCCAAGGTAAACTCCAAATCTGTTTCCTCTAAGAAATCTTCCATAATTAGCTTAGATATAGGCATATACCAGCTAATAACATTCACCCAACCCCTGCTTTTGTGTAGTTACTTTTATGGGTTTGTGATTTCACTGTTTTGGTTATTTGCTGCAGCATATTTCAACTCATATGTGCCTTTCTATCCTATACAATTCCTGGCTACATCCTCTCATAAATCCTTTAGATATATCCAATATTTTAGAAACTCTCCTCAAGGTTTTTAACATTCTTTTGAAACTGGTGTAGCACTCAGAATGTTACCCTTTGCTCTTAGTACATGACTGGTTGAACTGTTTTTACAATCATCCATTTCTTACATGTACGATAACATTTTTATATCAAGTCATCATTGGTAATATTCTACAGCCCACTTAAACTACCATCAATCTCTCTCTTGCCTCCTTTTGTCACCCACAGTTTGGAGTTTTTGGAGATTATAGTGTTTAATGATTTGTAGCCATGACAATATTGCCAGAAGAACATTGGTATTGGAAAAATTTTTTCTGCTAGGAAGTATTTGAGGATTATTAAAAACACTGCAATTTCTAGAAACATTTCAGCCCATTCTCTTCGTCCTGTTCAGATGTTGAAATAGCTCATTAGCAATCTGCAGTGCCTGTTCAAGATAAATACACCACTGTGTTTTGCTCATCCAACTGCTTGTTAAAGCCCGGACAAAAGGCATTTTCATCCATTTTGTTTTCCTGTGTAGATTGTTAAATTGATTTGTTTCGAGTCACCATGAATTTTATTGAGGAGGTACTGTAGTATTCTGGATGGAAAAAAATCCTTATACTTTTAGTTATTTGTGCATTTCATCTAAGTTTGTGATCTATTCATTCCACTTATTGTTATACCAGTATTGGTTCTTACTACACAATAATATTAATCTCTCAGACCTACATAACATTTCACAGTTCATCCTTTTGTATTCGTCGTCTCGTTTGATCTCTATGGCCACCTGGCAAGGCAGGTGAGTCAGGGATATCACCATTTTAACAAACAAGGAAAATGAGCCTCAGCAGCTGAGGAAAAAAAAGTGGAATAAAAGGAAAGGAAGAAGACGATAGAATGAAAAAAGAAAGTGTCTGTGTGATAGAGAGTGGTTATTGCCCCTGAAAATTACCTCAGAAGCTGCCCAGTGCATAGGTATCATAGGATTCAATATGGCCAAATCTGAGTTCGTTTTTCCCCCAACACCACTATATAGACACCCTATAGGCAACTGTGGAGCACCCAGCTAACCAAGTGTCTGGCCTCTGTACCTTTAGGAAATTTTGGTTGAGAATAACATTCTTGGTTATAATTTGTTTCTGATTTGGGGCCGTAATTTTTCTTTCTTTTCAGTACAAATTCAGGGATCTAACAGTGGAAGAATTAACGAAAGTAAATATGTCCTATCCAAATTTCAGATTCTCCATGGACACTTATGGTAAGAATCGTATTCCTCCCCCTGCTTTTTTTGTGTGTGTCCCTTTCCGAGTGTTGATTTTAGAGACTTTTGAACGTAGTATAATTTTTATTTTTTTCTCTTTTACAATCTGATTTTCAATTTAACTTTTTGTATTCTGTGGTAATTAAGGAAACAACACAATTCATGTTATTAGTCTTGCTTGCAACTAACATTTTAGTTATTTGTGTTGCATTATTTTAGAACAGGTTTGCGAGTAAATGTTCTGATCACAATCTCCTGGCTTTCCACCTTTCTTATTTCCTAACTCTCCTAAGTCTGTTCTCTGCTGTCTCTCCTATAGCCTCTCTGTTCCTCCCTGTTCAACTAGTCTCTCACTGCCATTTTGGTTTCATTTCCTTCTCTACGGTCTTGACCGTACAGTATGGCATTTCAGTAATGTACTATGCCATTTGCTTGGAATGTATGTACTTCTGCTATATTCTGGCCTCCTGTGGAAACTTTGAAGGCTCAGCTTAGGTGTCACCTGTTCCATGAAATCCTCTCCAGTCTCCCTGAAAGTAATCACTCTCTCACATTTCTTAGAGCACTTCAACTAGATTCCTTTGCTTTGATTAATCTTACCTTTCATCACACATATCTTGTTCCCCTCTTGGAGTGTAAGCTCCTTAAGGGCAGGAATGAAGATTTTTCTTCTTGTATCCCCAGTGCTTAGCGTATTTCCTTGCATATATTAAGTATTTAATAAGTGTTTGTTGAATTGAACTATTGAAATTTATCTGAATAGTTCTTTGCAGGGATACCAAAAAGATAACTGATTCAGAGTCCTGCATGAAGATGCTGTCAGAAATACTGCCTAGTTTTCAAAGGCATGTTCATTTTTGACTTGTGTTTGTAGCTCTTGTACATGTGGTACTAATTAAAGTGGATGGAGCCCCTGGGGTTGCTATTTACTCGACATCAGAATTTCCTGGAATAAATCCTGTTTTCAGAGTTATGCTTTATTGCTTCACTTTAACCTTAATTCATCTTTCCACAAAGATTTTAAAAAGATTAAGATTAACCTTAGCAATCATGCCTCAGACTTTAATTTCTGTTTGGATATAATAATAATAATGCATTGACATCTTCTCATAGTCTGGCTCATAGTCTGTCATCTTTGCTACTCTTTCTCACCTCCATGTCTAATTTGTTTTCAGGGCCCATCTATTCTGCCTTCACAATGTCTCTTGAATATGTCCCTTCTCCCTTTTGACACCAACCACCCTGGGGCAGGCCTTTATCACCTTCAGTTTATATTATTGCAGTAGTCTGCTGGTGGATCTGCTTGCCTCTAGTGTCTCCTCGCTCAAAGTCCATTCTCCACTCAATTGTCAAAATCCTCTTCTGAAAGTGTAGATCTGACCATGCCAACCACCTTCATCTTACCACCAACACCAAATATAAAATCCTCCATTTGATTTTTAAAGCCTTTCACACTCTGGCCCTTTTCTGGCTTTTTTAACCTGATTACACTTTACTTCCCTCCTTTTACTCCACGATTCCAGTGACATTGGCCTCCATGTTAGTCTTTACACAAAGTACTCCATTTCCCAACTCTGGACATTTTCCCTGGCTGCCCCCCATGCCTGTAATGTTCTCCCTTCTCATCGCTGCCTCCTGGTTTCACTGGCTTCTCTCAGATGATGCTTATAATACAACCTTCTTCAAGAAGTCTTTCCTGATCCCCCTTAATGCTAATGTCTTCCTTCTGAGATTACTGCTAATTTACTTGGTATATATCTTGATATGTGTGTGTGTACATACATACATATATGTATGTACACATACATATATGTATATATACACATATACATATACACACACATGTGTGTGTGTATATATGTGTGTATATATATATACATATATATAATTATTTGCATGTTATCTCTGGCATTAAATGTGGCTCTTTGAGGGCAAGGACCATGTTTGTCTTTCTTTGTATCATCAGCACTTGGCACAGTGTCTGGCATATAGCAGATGCTTAATAAATGCTTCTTGACTTGAATGATAATAAATCTTAAAATTTCTTTACATTTGCAGAACATCATCCTGCTTGGTTAAAATGTTTGCTGAAAAATTTTCCACTTATTATTTACTCTTTAAAATTCTTTTTTTGTCCTTGAAAAAACATTTATAAATAGCAGCATATATTTTCATTCGTATATTTAGGTAAATATATGCTCATTTTGAGCTCAAGTTGAGCATTTTTATTTATCTTTATAGTGGCATTACAGCAATATGTGTCATCTTAACTTCCTTTTATCATTTATTCCAGATGTTTCTCTGTCATCTCATACTCATCATCAAGACTTCCCTTTGATTAAGACCTAAGCAACCCCAGCAATTTATATGGGGTTATTATTTCCTGATAAGAATTAGATTGTTTTCATTGTTTAAATTATTGACAGTGTCACCTAAAAAAATTTATAGTTTTGCATATGTTTATCTTACAGGTCTCTATAGTTTTATATATAGTTCTATGGTTTCTATATATTTCTCTATGTATTGTATAATATTTGCAAAATTAAACAGGGAAGATATTCAAATACTTTACATATAAGAAAATAATTTATATACATTTAAGGAAAGTAGGATAGCTACAAGAGAAGAATTCAGTGAGGCTTACCATGCCCAGCTTCTTAATAACTGATTCAATACTGGGCTAACTGTAACCTTGCAAAAGTCTTATTCTCTCTAGAGCAGAGTTCATTGAAATGGGCCCATAACTGACCCCAGGCAAATGGTTTAGTTATTAAAATAATCAAAGTACTTCATTTAAGACAGTTTCATGATAAGAACTCTGAGATAGAATTGTTATAAGAAGACTTTAATGTGTAATTACCATAAGCAAAAGATGAATATGTGGACCAGGAAGAACCTATGGACTTAAGCTTTTCAAATAATAAACTTCACCCCTCAAAAGCTCTTTGAAAAAGCAAAAACAAAACCAGAATTACCATGGAATAGAGGGTCATTTTAAAAGACTTCATCACTGACAGACAATAAGATTGGCCATTAGTTTGAGTAATATGTGACTATCAGGTATTTGCTACACAATTGTGCAGTGAATTACTTGTTTATGGCATGAGGCCCTAGGAGAGATCAGAAGGCTGAAAGTGCTGACTTTTGACAGCAACACTGGCATGAACGTGTGGTAATATGAACCTATTCTAGTTCTCCCTCTACAATATGCTGGAATGTGGCTGATAGTATGAAATTTTCACACGTTTGACTCATTTACCACGGGCAATTTGGACACTTCTGGTTAGGCAAATGATCTCTACTAGTTCCCTTGTCCATGTGTTTATTGACTCCTAGACCATACTCTTCAGATAATTTGTACTTATTTTATTGTGATTTTCTGCTTTTAATTTCATGGTTTTTTTTTTTTTAGTTTTCAAAGACAATTCTCAGAAGGATCTATTGAATTTTACTGGCACTATTCCTGTGAACTATCAGGGTAAGAGTAACAACCCCCAAAATGGGGTGTTCTTTAAGTATCCAAGTATTCATATTGTCATACTAACTTACATAGGTAGGTATAGTACTTTCAGGTTTATAAAGCGCTTGCAAAAAAAGTTGAATACCCTTCGCCTAAGTGTTTTTGTTGTTTAGTCGTTTCGGTCATGTCCAACTCTTCACGACCCTATTTGGGGTTTTCTTGGCAAAGATGTGGCTTGCCATTTCATTCTCCAGCTTATTTTATAGATGAGGAATTGAGGCAAATAGGGTTAAGTGACCTGCCTAGGGTCACACAACTAGTAAGTGTGGGAGGCTGGATTGAAACACTGTAGCTGCTTTTGGCCTAAATAATCATCCATTTAATGTGGATTAATTTAATTAGGTTGCTTTCCTAACACCCAGCTGAGATCAATAGCATTGAAGGAATAAGAGATTTTATGGAGTTAGGGAGAGAGAAGGACAGACCTTAGCAAAGCATTTTGGGAAACTAATAGAGAATGTGAGGTTGCTGGATAGGGTAGGGAAATGGAAAACCATTTGCTTCTCCTTTCAGTCAAGATTGGCCTTATAAGAGTAAGCAATCATCTACTTATTACGACTTGATGAATCCCCCCAAAAATATTTTCCTCTTACAAATGGTATGGTACCATCAGAAAGTAAGGTTCTTGGGCATTATGTATACCCAGTCCTGCCACTGACTGCTAGGAGCACCCTCCCCAAGGGGAGGGAAACCAGAAGCAAACTCAGCTGGTGCATTTCAGACCAACAGCAATATGTGGTATATGATTGTAATTGAATATTACTGTGCTATAAGAAATGATGAGCCGGTGGATTTCAGAAAAACCTGGAAAGACTTATATGAACTAATGCAAAGTGAAGTGAGTAGAACCAGGAGAATATTGTACACTATAATAGTGATATTATTCAATGAAGAACTGTGAATGACTTAGCTATTCTCAGCAATGCAGTGATCAAGACAATTTCAAAGGACTCATGATGAAACATGCCATCCACCTCGAGAGAAAGAACTGATAGAGTCTGAATGCAGATCAAAGTATATTATTTTTCACTTTCTGTATTTGTTCTTTTTTTCCCTTTAGATCTGTGTCTTCTTTCATAACATGACTATATGGTAATATGTTTTGTATGATTGAAAAGTTTAACCTATATCAAACTGCTTACTATCTCAGGGAGGGGAGAGGTGAGGGAGAGAGAAAGAAAATTTGGAACTCAGTTTTAAAAAAATGAATGTTACAAATTGTGTTTACATATAACAGGGGAAAAATAAAATCTTGTTGAAAATAAATATAAATAAAATTATAATAAAAAAAGAAAAGGAAAGGTCCCCTAAAAATTGCCTGTTTCACCTAACCTAACCTTGGCCTGCTCACTGTGGCAGGGAAGGATGCATGCAGTCAAAACAAAAAATGTACATAAGTTTTTGCAAAGATGATTCTACTTACCACTGGTACATGGAATGTGTGGACACTTATGGACAACACAAAATTCAGTAGACCTGAATGACAAACAACTCCTGTTGTGAGAGGACATGAAAGACCAACAGCTTTTATTGCAAGATAACTCAGCAGGTATCATATCCAGATAGCAGCCCCGAGAGAAGCAAGGCTGGCAATGAAGGCCAGCTTCCTGAAATTGGAGCTATATACACATTTTTTCTGGTATGGCCACAGTGATGGGGAGTGTAGGGAAGCTGGTATAGGTTTCACAATCAGAACTAATGTAGTCAAAATGGGTGCAAGATTTAGATATAAAGACTGATACTATAAGCAAACTAGGAGGGCAAGGAATAATTTACTTGTCAGATTTATGGAGAAGGGAAGATTTTATGATCAAACAAGAGATAGAGAACATTATGAAATACAAAATGGATGATTTTGATCACATTAAATTGAAAAATTTTTGCACAAGCAAAGCCAACGTAACCAAGATTAGAAGGGAAGCAGAAATCTGGGAAACAATTTTTACAGCCTCATTTCTAAAATATATAGAGAACTGAGTCAAATTTATAAGAATGCAAGTAATTCCTCAATTGATAAATGGTCAAAGAATTTGAACAGGCAGTTTTCAGAGGAAGAAATTAAAGCTTTCTTATAATTATATGGAAAAAATGCCCTAAATCACTATTGATTAGAGAAATGCAAATCAAAACGTCTCTGAGATACCACATCACATCTATCAGATTGGCTAACATGACAAAACAGGAAAATGGTAAATGTTGAAGAAGATGTGGTAAAATTGGAACACTAATGCATTATTGGTGGAGTTGTGAACTGATCCAACCGTTCTGGAGAGTAATTTGGAACTATGCCCAAAGGGCTATAAAAATGTGCATACCTTTTGATTCAGCAATACCATACTGGGTCTGTATCCCAATAGATCATAAAAATGGGAAAAGGACCCACATGTACAAAAATATTTATAGTAGCTCTTTTTGTGGTATCAAAGAATTGGAAATTGAGGGGATGTCCATCAATTAGGGAATGTCTGAACAAGTTGTGGTATATGAATGTAATGGAATACTGTTGTGCTATAAGAAATGATGAGCAGGCAGACTTCAGAAAAACCTGGACTTACATGAACTGATGCAGAGTGAAAGGAGCAGAACCAGGAGAACATTGTGCACAGTAACGGCCACATTGTGCAATGACTGACCTTGATAGACTTAGCCCTTCTCAGTAATGCAAGGATCTAAGACAATTCCAAAAGAGTCAAGATGGAAAATACTATCCACATCCAGAGAAGGAACTTTGGAGTCTGAATGCTGATGGAAGTATGCCATTTGCTTTCCTTTTCTTTTGTTATTTTGTTTTGTTTCTTCCTTTTTCATCATTCCTCCCATTAGTTCTAAGTCTTCTAATGTGACTAATGTGGAACTGTGTTTAATATGAGTGTATAAGTAGAACCTATATCAGATTACATGCCATCTTGGGGAGGGGGAAGAGATGGTGGGAGAGAAAATTCAAAACTCAAAATCTTATCGAAGTGAATGTTAAAAACTAAAAATAAATAATTGTTTTAAAAAAAGAACTAATGTATTCAACAAGCTTGTATGCCTACCAAAAGGAGGGAATGACAGTGCAATCACCACTTGCAGGAATGCGCCATGCCATCATCATCAGGGTGTATTTCCCACCATGATGAACCCTGCTGAAGTCAAAGAAAAATTTTATGAAGACCTAGAGATCCTCATCATCAATGTCCTAAAAGAGGAAAAAAAATGTAATTCTGGGTGACTTTAATGCCAGTGTAGGCAGAGACTTTCAGATGTGACAAGGAATCTTTGGGAGGAATTGAGTTGGAAACAGCAACAGCAGCTTACACTGAAGACTTGTGTGTCTCATGACCTCATCACCAAAACTGTCTTCCATTTACCTAAGTTCAATAAAACTTCATGGATGAACCCCCTCAGCAAACATTGGCATTTAATAGACTATATCATTGTAAGGAATAGGATGTGAGGATGTGAGAGTGATGAAGGTGATGTTTGGCACAGAGTGCTAGACTGATCATAGACTTATCCTCTCCAAGCTAAACATTCACATTCAAACAAAAGTAGCAGCCCCAAGGCAAAGTGACTACCAGAAGACTTAATATCAACAGATTAGAGCACTTCTCTTTGTGTGAACAGTGTGTTGCTAACTTAGGGAAAGCTGAGCCAACACATGGTTGGCAACAGTGGAGCAGAAAAGGAATGGGCAGCTTTTAAAGCATTTACTCTTCTGGGTCAGAACACTCACAAACATGAGGATTGATTTGACAAAAATGATGGGAAAGTTCATAAGCTGCTAAATAAAAAATGAGAACTCCACAGGGTTTACCAACAGAATAGTTCGTCCATCTCTAAAAAGGCAGCGTTTAACTCCATCAGAAGTAAAGTGCAGGTGAAGCTTAGCTTCTTGGCTTGGTAAGAAGGCAAATGAAATTGTTTTATGCTGATAGTAACAATCCAAAGTGCTTTTATGTTGCTCCAAGAGCTATTTATGGGCCAAAGACATATGGTACATCTCAGCTACTCAGTGCTGATGGAGCCACATTGATTAGTAATAAGGACATGATCCTGGAGAGATGGGCTGAGTACTTCCATAGCGTTCTCAACAGACTGTCACTGACCAGTGCTTACACCACTGACTACATACCTCAGGTTAAAGTCAATCCCTCTTTAGTTGAACTTGGAACTGAAGAAGTTTTGAATGCCATTAGGCTCCTCACATGTGGCAAAGTGCCTGTCGTTGATTCTTCTTCCAGCTGAGGTTTACAAGGCAGGAGGTGCACTGCTCATACAAAAGCTGACTGAAATTTTCCAGGTTATATGGCAAGAGGAGATCATCACTCAGGAGTTCAAGGACTCCTCTGTTGGCCATCTCTGTAAACGAAAAGGAAATAGATTGTCCTGTGACAATCACAGGGGAAATCTGTCTCTTAGTCATTGCTGGCAAGATTCTTGTCAGAGTCCTCCTAAATAGGCTGATCCTTCACCTGAAAGATAGTCATCTACCGGAGAGCCAGTGGCTTCAGAAGGGGCCAAAGAATGGTTGATAACAGCGTTTGCTACCCCACAACTCCAGGAGAAATGGCCAGGAGTGGAACACAGGTCTATACACAACATTCATAGATCTCACCAAGGCTTTTGATGCTGTCAGTCATGAGGGCTTTTGGAAGATCATAAAATTTGTTTGCTGGGAGAAATTCATCAGTATAGTCCCCCCAGTCCACGATGACGTACTTGCCCAGGTTCTGGATAATGGACGATGCTCTTGTGCTTTCCCAGTCACCATGGAGTGAAGCAGGGCTGTGTGCTTGCTCCCATGCTTTTTAGCATGATGTTTTCAGTGCTGTCAGATACCTTCAACAAGGACAAAAACAGAAAGTCAGCTACCATATTGATGGTAAGTTAAATTGAAAATGCCAAGATTAAAGTGGAGGGAGAGTTTGGTATGTGACTTTTTGTTCACAGATGATTGTGCACTCAATGCAGCCTCTGAGGCTGAGAGTCAACAAAATACGGATCAATTCTCTACCACTTGTGCTAATTTTGGCCTGACAATTAACGCCAAGAAAACAGGTTCTTTACCAGCCGGCACCACACCATCCATATGTGGAACGATCAGTTACAGCAAATGAAGAAATTTTGAATGTTGCGGACAAGTTCACTTGCCTTGGCAGTAACTTTTCAGGGCTGTACACATAGATGATGAGGTTGATGCACGCATTGCCAGAGCTAGCTCAGTGTTTGGGAGGCTCCAAAGGAAAGTGTGGGAGAGAAGAGGTATTAGACTGACTACCAGACTGAAGGTCTACAGAGGTGTTGTGCTGACCTCATTGTTGGATGCCTCTGAAACCTGGACAGTATACCAGCATCATGCCAGGAAACTGAATTGATTGTGTTTGAATTGTTCTAGAAAGATTTCGAAGATCACTTGACAAGATAAGATACCAGACACTGAGGTCCTTTCTCAAGCTGAACTGCCAAACATTCATACTCTTACTAGGGAGAGTGCAACTCCAGTGAGCTGGCCATGTTGTTCAAATGCCAAAAATACATTTGCCCAGAAGACTATTTTTATGAACTCACACAAGGCAAACACTCACATGGAAGTCCAGAAGAAGCAGTACAATCACATTCTCAAAGTCTCTCTGAAGAACTTTGGAATAAATCTCCCAGATGGCGTGCCTGCATCAAAGAAGGCACTGTGCTCTGTGACCAAAGCAGAATTGTAGTAACTCAAAAGAAACATGAGAGGTACAAATTTAGAGACATCTCCCTCCAAATGTTCATGTAGACTATTTGTTCCTGACCTCTGGTAGAGCCTTCCAAGGTCATATTGGTCTGATCAGGCACAGTTGGACACACTATACCTTAACTCCAAGATAATGGTGTCATTTTGGTCTTCAGTAAGCATGAAGGACTATGTGCCAGACACTATGTGCACCTTAACAAATATTATTTCATTTGATCCTCACAACAACCCTTCAAGGTAGGTACTATGATTATCCTTTTTTTGTAGATGAGGAAACTGACACAGCCAGTAAGTATCTGAGGCCAGATTTGAACTAAGTTCTTCCTGACTTCAGGCTCAGTGCTCTATCATTTATAAACATATGTATGTATATTTTATAAATACCTCAATGAAAGGAGAAAGTTCTAAGATCTTAGGGGTTGAATTAAAGGTTGAATTAATTGTATGAGATAGCCTTTATGTAAGAATGAGGAGGAGTGAAATGATAGAGGAGTAGAGGTTCATTCAATTATAAAAGTCTTACAAAGGAAAATGAACTGTAGGTAAGAGCATAACCAGTGTAACTGAGTAGAAGGAGTGGGAAGAGTCCTAGACTTGTAATCTAGTTCTAGCCCTGTAGTTACTGACTTGCTATGACCTTGGGTGAGTCACTTATCTTCACTAGATCTCACTGCCCTCATTTAAAATATGGGATTTAGACTTATCTCCATGACCATAGAGAGCTAACTCTCAGTTCTCTTAAGTCTTACCCAGCGGTATGCTCAAATGCCAGAAAGCTAGCCTCCCTCTCAATTTATTTCTTTTTAGAAGTGTTTACTTGAGTCCTTTGGAGGATATTTTCATTATAGAAACTTATCTATAATTTTATAATGGAAGTAAATTATCAATTTCATTTTCTAAATATAATAGAACCTCTCCTAAGTTATAAATTCTACTTTGCACATGTGGAATAACCTCTCCCACATCTCTGCCCTTTGAAATCTCTTCCTTCAGGATGCAGCTCAGGTGCCACCTTCTCCTTTAGACCTTCACCAACCCCTTTCTTTAGACCACTTGATAACGTTTAGCTCAAATCTCTCATACCCCTCTGTTTGAATTTGTAGAAATCCCCTTTGTGGCTTATTTGACAGGAATGAATTTGTTCTACAAAGCTAAGCCTACCTGGAGTGTTTCAGGTACAGTTTGTATTTTGTTATCTTCGAAAGATGAATTTGCTGCAGATTTTGTTTTGTCTTAAATAGGTAATACATATAATATACCAATTCGTTTGTGGATTTTGGATTCTCACCCTTTTGCACCCCCCATTTGCTTCTTGAAGCCAACTCCAAATATGGGAATCTCAGTGGGAAAACATGTGGATGCCCAGGGCAGAATATATCTGCCCTATCTACAAAACTGGAGTCATGTAAGACCCATTTAGTTTTTGTTTTTAAAATTTTTGTTTTTCTTAGTATTTCCCTTGCATGTCGACAGTGCAGCTAATGAAAGTGCTACATTTTTTTCCTGCTATAATGGTCAAATAGTTTACCTTCTTTTAAGAGTGTGTTGAAACTAAGAGAAAATGAGCGAGGAGGTGTTATGACATTTTATAGAAAAAAGGATAAATAATATTAAACTTGATGGAGATTCAGCTAACAAAAAATTATCAATGGTTAGGATTAGATTAATTAGGATAATTAGATTGAGTTTTTGTGATGTGAATTTGCAGGATAGAGGGTTTTTTCATGATTTATTTCTTAATATATATTGCTCTTCAACTAACTAAAGTGTGTGAGTAAATATTTGGGCAAAGTTTCAGAATTTATATAGTAATGTACTAGTTTTAGATAGGAAAGATCCTCATATTGGCATATATAAGTTGACATTTTAAAGTTAAAAAAAATCTTCCCCATTAGCATTGAATTACAGAACAGTTTCAAGAGTTACTTCTTATCCTGACTTTTAAGTATCTGAAGGCCCAAGAACTTCTCTGAGCTCATTAGGTAGGGGAGTAGAATTTGAAAGTTGAAATTTTATACAGAATAATTCTGATTTGCCATAGACCTTAGATTATATTGTTGTTCACAAGATCAAACCCCAAAATCTGAAATAGTTTTGGACAGAATTTCATTAGGTCATTTGGTAGAGAAGAGTGAGCTGGAAAGAAGGTGTGGCTCCCTTCCTTCCAGGCTCTAGAAAGTTTACATTATATAAGATTTAGACCAGGGCACTCACCACATAGTACACCATTAAGCAATTTTGCTGAGAGGACAATTTGAAAGCAAGGTAGATTGATATAGATATCAGTAAATATAAAGAGAAAGAAAATTTGGACGAAGCCAAAACACAAGCTTGGAAGGACTTAAAACAAGACTTGGGTGTTTTGGGTGGATTCAGGACCTGAGGGAACCCAAAGTTCCTTGTAGCTATCTTTGGTATTTCTGGAGAGTTATTGAGGTCAGGGTGTTATTTTAGGTTCAAACTGTATCTAGTCGCATAAAGTTAGGTTTAAACAGCAAAATAATAAGTTTTCCAACCGACATAATAAAGAATTTTCCACAGTAAAACTCAGACCTTTGTATTTGGCTATTATATTGTCAAATAACATTTATTAACGGCAAGAGAAGGAAAATGTTGATTCCCCCAAACTGACATTTGTCTTAATGGTTAGTTATGTCCTCTCAGAACTAGAATAATACTTTTGTTATTTATTCTTCACTATCTTTTTTTTTTCACTTTTTTTAAGGCATATGGCTCTAATTTGATTTGCCTTCTGTGATATATCTGGTTGATGGCTAATCTGAACCTTCCTGTTTTGTGTTTTCTTACAGTCCCTGGCATAACTATTAACATAGTACTTTTTGCTTTGACAGGATTCTCTAAGTTATTTGAGGCTCTCGCTCATTTGAATATAAATTCATGCTGATTTTATATTTTTATTTTGTGCTTCCTTGTGTTAGGCCATTACTGACCTTGAGAATACATTTTTATCATGATTAGGGAACTCTCCTAGGTCTTAGAGATGGTAACTATTCTCTTTATGTTTCTTCCCTAGCCCAAATCAGTCATCACTGGATTAATCAGAGAAATGATTATCAAGTTTCAGGAAGAGCTTCCTCTGTATTCCTTATCTTCTTCTGATGAGGCTCAGCAGGCAGAATTGCTAGCCTATATTTCAAAGATCACTCAAGGTTTGTATTCTTGTAAGGGATCAGAATGTTGTTGGAATTTTGAAACCTTTACTGTCATTCTCTTTCTTCCTTCTGTATTTTTAATTAAAAGCCATGGTGTGTCATGTTTATATAAGTAATATCAGATAATGTGTTTACATATATGTACCTATAAACCTATTTATTATAGTAATTATTGGAAAAGTAGTCCTTTGTATTTGGAAGCATTTAAAGTTATATAAGCTGTGTTCATCATTGGTGTACTGGCACTTTCCCTTCTGATGAGCTGACAGATTTGCAATTTTTTTCTCCTATATGAATATGGTACTTATTGAAAACCAAGGTGTCAGGTAGATTTCATCTATCTTTGGAAATTTGGTAAGATGATGAACTGAACATGTCTGCATTGCAGATATTACCAAAATCCTTTACATTTTTATTTTCTAAATATAAGTGACAACATAACTTCTTTTAGAGACTTTTTTATCTCATAATCAGTAGTGATAGATGTATGAGTATGATGAGGCAAAGGATCACCGTCAACTGTTTGAAGACTGGCTTCTGTGACTAGGATTTTGTTGATAAAATCTATTGTGATGAAAGCACTTTGTATAAGTTAAAGTGCCAGGTAAAGATATACAGATATTAATTCTTAGGACTAATGTTTTGTGAAACTCAAAAATCTTGATTTGATCAGTTTTGTCTCACTTCCTAAGATCTGATATACTTTGAAAAACATAACAAAACACAAGATTCAGAATCAGACAGAGTATTTTGGACATAGCCAAAATGGGAATTTGTTTTATTTGACTCTCATATTAACTACTACTGTGGCTTTGTTTTTTGTTGTTATTGTTGTTCAATTTAGGGCCTGGATAGTAGGAAGAAGGGGGCTTTTGGGATAGTATCAATAAAAAAAAAGAAAAAGAAAAAAGGTCATTAAGAATTTTTTTTAATGCACAAAAGACAACAGAAGGAAGACCAGAAAGAATCACAGATAAGGAGGACAACTTTGAAACTTACATGTTGGGCTGGGAAGCAGTGACTGGCGTGAGCTCCCCACCAAGTCCCTCCAAAAACCTATAAAAAATACGGCTCTGAACCAATTTTAGAGCTGCAGAACCCACAAAGTGGCAGAGGGAAACAGGGCTCCAGCCCAGGACAGCCTGGATGGTCTCTGGGTAAGGTCTGTCCCACACGGAGCTCCCAGCCCCCAGCTGAGGGGAGCGGAACTGAGCCCAGCACGTGGAGGGGCACGAACAGACCAGACGTGGACCTACCAGACCAGGAGATGAGCGGAGAGTGCCCCGGCATCCTGAAGTACTGAGCTGTGGCATCCAC
>CM053623.1:416162730-416193491 GCA_028646595.1 Phalanger gymnotis
TGTGTTTCCACAATACTCAAATTGTTTCTTTCTGGCTGCTTGTAGTATTTTCTCCTTCACCTGGAAACTCTGGAACTTGGCGACAATATTCCTAGGAGATTTCTTTTTGGGATCTATTTGAGGAGGTGATCTGTGGATACTTTCAATTTCTATTTTGCCCTGTGGCTCTAGAATATCAGGGTAGTTCTCCTTGATAATAGTTCTCTGTTGTCTTTGCTGTTTGTGGGTTGAGTGGTCTGGTAAATGCCACAGCTCACTAATTCAGGGCGCTAGGGCATGCTCCGCCCAGTTCCCCATCTCGTTGGTCTGTGCCGCCCACGCTGGACTCTGCTCCGCTCAGCTCCGCTCCCCTCAGCTCCCAGCTCTGTGCGGGATAGACCTTACCCAGAGACCATCCAGGTTGTCCTGGGCTGGAGCCCTGCTTCCCACTGCCACTTCGTGGGTTCTGCAGCTCTAGAATTGGTTCAGAGCCATTTTCTATAGGTTTTTGGAGGGACCCGGTAGGGAGCTCACGCCAGTCCCTGCTTTCCAGCCGCCATCTTGGCTCCGCCAGGCTAAGTAATTTTTAATAATTTTGTTTATTTCATTTGCATTTGTTGTGAATTTTCCTTATTCATTTTTGATATTGGCAATTTTATTTTCTTTGTTGTTTTTAAAATTCAAATTAGATAATGTTTTATTTTCAAAAAGAGCTTTATTCAGCGGATTTTTTTTACTTTCTGTTTGATTAAATTTCTTTGATTTTGAGAATTTCTGTTTTGGTGTTTAACTACAACACAGGTGGATTTTATTCAAATTACAAATAACCCAGAAAGTAGTGAAAAAAAATGTAGTAGGCATTATTCTGAGAACATTTAAGAATGGAACTGAAATGAAGACCACAGTTGGAAAATGGGGAAATGTCTGAGGATTTTTATAGCAAAGTCTTTAAACAGTGAAAGATAATGGAACATTCAGGTAGTTCACATCTAAACTGTAAACACCACAGTGCCAAATCTGCTTCAGGAGAAAGTTAAAATAGCATTAAATGACAATGAGGCTAGACCAAGTCTACAAGGAAGCAGTCCATGCCGAAAATACAGTTTGGAAGGCATTAGATTATCAAGGTATCCGTCAAAAGCTTAGGAAGAAATCTTTGGTTTTAGTACCCCACAAAGGAAAACTAGAAAATATAAATAACTATTGGCTCCTTTACCTACTTTTTCATTTTTACACAACTTCTTTACACTTGCATTATTAAATTAACAGAATTATTTACACTTGCATTTAAGACATTCTTGATGGAAGTATGAGAAAGGAACATGCAGACTTTTTTGCTAATGATCTTGTTTGAAATAATTTTTTTTGATATATTTTGCTTTTACGTTTTCTGACTTTGCTTCTTTAGCCCTCTTCTCCTTTTTGAGAGCCTTCCCTTGTAGCTAAGATTTTTATTAAATAAAAAAAGAAAAAAAATTCATCAAAGCCAATATTTCTTTAAAATCTGATGTTATATGTGGTTTTTTCCTACAACTGGGGGACCCTTCATGTCTGCAAATTAATGTTATGGGTGTGTCTTCTCATGTGTCTGATTGGGGCCAAGCATGTTCTTTATAATCATGCAATATTCATTTTTGGTTGTTTTGTGGTAGTTCTTTCCATTTACATTGTTGTGGTTGTTGAGGAATTCTCTTGAGCTTTTGAATGTGAAGATCTGGTCTGATGATGTCAAAGATAGGAGACCAATCTGAAAGTAAAGAGATTTATTGGCATGCTAAGGAATCTGCTCTTGCTAATAGCAAATTCAGATTCTTAGGAATCCTGTAGATTCATACAAATTTGGTTTTTATAACTTTCAGGCCCACATAGAGTACACAGTTAATCAGTAGCATTCCGCTGCAACTTAGGATAGATAAGTAAAGTATTTCTGTCAACAGGCAACCACATCGCCATGAAACTTAAGTGAAAGCCAGATTTATTAATTACAAAAGGAACGAGCATGCGTCCATACAGAAGTTTATATTTTTATAACAGCTGGACAAAGGAAAGAGGAGATACCAGGAAGAGATGTGGCATGGGAGGGAAAATCCCTCCCAGAGGGGAGGAGCAAGGAGATATCGAAAGCTGCATTCTTTTCCCTTCCAGGGGTGGAGAACCAGCAACTTCAAGGCCACTTGTGACCCTCTGGGTCTTCAAGTGGGGCCCTTTAACTGGGTTCATCCTAGGAGATTTGTTCTGTAAAGTTTGGATTCAGTCAAAAGGCTGAACTTGAGGACCTAGAGGGCCACATGTGGCCTTGAGGCCTCAGATTCCTCACTCCCTGCCCAGCTGGACTATGAAGATAGGAGGATCTGCTTATCCGCAAAGGACCCCAGCTGCATAAGCATTTTCCCAGCCTGGCACAGACTGGCTGGCACCTGTTTTGTCTCCCAAGGACACACAGGGAATCAAGCTTGGGGTGTAAACAAGAGAATCAAGCTTGGGGCTCAAAGAGCAAATTATGTCAGCTGGGAAAGGGGGGGGGGCCTTTTCCCTTGACATATTGAGGGCCTCCTACATTCTCTGTGCCCAGCGTTTCTGGAAAATACAGCAACTCAAAAGACAAATTCAGGGAACCTCTTAACAGTCCTTAACATTTCCTAGGAGAGGGGAGGAGTAGAGGGGGAAAAAGGATCAACTAAGTGAGAAAAGGGGGACTATTTGAAATGTACTTAGCAGGATTTATTATTAGAGTAAGAAAACATTCCTGTTCAAGGTCAGGAGACATGGAAAAGAGACCAGACACTTTTAGAATTGTAGGAGTCATTTATTAGACAAAACTTAAGGGTCTTTTATCCAAAGACAGCTGTTACAACAGTGGGTGGGACCATCTGTTTCACCATGTCCTTGCTTAAGCATTTAGGGTCTTTCTAACATTAGGCCACTAAGTGGTTGTAGGGATTTCCACTTTGTTAGTCTAGCGTAATGTAGTAAAATGATTGTGGTTCCTATTTTTGCCCCACATAGGTATTTAATATATTGTTTTTCTGGCTCTGCTTACCTCATTTGGCAACACTTCGTATAAGTCTTTACATGCTTCTCTGAATTCATTTTTATTTCTTACATTGCAGTAATATTCCATTATATTAATTTACCACAATACGTTTGACCATTTCCCAGTCAGTAGACATCTACTTTTTTTTCCAGTCATTTGCCGTTACAAAAAGTGCTGCTCAAATATTTTATTGGACATTGGGCCTTTATCTTTGTCAACAACCTCTCTGGGGTATGTACCTAATAGTGGAGTCTCAAAGGATGTGAACATGATTTGCACAATTTAAAGTCGTTTTCCAGAATGATTATACTAATTCATAGCTCTGCCAACAATTTGTTAGTGTTCACATCTTTCCACCAGACCTCCACTATTAACTATTCCCATCTTTTGTCATTTTTGCCAGTTTGCTAGGTATGAGGCGAAACCCTAGTGTTGTTTTGATTTTCATTTCTCTTTTAGTGATTTAGCATATTCTTTCATATGGTTGTTAATTGTTGTTTATGTGCTTTAACCACTTCTCTATTGAGTGACGTGTTTTTTCTTTTCTGTTGCTTAATTGCTCAAAGAGAACAAAATCAGAACTGAAAATTTAGGTAGAAAAATCACCTTGGCGGCAATGTATAAGAATGTGTTGGAGTGGGGAGAGAATTATCTAGGCGATAGGTAACAACGGCTTAAAATAATGTGAGAGCTGCATGAATAGGGAGAAGATGAGAACTGGAAGGGCAGTGATTCCTCATGCCTTATTCCTTTTCTTTAGATCTTGCAGCTCTTTGCTCTTTCAGCACAGCATTGATCACCCTAAAGTGTTTTACTTAAGTCTTTTCACATATTGACTAACTAGTCCCCCTGCCTCCTGATAAAACATCAGTCCCATGTGCTGAGCCATTCTGCATTCTTATAAAACTTGCTACTCTTTTTAACCCTGAAGCTTCTGCCCTGGTTTCTTATATGCCCTTCCTTGGTTCCTCAAACCTTAACAGCTATCTTTCTTATTCACCCAGATGTCAAGATCTGAAGCTAGAGGAGAAAAGAAAGAATCAAATTAAAATCAGAGGTTTTCTCAGTATTTTTCTGTGTGTAAAGCCATTTACATGAATCCATGGCACCAAGTATGTAGCTTATCATTTAGTTGGGGAGACAAGACACAAGTAAAGAGCTAAAATAATATAAGAATTAAATGACAGGTCAAGAGGACGCTAGAAAAGCTATCACGAGGTGGTACCAACTACAATTAACAGTATGTACTTTAAAGAAGAACAAACCACTTCTGCTGGGGCTAGTAGGTTTTATGGAGGTGATACTTGAACTGGGCCTTGTAAACTAAGTAGGATTTGATGAGACGGAGAGCAAGGGAGAGGACATTTTTTATGGTGAAAACAACTTGGGCAAAAGGATAGAAAAGGGAAAACACCAGGCCATATTACCAACATAGTCACCAGTGTGGGTGGTTCCTGGGTGTTGAGCGAAGCTCTGGCTTTATCAGTTGTCCACTGAGAGTTATTGTCCATAAGAACCACTCAAAATGAGCAGTGTTAGAACAGCTTTGTTAGTGGACTTGGTGGCCAAACCTTCACCTAAATATTTTGGGGATGAGTAAGATAAGGATAATGACTTTCCCAGTGGAAAATGCCCCATTTTTACAAAATATTCCCCTCTGAATCATGTTCAGAGAGGCAGCCTTTGAGTTCCTCTTTATGATAATACATATTATTGTATATAACCACTGTCTCTGCCATTCATAGTTTATAACTTTGCTAATGGTTGACTGTTGCTCTTGTATTTTTCATGATAGTCACTGCGGTGTGGTAAATGGAAAGCCAACATGGGAGTTTAGAATTTTTGGGTTCACGTCCTGCCTCTGACTACTGGCTATATGACCCATTGCAGGTCATTTAATCTCTCAGTGTCCCAGACAATTCTAGAATATAAATTATAAGATAGATTCTTATCAAAGGAATTTCTTCACTGGAAGTCCCCTGTATCAATGAAATCACAGATCTGTACCCTCCCCTCCCGCCCCCGACACACACACAAATTAATTTCTCCTGATCTGAACATGTATTTATATACCATACATTGCGTGATAGCAAGATTTCATTTTTTAAATTATTTTACTTTTTAGCTAATAAACATGTATTTTTCCCTCATTCCTTACCCCACATTGAAAAAGAAAAGAAAAACAAAACACTTGTAACAAATTTGCAGCAGTCAAACAAAACAAATTCCTGAGTTGACCACAACCAAAAATGTATTTTTGGGCATTTTGAGCCCATTACCTCTCTGTCCAGAGGTGGGTAACATTCTTCATCACTGGTCTGATCCTGCTCGTTTCACTCTGATAAAATTCATAATAATAAGTTTTCTGAGGTTTCTCTAAAACTATACCTTTTGCCATCTCTTATAGGACAATAGTATTCCTTTACATTCATATACCGTAGTTTGTTTAGACATTCCTCAATTGATGGAATTAATTTCCAGTTCTTTGACACTACAACAAAGAGCTGCTATGGAATTATCATACATATATGTCCTTTTGCTCTTTCTTTGATATCTCTGCCACATAGGCCCAGTATTGGTATTGCTAGGTCAAAGGGTATGTAGTTTAATGACTTTTTGGGTATAATTCCAAATTGCTTTACATAATGGTTGGACCAGTTTGTAGTTCCACCAGCCATGCATTAATGTGCCTATTTTCTTGCAGCCCCTCCAGTATTTTTCATTTTTCTTTCTAGTCATCTGTGCCATTCTGGTGGGTATGGAGTATAGCCTCAGAGTTGCTTTAATTTGCATTTCTCCCATTTTTAGTGATTTACAGCATTTTTCATCTTGTTTCTAGCTTGTATTTCTTTTGAAAACTGACTTCATGACAGGGAGATTTTCAATTAGTATTATATTTTTATACTTTCCACCTCTCTGGCTTTGTAACAAAGCCAATTTATGTTCCAGGGCCAAGCAAACCACAAAAAAAGAGTTGCTATAAAAGTCTATCTTGCTGTCTAGCTAGTTGCTCTCTATCTGTTTCTCTGTCTGTCTATATCTATGTATCTATCTGTCTGTCTGTCTGTCTGTCTATCTATCTATATCCTTTTTAACCAGAATGTGGGGCACAGATTTACAAATTAAAGAATTAAAGCAGAGGCGTCGCAAGGTGAAAGTAGAAAGGAAATTTTATTACAGTCTCACGGGAAAGGGCAACTTGGGCGTCAGGAGCACCAAGGGTCCTCTCAGTGTCAGAGTGCATTGGACACAGAAAATTCAGGTGTTTTTATAAGTCCCTAACCGCAATTGCCCCTCCCAACCTCCTTCCTCTCGGCCTGAAGATGCAAGCTTTGAGGATACAATCTGGATGCGATAAATCTACCTGGTGACAATGGCAAAGAACAAATGGTATTTTTGACAAGCAGGTAATGCACCATTCTTACATCTTAAGTGATAAATCTATCTCAGTGACAATGACAATGAACAAATGGTTTGGTTATCTGTGACAAGCAGAAGCCAGTTGTTGGTTACCTCATCTTCACATCTGTGGCAAACTAGCCTTTCCCACCACCCATGCTTCTGCAACGGATGTCATCCATCACCCTTATATCTGTGACAAATGTCCCCCAGCACCCTTACATTTGTCTCCCATCATTCTTACACCTCACTGGTCTTTCCAACCAGGTCTTACATGGCTACATTGTACCTGACTTTCCCATTTTTCATCCATTTCTCTTCCGGCCTCTTGCCCTTAGGTAAATACACAGGATGTGAGCATCCTGTGTCCTGTTTTTATTCTTGGGAGGTCCTACAGTTACTAACTTATCTTCCCATGGTCACTAACTTGTCTTATAGAAAAACTTAAGTAGAAAGCCGAAGTTTAGATTTCATGAGAGGCCTTACTATCTTACTTATTCCTATTTATTCAATTTGTCCTTTTTATGAGAGGTCTTCACTCGTTCCACTCACAAAGATAACCTCTTCTAGCTTATCTTCCTGCCTCAGATTTCTCCCCACTCTAGTCTGTTTTCCAGAGCTCAGCTGCCAAAATGTTCTTCCTAAAGTGCCCGTCTGACTATGCCACACACAACCCTCATTTAATGAAGTGTGGTGGTTCTCTGTTACTTCTAGGTTCAAACATAAAATCCTGTTTGGCGTTTAAAAGACCACTTTACCCTCTCCTATCTTTGAGTCTTCTTACTCCTTCCTTCCTTCCTTCCTTCCTTTCTTCCTTCCTTCCATGTACTCCCAAGATCCATTAACACTGCTTTTCTTGCTATTCCATGAACAAGACACTCCATCACTTGGTACTGGGCATTTTCTCTGGCTGTTCTCCATGGTTGGTACTCTCTCCCTCCTCATCTAGTCTTCCTGGCTTCCCTGGATTCTTTCCTGTCTCAGCTAAAATCCCATCTTCTGCAAGAAACCTTTACTGATCCTCCTTAATACCACCTTCCCTTTGAAATTATCCTGTTTTTATCTTGTTTGTACATTGTTGAATATTATCTTTCCCATTATATTGTGAGCTCCTTGAGGGCAAGTACTGTTTTTGCCTTTCTTTGTATACCAGAGCTTAGCATGAGGTCTGGCAGTGAATTGGGGCTTAATTAATACTTATTGACTTGAAAACTTAAATGTTGATCTCTAGCTTAACCTCCAATGAAGAAGAGGTCACTCTCCTTTGGTGGTTTTTGGTGCCAATCTTTTTAGGTGGGTGGGGAGGCAATAATCTTGTCTAGACTGGTCCCAGTTTCTGTTATCAGAATCCATTTCCCTGTGAAAGGTCTTAGTTTTTGTTCTGCTTGTTTTTCTGAAAGGAAAAGTCTGGGAAAGGATTATACATTTGAGAAAAAAAAATCTTAATTTCAGTTGAACTGAAAAGTTTTTTTTTAATATGATTCCATTGTCCTGTGTAAAAATTGAACATTTTTTAATGCAGAAACAGGAAATCCTTTTTATTTTAATTACTGCCAGATTCATTTTGCCAAATGATGCAGATTTTCCTTTCCCTGCTGAGAACAGTGAAACAGAGCTCTTCTTTTAGAGGTTCTCTAGCCTAAAAAATCTACATAAGGGACTATATCGCAAAAGCAGCACTTGTTTGCCATTTTACAGATTTGGAAAAAAAATGACGAAGATTGTACCTTGATGTCCAAATGTTCTCTTTCTTCATCAGACCTGGCTGCCTCTTGGAATTCCAGAGTGGTGATCTTCACAGTGAACTCCTTAGGTAATTCTCAGACCTACCTTGATGTCGTACAGAGCAACGTGGACATGTTCAGGGAGCTCGTCCCAGTTCTAGGACATTACAGCCCGCAGAGTGTCATACTTGTTGCCTCTCAACCAGGTAAAATTGACGCCTGATTTCTTTTTGACTTTTAAGAATCATAGCAATAGTTATCTTTCTGTCTAATTTCTCTCAAAACCATATAACCATGTAAATTTTGATATGAAATACACAGACATATGGAAGCCAGAAGCACTCATACAACATAAAATTAAAATAGCCTCTAAAACACTGGGCAGTCTTAATTAATTACCCCTCAGTGATCCTTAAATACTGCTACCTCTTCTGTAAAAGGATTTCATGTAACTGTAGTCTGGTACAGACCACAAACGCTAAAACATAACTATTTTTAGTGTCCTTGAAACTCCAGTAAGAATTGGCATATATGGGGCAGTTAGGTAGCACAGTGAGTAGAGCACTGGCCCAGGAGTTAGGAGGACCTGAGTTCAAATTCAGCCTCAGACACTTGACATGCTTACTAGTTGTTCGACCTCAGGCAAGTCACTTAACCCCAATTGCCCTGCCTTCTTCCCCCCTGCAAAAAAAAAAAAAGAATTGGCATATATTTGGGCATCCTCAAAACTCATAACACATGGCTGCTAGATGCTCCTATCAACTGTCATTTGTTTGACTCCAGAGAATAAGATTCATTTGTATATGTGCATATTCAAAATTGTCAGCTAAACCTTCTTCAGAAAGAAAATACTCAGATACTTCCATGAAAATATAATAGAATTGAACATTTTTAACATATTTTTGTAAAGTGCCTTTTAATTATTTTCCTTCATTCTTTAAAAAAGTTTTCTTTCCCAAGGTGATATTGCATACAAGTAAGAGAACAATTTTTTAAAATAACCCTTTTTATGGATGTTGTTTCCTGCTGGTTTTGATTTGCTAGTTAACTAAATAAGAAACAATCTCATGTGATCATAGATCTACACTTAGAAAGGGACCTTAGAAGCCATCTGGTCCAACTCTCTTATTTCACAGATAAGGAAACTGTGATCTAGGGCGGGCCTTGTAGATTCCAGATTCCATTCTAGGACCACCTTCCATAGGGACCCTCCCTCCCTAAACTACCTTGTAATTCTTTTGTATTTTCTGTATACTTATTTGTGTGGGCTTCCCTAATAGAAATTAAGTGCTTTGAGAGCAGGGAATACCCCATTTTCATTTTTATACTTCCAGTGCTTAACATAGTGCCTGGCACAAAGTAGACACCTTTTCATTTACTGGATCCTGTGGGTTCGGGTTTGCAACGGCACTAAGACTTTTGGGACACTCAATATATACCCAGCCTTCACTACTGTTATTATTATTGTAATCTACAATAAAGGGGCAGGGGAGACTTATTTAATACTATATTGAGAAGCAATGTAGTATAGTAGATAGAGAGCCAGCCATGGTGTTGGGTTGACCAGGGTTCAAGTTCTGCCTCTGATACAAAATAGTTATATGATCCTGGGCAAGTCACTTAACTTCCTGGGGAACTCTAAGACTATAAATTGAGGAACAGTAGCTGGCCTGCTTTGGTAGACAGAATTTCCTTTTGAGAGATGCCCTAAATTCATGAAAGCTTAGGCCCAAACTGCTTCCCCCCTCTTCAAACAAAACAAAAGTTAGTGACATTATAATACCGCGTAGTAACGAATCTTATTTTAAAATGCCAATTTAGACTAATGAGAAAAACAGTTTAATTTGCTGAAAAGAAATTATTATTCTGCAGAGGAATATTAGTCTTCAAAGTGAGTATTCCACTCCTCGCCATTAACTTATTCTTTTAGGCTTCTTTAGGAAACTCTTAACTTGCTACTATTTTAACAGTTACCACTAGATGAAAAAACTCCCTCTTCCAATGCAGATTTGCACCAGCTGTACAATTTATAAAGCTTAAGAGAGTTGAAGATGCCTCAGGAAGTTAAGCCATTTGCCCATTCATTTGCTTTAGGTCAGAGAAAGAACTTCAGTCCAGGCCTTTTTGACTCAGAGGATAGCTCTCTCTCCACTATGCCATGCAGTTTTTTAACATCTTGTACCATAATAGAGTAATTTAAAGCAGCTTTGAAATCCAACTTCTACTGTCAAACGTGCAAAGTATATGATGTTAAAACTTTCTTTTATTAATCCTGTAAAGCAGAGTTCTTAACCTTTTTTTTATGTCATGGACTCTTTTTGGCAGTCTTGGAAAACCTATGGACCTCCTCTCAGAACAGTATTTGTTTCCTACATTCATCATTAAAATAAAAGCTAAATTTCACTTAGTAAAAATAAATATGTAAACTTTCTCACCCAAGTTTGTGTGTAAGAACCACTGAAATCTGTTTATGAATAGACCCAAAGACCCTTCTGTAGAGTAAAATGCAATATATGGAAGGTCTGTATTGGAACCTATCCCAGTAAATTGGTTTCTGGAGTACCAAATGGACCCCGTTCATGGATTCACCAAGAAAAGTGAGGCTCCAGCCTAATTTATTTCATAAAACATAATGAGTGTTGATTTTCTTCATAAGCTTTAAAGTAGTGGCCTACTGTGGAGTAATGCTGTACTTTTCTGTTTGTACCCAATGCTAGTTGAAATCATGACATACGCAGCATGGAAACTGAGTGGCTTTCCTGAAAATCAAGTGATAGGAATTGGATGCAATCTGGATTCAAAGAGATTCCAATATATTCTTACAAATATCTTGAAGGCACAGAATTCAGGAAAAGAAGTATGGATTATTGGTGAACAAGGGGAAGACAAAGGTAAAGTAGCTCAGATTTTTTTTTTTAATTTGAAACATGTGATCGCAAGTGGTCTTGGGGGATTCCTTTGTGTTGTAACTGCAAAAGGAGGAGTTCTAGGTTTTCATAGCTTGTAGTCAATAGCTGTACTACACAAAACAAAATAGAAGTTTCTAGGAGAACTGTTCTCTTTTACATATTCTTATTTTCATGTAGGTTTAAGGGTAAGACCAAATTTTGTCAGATATGATGTATAAGGTAACTTTCCTTATGAAGCAGAGTGCCTAAGACTTACATTGATGCCAGCTTTCCATTCCTGTAGTTATCTAAAATACCTGAAACATGTGGCTTATCTCATTGCTCTTCCCCATGTAGGAACTTTCTTACTTTCTAGTCATTTTCCTAACCCTTGGCTCCCTTCAGTTCTCCTCTCCTGGGATGGTTTCAGCGTTCCTCTTCCTCCTGATGCTCCCCTAAACTACCATCCTCCTCTTCCCCCCCCCCCCAGGTATTCAGTCCCGAGTGACTTGAAAGAGTTATGTGTTAGCAATAATCAAGGCCTTGTCTGACATAAGTTAGTATTCATTCAGCAAGTATTTATTGAGTACTATTTCTGTGCATAGTGATACAGAAAATCTAAGGGTTCATGGATTTGTATTGTTGCCAATCATATTTATCAACACATAGAGACATTTTAAAATCAAGTTTTATTATATGCTCAAAGAACAGATTCCGGGTTCTAAATGGCCACTGAACAATGAACAAAGTTTTCCTAAGGCTTATATAGTTCCCAGTTACAACAGAGAAAGAAAAAAAGGATACAGCTGCCAAAAGGGAAAGGGAAAAATATACATTTCAAAGATATACTTGTGGAATTTATAGTAAACTAATTGAGAAAGGAAGTTTACATGTCAAAAGATACTTAGGGAGAAAAATTACCTCAGTTCAATTTCTAAATTGATCAGTAAACAGAGAGAGGAGTTGCTGGGATTTGTAACTACCAAATGGCTGTCATAAAACTAAGCCAGAAATTCTTTTACCCCTGACCAGTTCCTTACTTTGGTTAAAATAACTGAAAGTCTCAGCTAAATTACACTATAAGGAAAGCTTTAGCTGGCTACATGTTTTTTTTTTCTTACAAACAAAATGTCCATACTGGAGTCAAATAGAAAGAAATTTTAAAACTCTTATAGTAGTGTTGGGGAATATCTCAACCTAGAGGTCCTAAGATCTTTCTGGAGAATAATTCCTTCCACCTTGTGGGGCAGATAGGTAGAGTAGTGATAGGGCCCCTGGCCTGGAGTCAGGATAGCTCATCTTCATGAGTTCAAATCTGGCTTCAGACACTTACTAGCTGTGGGACCCCATCAAGTTACTTAACTCCATTTGCCTCAGTTTCCTCATCTGTAAAATGAGCTGGAGAAGGAAATAGCAAACCACTCCAGTGTCTTTGCCAAGAAACCCCAAATAGGGTCACAAAGAATTGGACAGGACTTCAAAATGACTGAAAAGTTCCTTTTAACTGAAAGTCATTAAATCAAGAGGCAAGGATAGAAGCTAAAAGTTTAATTAGCATCAGCTGATGGGTACTTGTCAGGTGGCTAACAAGTCTGTAGAACAGTGAGACTGCTCCACCACTTTCTTTAGTCTGAGAGATTGAATAATAGGTACCAGGTATTATGTGATTTGGGGGAGAGAATGTCTTAACCTTGGTGTGCCCCCAAGATCAGGTCTTTTCCAAAGGGGATATTTCCCTGTAGTTATGTCTAGGTGAGACAGGATCTTTAAGAGAGTGGAGACCTCCCAGCTCAACCCTGCAGGCTCTATTTCTTTGACCTCTGAGGTTACTTTTAAATGCTGGAAAGGTGAGAGAAGATGGTTCCCCTAAACTCACAGCGTGTAAGTTTTGTCCGTTTCCTCCTCAATACCCCTGTTCTAGGCATAGTGAAAGGTACAGAGAAGATTTGTTCCTTACCTTCAAATGAGAGCTTATAATCTAACTGGGGAAGTCAGACATAGCAGTGAAATAAGACAAAGAACAGGCAGTCTTCAAGGTGAGTTCCTTGGCAACTGCACTCCTACTTAACTAAATTGGAATTTAGATTGGCACAAGTCTCTCAGTAAGTTCAGTGTTTAGATTTTCAGGATTGTTATGGTAGATGTATCTCCTCTCTGAGTTCACTGCTACTGAACAAACCTAGCACAACACAGAATTTACAGAGGTAAAAACCTAGGTCTTATTATGCTTAAGCACAGGTTCAGGAGGTAGAAAATTAACCCTGAACCAAGATGAGAGTTTCTGACAAGGCTTTAATAGAGAAAATTATGTCAGAGAGACAGAGAAATAATTTTTTAGGATAAATCTTTATGGCCTCTTACACCCTCAAGGTCACATGGGCCTAGTCAGATTCATTGTCTTAAGCTTCCTTGAATTAAGGAAGAACAAAACAAAGGAACTGAGCAAACTAAGATAAAACAAATTGGTAAACAGACTGAGTTTTAGATTTAAACACTGAGTTTGCCAAATCCTACATTTACACAACTGCAAGACCACATTTTAAAGATGTCCCAGTGGGCCAATTGAGGGGATTTACATGTTATAAAGATAGCCAAGAGCTCAGAGTCTGGGAAGTTCTTCCACAAATCTTTTTGAGAAGTTTTAAAGATGCCATATTCCATTCTTCTCCTTTGTTTCTTATCTCAAGAATGTGAAAAGCCTTCCCGTAATACTTCCATTCCATGATTCAGGTTTTTTTTTTCTCTAGCCACGTGAGGTTAATATTAACAGAAAGCAGGCTTCAGTTAACCACACTATTTCAGGAGGAATGGCATAATAAAATTGAATAAAAGGAAAATGAAAGATTCCTGTTACAGGATTTAGCCAAGAATTTCAGTTTAAGTAAAAACAGAAAACATATCTCTGAGCCTTGTGCCTTCTCCTGCTTCTGGCCATCAGACACCAGATCGCCGGGACTGTGGAAGTCAAGAACCTAGAACTGGACTCCTGTTCAATAGCCACCATGCTAGTTCAGGCCCTGCAAGGCAGTGAGGCATAGTATGGTGGAAAGGGCAGTGGTTTGGGAGTTAAAAGACCTGGGTCTGGATTCTGGTTCTAAAACTTAGGTGATCTTAACTTTTCTAGGTTCACCTGTAAAATGAGGATAGTTAGATTAAATGATTTCTAAAGTTCCTTCTAGCTCTAAATCCTAGGATTCTTGTTACCTCACATCTGGACTATTGTAGCTACTGCCTAACTGGACTTATAACATCCAGGTTCTTGTTCATCTAATATATCCTGCCCCCTTCTGCCCAAATAATCTCCCAAAAGAAGTGCTTTTATCATCTAACTTCTCTATTGAAAACCTTTCAGTTGCCTTCAGTACAAAATCTATTCCCTTTAGCCTTTCATTCAAGTACTTATACAGTATGGTCCCAACCTAGTTTTATTTACCTCATCTCCTGCTTCTCTCCTACTTTGATTGGGTCAAATCTGCTTGTGGCCCTAAGCCCAACTTTACTCATTCTGTGAGCCAGGCCTAGAATGCCCTTCTAACACATCCCTGAACAATTCATCAGCAAGCATTGTTCAGCATGTGCTGGGGGAACAAAGGTAAAACAAATGTAACCCCTGCTTTTAAGGGATTTATATTCTATTGGAGACAACAGATAGATGTATCTATGTGTACATATATATAATATATATGTATATATGTATACACACATATATTATCTACAATACAAGATGGTTTAGGGGAAGGAGGGCACTAACTGTTGGGGGATGTCATGAAGGGCTTTGTGTAGAGAGTGGTGTGAAAGAAGGAAAAGAGTTGTTAAAGTAGAAGATGGGGGCGGGGGCGTGCTTCACAGGCAGGAGGGATGGCTGGTACTGAGTTATAGAAATCTATCATTCCGATGGGGTATGCTGCGTGTGAGAACCCAAAACAAATCAGTTCTCCTAGACTAGAGAGTGCATGATGGGAAATAAATGTATAGTAAGGCTAGAAAGATTGGTCCAGGCCAGATTTGGAAGGAATTTGATGCCAAGCTCACCATTTCAGATTATGGTGGTCTTTTTCTCCTCTGAACTCATTTCATTTATTATTATCTATTATACTCACTTGACAGCTGATCCCTTTACAACCTTCTGACATCAGAACTACTTTTATTGTAGTCTGAAATTATCTTCTTCAATAGGCTGTTAACATATACCTTGGTTCCTCATAGATCCTGTGAAGGCAAAAGAATATATATAAAAACTTCTCTTTCCGTAGCTTCTATAGCAGTTTTGTCAAACTCAAATCCAAACAGCCACGTTTTTACTTAGTAAGCCATCAGTTGACATTATCTATGTTCTGTTGTATATTTATTTTATTAACATTTCCCAAGTACATTTTAATCTGGTTGGGGGCAGAAGTTTTGCTGGGGGACCCATAAGTTTGACATCTCTGTCCTGTAGGACTTAACACAGTGCTATTATATAGCACATGGGAAGTGCCCAGTTTATTTAAAACAGTTCTTTGAATTTTATTTAAATCAGTTATTTAAAACAATGTTTATTAATTGATTGATTAACTCACATCTAAGTGTGGGAAAAGTTTCAGAAGAGCTCTGCTGATTCTGCAGTAATGTGGAGGTGACTACATTTGCCCAGTACACACAAATTGCCGTTAGTTTTGTCTTTGTTCCTGTTAACATTATGTTGAGAGGGTCAATCCAAGAAATATCCTTGAAAAGCAAATCAGTCAAATAGCTAATTAGGTATTTATTTAGTACTTACTATTTGCCAGGCATGTTGCTAAGCACTGGAAATATAAAAATAAAGAATTTAAAAATTCCTACTCATGTTGAAGCAATGACTTGCATTCTAATGAGGGAAACAAGTACAAATAAAATAGTATATATTGAATGAATGAGAGAATGAATATTAATTTGTTTTATCATATTTTAAATTTTGATGTGTTCCCATGTAGTAAGGGATAAATGGAAAGAGATTAGTTTTGTTTAGGTAAGCTCATTTCCATATAGATTTGGGAGGAGAAAAAATTCAGGAACATTTGTTACCAACCTTTCAGACCATGATATAGGAAAAAACACTAGATGTTGAGTCAGAAATGTATGTTTAAGTCACTATCTGGGTGACCATGGGTATATCCCTTAACTTCTATGAACTTCAGTTTCCTTATTCATAAAATTAGTATAGACTGTCAGAATCCCAGAGGCCATCTAGTCTAAACTGGTACCTAAACAAAATCCGTACTACAACCAACTGACAAAGAGAATAATTCTTAATTCTTAATTAATTCTTAATTGGAAAAGGCTCTGAAAGACTTTAGTGGATTGTAAGCTCATTGTTAACAACGTCAGCCAAAATACTGCTAGAATAATTAGAATAGAACACTGGTAGAATAATAGAATCTGAGTTATAATCTGGTCCTTATATCCTTATCTCAAAAGATGGACCTCTAGGATTGTATGAGCTGCTTATACCCTGGTCCTCCAATTGAAAGCTGGTTTTGCACTCCCTCTGCTGGTGACAGCATCAGACAGTCAGACATAGAGGTCCCAGCTTTTAGGTTTAGCTCAGGGCTTCTTAAACTTTTTCCACTCACAACCCATTTAGCACTTCTTAAAGTGTGGGTTGCAATCCCATATGGAGTCATGGCCCACAGTTTAAGAAATGCTGGTTTAGTTGATGTTTTTATCTGATCATTTGATAAAACTAGGTAGCCACAGTAGTATTTCAAGAATCTGAAAAAAGTCCAGGGCTATAAAGCTTGGAAAGGATGGAAAGGATATGTTCTCATCTGGGACCTGAATTGACCCAAGCTTAGACACTAGGAAAAAATGCTATGGGCAGCAACCTTTTTTCTATTTATTGAAACTTAAAGTTATTGTGAATGTGACAAAGGTCAACAGCCCTGAATATTTCCACGTACAAACAACAGGAAATAAGGATTATATATAAAACCTCAAATCTCTTTACAGTACAGCTTATATAAAGCTCGTTAAAGTCAGCATATTAGTTTCAAGGCTGCCTTATACCTGGGATGTTCAGGAGAGCTACTAGCACCTCTGGTGTAAAGGCTTGCCACGCCCTTTTCAGGCTGTTCGTTCACCTTTCGTGTCCACCTGATTCACCCAGCTCTCACCTGTGACTCCAAGAAGCTGTAGCATGTTCATAGACCACACCCTGGTAAACTGTCTGTAGGCAGATGGGCTAAACCAGGTTAAGGGTAACCAACAAGCCTCAAACCTATCAGTGAGTTAGGGGAATGTCATCCCCAAACATGTGAAGACTTTCCCCAGTAGAATGGTCAGATGAAAACAGTTTGTTCTAGTGGCCATGAAGGCAGCTTAAGTAGGTACTGGGGAGCACTTAGAGCTTAGTCAGTCATGGAAGACACCAAGATCATCCACTGCATCCTGGGCCATCTCCAGTCATCTTGATTTTTGTCCTGCCATTGGACTTTGATGACTCAGGAAGAGAGAGTGAATCTGAGGACTTTGTGCAATTCTCCTTCACTTAAATCCAATTCACAAGAAAGTCAAGATGGCACCCTGTGATGTAACTGGTTCCCTTCGAAAACAAAGGACAAACAATAATATCTCCCTTTGAACTTCTTTCTGTTCTCTTCCATGCATTTTAAAAAAATATTTCATTTATGTTTTTTCTTTTCTTCATTTTGATCTTGACAGTATCAGTAACTCACCTCTTCTCCCTAACTTTGGCCATTTTCTCTGGTGGCTCCCATACCTGGAATGCTCTACCACCTCAAATCTGCCTACCAACTTCCCTGGTTTCCTTGAAGTCTCAAATAAAATCTCTTCTTTTACAATAAGCCTTTCCCAGCCCATCCTAATTTTAGTGCCTCCCTTCTGTTAATTATTTCCTATTTATCTTATCTATAGCTTGCTTTGTATATAGTTGTTTGTGTGTTGTCTCTCCTATTAAACTGTAAATCCCTTGAGAATCTCTTGCCTTTTTTATATCCTCAGAGCTTAGCACAATGCCTGGCACATTGTAGGTGCTTAATAAATGTTTATTGATTAAATCACCTCTGAGCATGGGAAAAGTTTCAGAAAAGCTCTGCTGGTTCTACAGTAATATGGAAGTGACTATGTTGAGAGGGCTAATTGAAGAAATACCCTTGCAAACAAATCAGTCATTTAATCTGGTGTCTATTAAGCACCTGCTATTTGCCAGGCACTTTCCTAAGTACTGGGAATATAAAAACAAAGAATGAAAAAATTCTTACTTGTAATGAAGCAATGAGTTTACATTCTAATGAGGAAAAGAGTACAGATAATATATATGTATATAGCATAAATATAATTAAAAATATATACAAAGTAGTTAAAAATAATTTAGGAGGGAGGGTGCTAGTAGTTAGGGATGTTAGGAAAGGCTTATGAAGATGGTGTTTGATCTCTATCAAATTGTTTACCTTCTCAGTGGGGGGGGGTGGAGGAAAGGAAGGAGAGAATTTGAAACTCAAAAATTTTTAAAAATGAATGTTAAAAATTGTTTTTACATGTAATTGGGGGGGGGGAATAAAATATTAAATTTTTTAAAAGATGGTGTTTGCACTTCGTCCTAAAGGAAGTATTATTAAGTACCTACTCTCTGACAGGCACAGTGCTAGGCAAGGGGGTACAAAAAAAAAGAGTAAAGCAGTCCTAATTCCCAAGAAACTTAATTCTGACAGAAATACCTAAAATTTATATAGCAGTTTTAGTTCCTGTTATTATGTCCATTTTACAGATGAGAAAACAGGCTGACAGAGGTCAAGTGACTTGCCCAGTGTAAAACAGCTAATAATTGCCCAAGGCAGTATTCAAAGGCAGGCCTAACTCAATTCTTTTTCCACCATGCTACCTAGTTGCCTAAGCAAGAAGTATATATGTAAGTATATGCAGAATAAACATAAATAGACTAAATCAAAATAGCTAAATACAAAGTCGTTTTGGAGGAAGAACTCAGAGATTCTGGGATCAGAAAAGACTTCATATAGAAGTTGGTACTTGAGCTGTGTCTCAAAGGAAGAAAGCGATTCTGAGGCAGAGGTTTGGAGGGTGTCCATTCCAGGCACATTCCAGGCAGAGGCATGAAGGTAGAAGATGGGTATGCTGGGCAGAGAGAAAGCTATTTGGCTGGATCACAGAATGTGGGAGGAGGGAGTCAAGTTACTGAAAAGATAGTCTGGACCCAGGTTTTGAAGAGTTTTAAAAATTAAACAGGGAGTGTGTGGGCTTTGGCATGGCAGCAACACCCCTGGACTCCTAGAATTTGACTAACATCTCTCTGGAGACCATCGTGGAGATTATTATGTTGGATCTGTCCTGGAAGCATGCTCCAAAGACCTGGAAGAACCTTGCAGAGTTGGTTTGACCTGGTTAGTTCAAAGAAACCAAGTTTTACTGGAGCAGCAAAGATTTCGTGGTACAGATTGATGATTCATTAGGATCAATCAGTTCAGTTGTACTTCTTTGTGGAAAACAACTTGAAGATTAAGTTGATGCAAAATTGAAATTCACAGAGACTAGAATTTTTTGTAGCAGCCAATGCAGGGCCAGACCACAATGGCAGCCAATTTTTTGTGACCTTGACCTCCATCCAGTGTCTTGATGGGAAACATTCCATTTATGCCAAGTCATAGATAGAAATGGTGAATCGAATGAAAATTGTGGAGATAAATTCTCAGGATGTCATGATGTGTGAAGACTATCATGGATTACACATTTGGATTAAATCAGTGTCTAAGCAGATGTGTCCAGGTGCTGGTCTGTCCCATCTACTTGTATTTCTGTTTCCTCAGAGCTTATTCTGTTAACCATTCCCCAGAAGGCCTGTGGACATCAAGGCAAAATGACTTCCATATTCTCATCCAGAATTTGTTTAGAGTCATTTTTTACAGGTATTTGGAGGGATTTGAGGGAGAACTCAAGCAAGTCCCTGCTTTTACTCCACCATCTTGTCTCCACCCCGCCGAAAAACAAATGTTAAAAACTTTTTACCTGCAACTGGGAAATAAGATATACAGGCAATGGGGTATAGAAATCTATCTTGCCCTACAAGAAAGTAAGGAGAAAGGGGATGGGGATGGGAGTGGGGTGATAGAAAGGAGGGCAGACTTGGGAAAGGGGCAGTCAGAACACATGCCATCTTAGGGTGGGGAAGAGAGGAGAGATGGGGAGAAAATTTGTAACTCAAAATCTTATGGAAGTCAATGTTGAAAACTAAAATAAATAAATTTTTAAAATTTACAGGAAAAAAAAACCAAATTCTCACCTACTTACTTTTGAATCATCATTGGACTTACCTATGTGGTTTCAGTTTTGTCCTTGCCAAGTCCAGTGTCTCAGATGCACTAGAAATGGAAGTACATTTCAATACATTATTTCTTTCCTTCTCACTACATAAATACAAAACATTAATACATGCATACATTTACCATAGCTGAACAGAACTGTTCCTCTCCTGTATTTGTTTCTTCTTATCCGTCTGGAAAGTAATTAAATATAGAATGAAGAGATGTTGTTTTTTAAAAGAGCAGAATAGAGAACTTTATATTGATGTTGAGGCAACAGGGGGCTCCTGGAATTAATTGAAAAGGGACTGACACGACCAGATCTGTGCTTATAGAAATTTACTTTTGCAGGAATGTGGAGGATAGGCTGGAGTGATCAGAGACTTGAAGCAGGGACACCAGTTAGGAGGCCAACTGCAAGAAGGGAGGAAGGCCTGAGCTAAAGTGGTGGCTGTTGTGATTGGAGATAAAGGGTCAGATATGATGAATATTAAGTAGGTAGAAACTGTTAGGTTTGTCAACTAATTAAGATATTGGGGTGAGGGAGATTGAGGATTTGAGGATAACCATTTGAGGCAAAGGGTCTTTCTCTCTTTAAAGCAATCAACAGTATATGTGCCAACTTCATATGAAAATGTGATAGTACCAAGAAGAGGGAAAAAAGACATTTTACTATGGGCACTTCTTTAGCACAAAGGGTCTCTTATTGCTTCCTAATCCATGGAAAGAAACTGACCTAATAAATGTAAAAAATATATTTATTTAATTTCCAGTACCTGTGTGGGCTGGTCAGGAAGAAGCAGTGGCTCCCAACTTCCAGGTACAGCTGTCCAACAGGTAACAAAATAAATTTTAAATAAACTTCATACTGTGTCAGAAACATGATGGCTCAGTGGCCTCTTTTAGGCAATCTAACCTCTTTCAATAATCCAGTCAACCAGTTTTTCATTGAAATGAATGTATCTTAAGGAATTTTTATAACTTTATTTGTATAGACTCCATTTGTGTCTGTGTTATGTGCTGAAAATAAGAGTTCATTTCAGTACAGATTGGCATTTAGGGAAAGGGACTAGATCTGTGATTTCATTGGTAATAGGACATATGGGGGTAGGGCAACTTTTTTTCTTGAGAAGTTTGGCTTCTGTGCTGTATGAATACATACCTTGCCCAAAGTCCCAATATATTTCAGAGGCAAGACATGAACAGCTAGGTCTTCCTGGCTTCAAGGCAAGCTCTTATCATGAGAGGCCATGTTGCCACTCAGATTTGCATTTATAAAAATTTTAAAATGTAGGCTTCATAATCTCTACCTGCAATGCATGACTTAAATGTTTGGCCATTGCACGAGTAAAATTGGTTATCATACACATACCTACAATTCATAAGTATTACAGATTTTACAATTCTTTTGTCTTTGATCCATGCTTTACAGATTTTGTCTTAAATTGCAGGTAATATTTATGGGAGAGTAGAGTGAAATAAGCAGGAGATTTATAATTTACAAACGATAATTCTTTTTACTGATTTCTAAATGACTATAAGTATTAAAGCTTTTTCTCATGGAATTTTTTTTGATGTGAGAGAGAGTGACTTTCCTCTTTGTTCAGGCTGGTGCTCTTTAACTGCCTGTGCCCTAGTGGGTTAGCCCATGTTAATAGCCCTGGTCTTCAATTCTGTAGCCTCAGAAACTCAGTTTTATCAGTCTACCCAGGGAAGATTAGGCTCTCATCACAGGAACTAAACTCATTGGAGGCTGACTTTTTTTGGTTGCTTTTTAAAAAAATTAATTTTTTATTTTTGGAATAAAACAAACATTTTCATAACAGTGTAATAAAAAAGATGATTGTGCATGATGCTGCAAATATATTATGTACAACTTGCTATTCCTTTTAAATTTATAATAAAGTTATCATGTAAATTTCTTCCCTCCACCTGCCTCCCACCCTAGAGATGGCTCCCACAAATAGACACAAATAGGTATATACATATGTAAAATTATTCTACATGTTCTTCTGTTTATCTGTTCTTTCTCTGGATGCAGATAGAATCTTTCTTCATATGTCCTTTATAGTTCTAAACCAGAATTTTAGTTTACTCATTTACAATTTGGATGGACTTTTTCAGTAACTAAATGCTCATGTGTGTTATTCCCTTCCTACTGTCAAGGTACTTGGAAAACTAAATTAGTAATCAAAAAATTGTTTGGTAAGCCTGGGATCAAAACAAAGGGAATCATAGTCTTGAGACATATTTCTTCCAGGTTGTGGTAGAGTGTAAGGAGTTATAACAAATACCTTTCTTCTCATTCTGCCACATAGTCTCTCTACCCCTTAGACAGTGCTAGGTAAACAAGAGCAAATTTTTTGTCTTTGGTTTGTCTTTTAAAAATGTCACACAAGTCACTATCCTATTATAACAGTATCACCTTGGGATAGATTACAGTACAATTTAGTTTACTTTGGTTCACTTACATTTTAGATTGGCATCTCCTGAGGGAATTTTGGGAGATAGTGTAGTTCCCTTCACAACTCATTTGCTAACCAAGTCTTAAATTGGGTTACTTCAACAGCTGACGAATCTTATCCATCTTATACTATCCCTTGAGAGTTTTGATTTCAAGGATTTTTTTTAATGCCCCTAGTGCAGGCCTTATGGTTTCCTCTGCCCTCATTGTAGCAGTCATAGGAAGAGTAATAATCTTCCTTGCTGTTCTCTGTGCTGTTTGAAATGACTGTCTAGATCCTTAACTTTTTAATTCTATCATCAAATATTTTTAGAATCTAACATAAAGACCCCCTGTGATGAACTTATGGGAGTATCTGAACAAGAGTTTCACAGGATAGAGAGAGACGGATGGGTAGCAATCTGCCTCATTGGAGGAAACATCCAAATTGATGAGATCACAGACCCAATACAGTGACAAAATGGGGAAATTTCTGGTCTAGTTCTAACTGAAGAAAGCAGTATGTCTGCATAATGATTTATTTTCAAGTTAATGCATAATCTTGTTTTAATTTTTAAAAGGAATAGAATATCTGGTGATGAAGATCATTCTTAGCTCGTAGGCACCTGCCTTTAAAGAAAACCTTAAATTATCACCAGATTTTAGGTAGCTCGTTAAATTGTTCTAAAGCAGTCATGTTCACGTGCCACAAAAGTTCTTATACTGTATATAGTATGTAGAGCTAAGTAAGAATAAATTTATCTTTTCTGACCTTTTTTTCCCTTTCTGACTTAGAGTCATGGAAATATTAAAAGTAAAAGGTCAAAGGTCCTGGTCTGTTGGTCTGTCGGTGTCTGACCTAGCAGACAGCATCATAAACAATAAGAAGAAAGTTCATTCTGTATCAGTTTTAGCAAAGGTAAACTTTATTCTCTTTGTATCATTATGTTTTTACTTTTGATATTAGTGTAATTTGATATCGTTATCTGCATGAATATCTCCATTGTCATAGGATAAAATAGCTATCTGGGGAGTTTGTATTTTCAGGCCATTTCTTTTATGTTAGGCATTTGAAAATTAGAAATTATTGGACTTTTAAAAATCAGACTGTTTAATTAACTTTGCTCTCTGCTTTATCTGTATTTAGGACTAAGCCACAGTTTAGGGTTGTTGTTCCCCCCCGCCCTTGCCACAGTTTAGTTTTAATATGAATCTTGGAAAGGTAGCTAATGTGTTAGATGATAAGACTCTAAAAAGATTTCTACAGGCAGGAATCATGCTGAATTTTAACAAGAGGAAATAACTCAAGGGATAACTACAAAGTCCTATATTTAGGTTTTTTTTTAAAATTATATAAGTACACTATGGGGAAATATTCCTCAAAACCACTCTACATGGAAAAAACAATGAGTTTTAGTTGACTGTAAGCTTAATATGAGTTAACATTGTAATGTGACAGCAAAAAGCTGATGAAATCTTAGTTTATAGTAATAGATTTTTAATACCCAGAGCAAAGAAGGTGATATTCCTTCTTTCTTCTTTTCTAGTCAGAACTGTTTAGTTCTGGGAGCTATATTTTAGAGAGGACATCAGAAAATTGTATTATGTCCTTGGAAGGATGACTTTGTTGGTGAAAGGGACTCAAAATCATGTCATAGGAGGAATGGTTGGAAGAAGTAGGAATGTATTTAACCTGAGAAAGACTTGAGAAGACTTGACCCTTCCTGGCTTTGTGACCATGGCCAGGTCATTTATTCTTTCTAAGCTTCAGTTTCCTCATCTTTCAAGTGAGGGAGTTTGACTCTTATGACCTCTAGGTCCTTTCCAGCTCTAAATCTATGATTCTGTAAGTTGCAGCATGGCAAATTGTGACTCTCTATGTAGAATAATTTCCTAATATCAAAACTGTCCAAAAAATGAAATGGATTTTTTGGTATGATAGTAAATTCTATTTCTCTAGAGTTATTAGAGTAGAAGCTGCGTGACCCCTTATTGGAAGTGTCACAGAGTGGATTTATCCAAGCAGTGATTAAAATTTACTGATTCCTAATGTCCCTTCCACCCCTAGGAGTCTGTGAATTGAAAACAATGAATATGAACAAAGTCTGCTAGCTCATATTTAAGATTTGAGCTTCTTTTCTTTGTCAGTGATAAATATATCTGCTACATAATCTTTATCTTTCCATTTCAGGGGTATTATAACATAAACAACGAAGTGTTTTTAAGTTTGCCTTGCATCCTTGGAGACAAAGGTGTGTCTGAAGTCATCAAAGCCTCAGTGAAGGAGGATCATCTGGTGACTGAGAAACTCCAGAGCAGTGCATCATCAATTCATAGTCTCCAAAGCCAACTGAAACTTTAAAAAGAATTTTCAGTTTTGTGGTTTCTGGTACTAAAATAGACAGTTTTATGAACGAGGTAGCAAAGGAGGTAGTTTTGAGTTTCCCTTTTTGGACTAGCACTTTTTTCATTATTTGAATACAAGTTAGAAAGAAAAATTATACCCTGGTGCCCATTGTTCCTCCTGTGAAATCTATGCTGTACTTTAATCTTGGGGGCAGTGCAAAATATTTGGACACTTTGCTTGCAGTATGTTTCATTTTTAAATATGTGTCATAACACATACAATTAATATTTTTAAAACAATAAGTTATTTTTTAGTTTAAAAGTAAAGTTTAACAATCTAAGTGTGTCATTTTTTAAAAGATCCTGTATAACTTTACAATTACTAGATTTGCACTAAGTTTATCTATTTCCTTCAAGGATTATGCAATTTTTAGTGATGATCTGTTCTGCTAATTATTAGCAAAATACTTTATTCAAATCAAATATTTAATAAGTAGCTATTGCTATGTGCATAGTCATATTCTTTCTTTAGTTGAATTAACTACCAAAAATGGAAAAATATTTGACATACACTTTGGAATAATGAAATTAATTATGTTAGTATGTCTCAAGGAAAAGAAATAGCTGTTTTAGTCTTGTCTGCCAGGAGCAATTTTATTTATTTTAGCTTCAATTTAAGTGTTTTTAGCTTAAAGAGAGAAATGTCCAAAATAGCACAGTCTTCTCTGGCTCCTCCCCCAATGCCCTTCGACACATCTCTACCTCAAGGTAATTTGACATAACATTTATAGGAATGAATAAACAAAATGTCATTCTGTGTTAGAGCTTTATCGTCCTTGCAGGTTATTGTACTCTATATTTTAGGTCTGCCAGAAACAATTTTATTTACTATATCCAAGCACTTTACCTTAGAAAATACATTTGGGGGGGGGGGGCTAACATTCTACTTCAACAAATAGAATAGTCATATAATAACTACTCAATTCTTTCCTTCACTAGGCTAATATAAAGTTGGGATTATTAATATTTTAAGTAAAATTGTTTCTGGAACTTGTGCCAAGTTATTTGATTGACAATATATTGTTTTTTTCCAGTAGAATGTAAACTTTTCAGGGGCAGGAATTGTTTTATTTTTGTTCTTGTTTTCCCAACACCTCGCACAGTCTCTGTACATAGTAGGAACTTGAGAACTGCTTGTTGAATTGAAGAAAGTTGTTATACAGAGGAGAAAAATATTAGATAATTAAGTTAATGCTTGGAGACCACTTCTCTGAAGAATTGAAGGCATTCCTTTCCCTGGATCAATGTAGAACCATTTTTAAGTTAGAAAGAGGGCACTTCCCCTTAGGTAAATTGCAGAGCAGTTGTTTCAGGGATGAAGAAACCAACAAATAAAACAGATTTTAACAAGACAAGAAGTTCTCTGTTCAGTCTGTCAATTAACAAGCAATCACTAAATACCAAATATGTGTAGGAAAGGCTTCTTGTAGAAGGGGAGATTACTGCTGGGACTTGAAGGGAGAACAGGAAACTGGAGATGAGGAGGGAGAGAATTCCAGGCATGAAGGACAGCCAGTAAAAATGCCTAGAGTTTGGAGATGGCGTTTCTTGTTCAAGAAACAGATGTCATTGGTTCACAGACTATATGGAAGACAAGCAAGCTGTAAGAAGACTAGAAAGGAAAGAAGGAGTCAGGTCATGAGAGGCTTTGAATGCCAAACAGAGGATTTGATGTTTGATCCTGGAGGCAACACAGAACCACTGGAGTTTATTGAATGGGGATAGGATAGGGGTGGTGACAAGGTCAGATTTGTACTTTAAGATCAGTTTCATAGCTAAGTGGAGGATGGACTAGAGTAGGGAGAGATTTAAAGCAGGGTGATCAGACAGCAGGCTAGTGTAGTAGTCTAGGCATTAAGTGATAAAAATTTACACTAGGGTGTTGACAAGGTCAGAGAAGGGAAGGAGGTATTTTCAAAAGATGTTTTGAAAAAGGCAAAATCAACAGGTTGGATATGGATGGGATGAGAGTGAGGAGTCAAAGATGACCACAGGATGAGAGGAGGGAACATGTCACGCCAATTTTCATGAACAGTTGATATAGACACAATTCAAAAAAGGGAAGAGGGTAGAACTTTGTAAAATACAGGCCAATGAGCTTTATTTTCATTGCTGGCAAAATTCTAGAACACATTCTTTAAATGAATTTTGTATTGTTATCTTTTAAGGGGCAGCCAGGTGGCACAATGGACAGAGGGGCCGGCCCTAGAGTTAGGAAGACTCATCTTCCTGGGTTCAAATCTAGCCTCAGACACTTAGTTGTGTGACCCTGGGCAAGTCACCTAACCCTGTTTCCCTCAGCTTTCTCATCTGTAAAATGAGCCGTAAATGAAATGACAAACTACTCCAGGATCTCTGCCAAGAAGACCCCAAATGGGATCATGAAATACCAGACACAACTAAAACAACAGAATGACAAATTGTGTTTTGTCTTTATATCACATACAATTCTGAAGGTATTCCTATTATTTCTCACAAAATGCTATCACTTAAAACAAAGAATAAAAAGGAGGGAGGAAAAGTTTTGGCCCAACTAACCTACATGTTAAAAAAAAATCTAGCAGTGTCCTTCGAGCCCTATACCCATAGACTCCTACCTCTATAAAGAAGGGAGGGAGGTTCATTCTTAGATATCTTCTTTGGGGTCAAGCTTTGTCATTATAATTTAAGAACAATTAGTTTCAGTTTTCGTTGTTATTTACATTTACATTATTGGTGTCTCTGTATAATTTTCCAGATTGTACTTATTTTGAATTTCATTAACTCTAATATCTTCCCATGCTTTTTTGCATTGAACATATCTATTGTTTCTTAGGGCCGCTGTTCCCATTTGATAGGAATCTAATTTGTTTTATATTCTTTGCTACTACCAAAAAAAACCCTTCAAAACGATGCTATAAATAAAAAACAAAACAAAAACAAGGTTGAACTAGATGGTCCCTTTCAGATGTACCTACTGGGATCCTATGTAACTTTGTGCTGGTGTCCCTATGATGAAAAAGACTGGTTACATTTTGGAGGTGTTATATCCCACTTTGAAATTCTTTTGTCAGCCCAGAAGGCTGGGACCAGTTATCCATTTACAAACCTGTTCTGGCTGACACTTGACAGTATTGCCAAATGAGGTGTGAGTATTGCAAACTACTTTCATTTATCAGCTAGTTTTGGTGGCTTGGCTTTCCTGATCTTTGGGTCATTCCTGTACTACATTTCTTCCTAGTCCTTTAGTACACAAGAGCTGAAGAGCAGAACAAATAAGAGCTGTAAGAGAGGCAGAGAACCTGTTTTACCCGAACTTTGTATCTTCCGTAGCACCTAGCACAGTGCTATACATATAGTAGGCACTAACGAATATTCGAATTAATTCCCTGCTTCCAATTTTTGTACGTTCCTTGACATGATAGCTCTACTCCAGATCTGGTTTGAACGTTGGCTAGGTGATCAGCTACTGGGTTCCAAGTACCTTCCTTAGTTCCTTATGATATTTTGTCCTCTTTATCTTTCTAGTAATAGTAGAATGCAGTCATTGTTCCTTTTTTTAAAAAACTTATATAGTGTCGGCAAACATCAATTTTAATAGATTTTTTTTTTTTGGCAGGGGGAAGGCAGGGCAATTGGGGTTAAGTGACTTGCCCAAGGTCACACAGCTAGTAAGTGTGTCAAAGTGTCTGAGGTCGGATTTGAACTCAGGTACTTCCTGACTCCAGGGCCGGTGCTCTACTCGCTGCGCCACCTAGCTGCCCAATTTTAATAGATTTTTGAAGGCAATTGTGAGGTACAATTTGGCCAGAATCAGATATTTAGCAGTTCAATAAAACCGAGTGCTGAACTAATTTGTGTCCATACTTGAGCATTTGACATTCAGAGTTTATTCATTATAAAATGTGATGTGTGAAGATATCCTTTACTCAAGATTGTTATACATTAAACCACAATACATGCCTCTCAGTAATCCAAATGCAATATTTTAATTGAAAAGAAACAGGTCCAAGTCATATAAGACTAAGTAGGCTTTTCCTATTATTTAATACATTCATTATGATACCAGAATAATTTTTTTTAAGTTCTAGGATATTGAGAGGTGAAGATGGCTTATCTTTGTTTAAAAAAGAGTTGGACTTGACCAACTCAATCTTTTGAGAAGTCCAATCAATCTTTAAAAAGAAAAAAAAGTAACTTAGTTGTGGATGGCATCATGTCCCACACACTGAAAACATAATCATTCATTTAAACACAAGCTTATCTTGTGTTTTACGTAATTCCTCAATTTAGAACTGCTGAACAAAATTTTTAAGGAGCTATTTATGATCAGAGATCAATGGTCAATGAAACCAGTTTAAATAGAGTAGACTTATGGTATAAGATTACAGAAAGTAATCACAAGTGAAAACTGGGTAACAAATGAAGAAGCAGACAACTATTATTCTTTGTACTTTTTTCTTTTTAAAAAAATATATAATTCATTTTTAGTTTTCAACATTCACGTCCATAAGATTTTGCGTTTTGAATTTTCTCTCCACCCTCTCCTACTCCCTCCCCAAGAGAGTGTTCAATCTGATATAGGCTCTACTTAAACATTCATATTAAACATTTTCACATTAATCATGATGAAAAGAATTAGTACTGAAACAAAACAAAACAAAGGAGAGCAAATAGTATGCTTCCATCTGCGTTTGGGCTCCCAAGTTCTTTCTCTGCATGTGGATAGCATTTTCTATCATGAGTCTTTTGGAGTTGTCTTAGTTCCTTGCATTGCTGAGAAAAGCCAAGTCTATGAAACTTGGGCATTGCAGAATGTGGCTGTTACTGTGTACAGTGTTTTCCTGGTTTTGCTCATTTCACTCAACATCAGTTCATTTAAGTCTTTCCAGGTTTTTCTGAAGTCTGCCTGCTCATCATTTCTTATAGCACAGTAGTATTCCATTACATTTATATACCACAACTTATTCAGCCATTCCCCAGTTGATGGACAGCTCCTCAATTTCCAATTCTCTGCCACCACAAAAAGAGCTACCATAAATATTTTTGTACATGTGGGTCCTTTCCCCAATTTTATGATCTCTTTGAGATACAGATCTAGTGGTGGTATTGCTGGATCAAAAGTTATGCACAATTTTATAGCCCTTTGGGCATAGTTCCAAATTGTTCTCCAGAATGGTTGGATCAGTTCACAACTCCAACAATAATGCATTAGTGTTCTAATTCTGCCACATCTTCAACATACATCATTTTCCTATTTTTTAAAATTTATTTTTAATATGTTTAGTTTTCAGCATTGATTTTCACAGGCGTTTGAATTACAAATTTTCTCCCCATTTCCACCCCCCCACTCCAAGATGGCGTACACTCTGGTTACCCTGTTCCCCGGTCTGCCCTCCCCTCCATCACCCCGTTCCCCTCCCATCCCTTTTTCCCTTCTCTCCCCTCTTCCCTTCCCATCCACCCTCCCTAAGAAGTCAAGCAATTCAACATGAGCCACATGCATATCATTATGTATAACCCTTCCACAATACTCATGTTGTGAAAGACTAACTATATTTCGCTTCTTCCTAACCTATCCCCCTTTATTGAATTTTCTCCCTTGACCCTGTCCCTTTT
>CM053623.1:416193991-416212161 GCA_028646595.1 Phalanger gymnotis
GTTGGCTGAACAGCAAACTCCCTCTACCCAGCAGCTTTTCCCACTAACCTTCTCTGTTGTCTTTAGTGTTTGTGGGTTGAGAAGTCTGGTAACTGCTGCTGCTCACTGATTCAGGGCGCTAGGGCATGCTCTATCCGGCTCCTGGTCTGGTTGGTCCTGGCACGGCCCATGCTGGGCTCTGCTCGTCTCTGCTCTGCACCCAGCTCCATGAGCGAAAGACCTCACCTAGCAACCATCCAGGCTGTCCTGGGCTGGAGCCCTGCTTCTCTCTGCTGTTTCATGTGTCCTGCAGCTCTAGAATTGGTTCAGTGCTATTTTTTTAATAGGTTTTTTGGAGGGATTTGGCTGGAAGCTCATGCCAGAAAGCCGCAGTCTTGGCTCCGCTCCCCTCGGCAGAGCATTTATACTACTTACCTAACAATTGGACTAGGATGTAGGTTCTTTGAGATGATGAACTTTGGTAGCATCTTCCAATATTTTCTTCTCTCCCTAAGTAAAACACTATGATACACTGCTTGCTGCAACTCTGTTCTAGAGCTAAAATGTAGCCAAGTGAAGCCCCTTCGTTTGGTTCAGGGGTCCCCAATGGTTGCTCTTCAAGGATGACCTAGGTCAGTAGCTCTTTTGTTATCTGTTCCGAAGAGGACCATGACATCAGAAGGGTGATGCCATGATTTGCAAGTGAATTGGATGTAAGTGAAGGAGAGCTTTGCAAAGTTAACAGCCTCACTCTTCTCTGAAGCCATGTGGGTCCAGTGGCAAGATAGATCAGGGCAACTGGAGATGGCCCTGGATGCAGTGGGAGACCTTGGCCTTTTTAATCTTTGTAAGTCAGTTTGACTGAGGCAACACCCATTCAGTGACTTAGGCTAGTTGAGAAGTGAGGCAAAGAATGGCCTTTTTTACCTAGTATCTTCTCCCCCCCCCCCCAAAAAAAAATGAATCTGGGAGGGGAAGGGTTCCCCCACCCCAGTTTCTGGCCAGAACAGAAGCAGTTGTTGTTTACACTCACTCTGAGCCATCATAGCTCAATGACCTTGTGAACCTTGGGCTGGGACCTATTTTGGGCTAATCTAAGGGAGCCAGAGTGATTGGGGTTTAAGACAGGGTGGTATTTCACCTTATTGTTGTATTATGTTGTATTATGTTGCAGATTTTATGCCAAATTTTTTACCCAAAAGTGGGGTGCAACCATTATGTGAAGCCTTTTTGTGTGTGCTTTTCTTCTAATTGTGCCAGTATCCCTTAAGAATCATATATTACTAAACTATTGCTGGCAGATGAACTGTACAGTTTACCTAGCACAGTAAGATGCCTTAACCATATCACATGACTTACTCATGGCAGCATTGCCTGTGCCCACTCCCCTTCTGCCCGTTGCTCTTCATTGAGTTGTGTGACAGTACCATTAGTACTGCAGCACTCTAAACAAACCATGCAAATAAGCTTTTAGAAATATACTGACAATGTGCTGAGAATTCTAGGCTCCCAGCTTGAGATGTCTGAGAGATAAATGCGTATCCATATGCCACTGGTGAATACATTGCTGCTCTGTTTACCTTTTAAGCAGCGTGATGAACAGAATTATGCTATGCAATGATTACACAATAAAAGATTATAAACCAATTTTTGAACTAAAAAAGAGGGTGTGACGGTTATGTGGTGGCGATGATTATGCGGTGAAATACAGCATTGCCAACATCAGGTTCACTAGCAATTAAGAGTTGTGAATTTACATAGCATTCTTATCAACTTTCTATTACCTCATTACTCCCAGGCTCTTCGCACTCCAGAGAATTGAAAAGTATACAAGGATCCACAGTTTTAAGATGCTGTCTGTACCATTGGTGTCACACTCAGCAGAACCTGGCTCATACCAAAGAGCCATTAAATGCCCTTTCAGAGAGGTTGGGCCTCATTATTGACTTTTGTTGTTCAGTCATTTCAGTCATGCCGATTCTTTGTGGTCCCATCTGGGATTTTCTTGGCAAAGTTTCCGGAGTGATTTGCCATTTCCTTGTCCAGCTCATTTTACAGATGAGGAAACTGAGGCAAGCCAGGGTTAAATGACTAAGAAATGTCTGAGCCCGGATTTGAACTCAGGAAGATAAGTCTTCCTGCCTCCAGAGACAGCACTGTATGCACTGGGCCACTTAGCTACCCAGCTGTTGACTCCAAAAACTACAAATTAACTTTGTTGTTTTTTTTATTTTTTAACATTTCCCAGTTGTGTATTAATCTGATTCTTGCCACACAGCTATGAATTTGACCTTTTATTATGCACCTCAAAATTACAGAAATAAAAGGCGGTGATATTTCAAAACATTTCATGGTATTTTTAAATTTTTATAAACTTTACATTGCATGTATGAAATAATAAAACCACCAGGGTAATGCTTCCAGTGAATGGGAGATGGAAAGGCATGAATGACCTGTTTTTACATTTGAGGAGAGAGTACTGAGAGTGATAAGGTCACGGATCTTAAAGTATTGGAAAAAAAAAGCATTCATATTTAGCTCATTTTAATTTTTGAAGCACTTTGGTGTGACAGGGAATTGTCACATGACAGAAGTAACTGAGGTACAGATTTAGCTAAAGTGGTGCATTGAACCAGACGCAAAACCCATTTCCAACATTAAGCACTGTGCCTGGCACATTATTGGGTGCTTAATAAATAATTGTTGGCTTGACTTCCTGATCTGTTATAGTCTGCTGCTCCCGTCACTTTTCCTTGTTTCCTTATTGAGATTATATTATCTAGATAAATGGTACATTTTTCCTTTAAGGAAGAATACAAATCAGTCAGCATTTTAAGCTAAAGCATTATACATTGCAAGGAGTTGTAGGTATACACCAAGAAGGCACTCCAAAGAGCTAGATCAGACACATGAAAAATTAATGAGTATTTAAATGAACCATATAACAATAATTATGTCCCGAGGTAATACATGATTAATTGTTAAATAATTGGTTATGGATAAAAGTTGTGAGCTCCGAAGGGTGAGCTCTTTGTAGGCTGTGGAGTGTGATCTTGAAAGGCTTCATGGAAGAGGTAGGATTTGAGTTGGGCTTTGAAGTGTAGTTAAGAATTTAATTGGAAGAGAGAAAGTTGGACTTGGTCTAAGTAGAGAGCAGCAAGAGCAAAGCATAGGCGCGTATGATGAAAATTAGCAGATTAGTTTGATTGGAATGAATGGTTCCTGTTGGGAAGTAGGAGGTAAGGCTGGAAAGGTATATTTGCTGAGAAATTGGGAAAGTCATAGGATCATATATTTTGAGTCGAAGGGGCCTTGCAGGTCATCTAGTCCAGCCTTCTTATTTTACACGTGAGCAAACTGGAGCCCAGACAGGTTAAGTGGCAACATATCCCCGATATATGAATTATCATTCTCGTTTTCTATCTGGCTACACTCCTCTGGACTTTGCCATCATTCCCAGGAACCTTTATCCTACAAGATGCCATCAGTGCTAGAATTCATACCTAGTCAGTAACTGCTGTCCCCAAAGCCCATCCCTCCCTCTGATTGAAGGGTGGAGAACTTAGAGCATCTTGCAGAACCTCCAGGGCCATCTCTTCGTTTCCTAATTGACTATACTCCTAGACTTCATGACCCTCCCCTTCCTCACTTTTCATCTTCATTTTGCGTGTTGTCTTCACGTATTAGATTGTAAACTCTTTGAAGGAAAAAATTGTTATTTGCCTTTCTTTGTATCCTCAGGGTTACCATAAGGCCTGGCCCATAGTAGGTGCTTGATCGATTTTACTCCTCTCTGACCCCTCATACATAGCCAGTCTGTTGCTAAGTGTTGATTGTGTTTCCTTTCACTTAAAAGTATCTAGTTATTAGTTCACACTAAACTACCACCTTCATTCAAACTCTCTTCACCTCTTATATTTCAATATATAATTGGTTTCCTTCATAATCTTGTGCATTTTATTTTATGCATTTAAAAACATTATTCTGAGAAGGGGCACAGAGGCTTCACTGGGCTTGCTAAAGGAATCCAACCCTCAAAAAGGTTGAAAACTCTTGCTACAGGATAAAACACAAATTCCTCTGTCTTTTAGAGCTATTCATTGTCTGGCTTCACCCTACCTTTACAAATTAATTGCTTGTTATTTTCTTCATTGCACTGTACCTTTCAAATGAATTAGTCTGCTTCCTCTTCCCCTACTCTACAATTTCTCCTTTCTCTGTGCATTTGCACTGATTAATTCCTATGTATGAAATGTATTCCCTTTTCACTACCTCAATTTCTTCAGTGCTCTCTGTTCAATGCCATCTCCTCTGTGTTGCTCTGTGTGTAAGTGTATTTTTAAAATTAATTTTCCATTTCTCCAACTGATAAATGGTCAGAGGATATGAACAGGCAGTTTTGAGATGAAGAAATTAAAGCTATCTATAGTCATATGAAAAAATACTCTAAATCACTTGATTAGAGAAATGCAAATCAAAGTAACTCTGAGGTACCATATCACACCTATCAGATCGGCTAACATGACAAAACAAGAAAATGATAAATGTTGGAAAAGATGTTGGAAAATTAGAACACAAATGCATTGTTGGTGGAGTTCTGAACTGATCCAACCATTCTGGAGAGCAATTTGGAACTATGCCCAAAGGGCTATAAAAATGTGCACACCTTTTGATCCAGCAATACCACCGCTAGGTGTGTATTCCAAAGAGATCATAAAAATGGAGGGAAAAACATTTATAGCAGCTCTTTTTGTGGTGGCCAAGAATTGGATGAGGGGGTATCTGTCAATTGGGGAATGGCCGAACAAGTTGTGGTAAATGAATGTAATGGAATACTGTTGTGCTATAAGAAATGAGCAGGTGGATTTCAGAAAACCTGGAAAGACTTACATGAACTGATGCTGAGTGATATGAGCAGAACCAGGAGAACATTGTACACAGTAGCAGCCACATTCTGCAATGACCAGGTTTCATAGACTTGACTGTTTTTAGCAATGCAAGGAACTAAGACAACTCCAAAAGACTCACGATGGAAAATGCTGTCCACATGCAGAGAAAGAACAGATTCTGAATGCAGGTGGAAGCATACTATTTGCTCTCTTTTGTGTTGTTTGTTTCCTTTCTTGTGGTTCCTCGCATTTGTTCTAATTCTTCTTTACAATATGACTAATGTAAAACTTTAAAAAAATTAATTTTCCATGTACCTGTTGTTCTCTGTCTGTTTTTTTTTTCATTGTATTCCCAGCACAGTAGCTATACATAGTAGTCAAGCACTTAATAAATGTCTGTGGAACTGAATTGTTGAACTACTTGGAGTCACCCAAATCCAGAATTCTTTCTCCTAGATGGCACCCTTGCAGGCAATTCTAAGGAATTGAATTAGATCAGCATTTTTGATAGAAAGCGGTGTCTTAGGGAAGACCTACAAGAGGTATGTATATATGGGCTACATTTTCACAGTAAACTCTGTTTTTTTTTTTTTGTCTTCTAGTACAAGTACCGAGACCTAACTGTACGGGAAACTGTCAATGTTATTACGCTGTACAAGGATCTCAAACCGGTACTGGATTCTTATGGTGAGTTTTTTTTTTTAATTAAAAAATCTATAGTCTACTGCAATGTTACTGTTTGTTTATATGATTTCCTATTTCCTAGTCAAGTTCATTATTTAAAATTTATCTTTTCTCTCTTGTAAAAGTAAAGGATGATGAGACAAGATAAAATGTGCAGTTCTTCTACATTCATAGGCTTGAGGTTAAGGTTTAAAAGAGCCAATAATTTCACTTTTTAATTTTAAAAGCTTTTTCGCATGGAACATAATGTTTTAGAGCTAGAAATGCACTTAAGGCATACATTCAGATCAGTTCATTTTACAGGTTAGGAAATTTACTTCATTTATCTTCAGGTGGATAGAATCACAGGTGAACATACTTTCACTTTTGTTTAGTGAAATCAGTGAGATACATGTTACATGGAAAGCCAGTCCTGATGAAGGTGTGACCCCCAAAAATTAAGTCTACAGGGTATAAGTTTCCTGGGGCTATGTGTAGTCAAATGCTTTGGTCAAATGCCAGCACATTTTTACAGAGGCAGCCTAGAATGCTGGATTTGGAGGTAGCCAACGTAGATTTGATTCCACACTGTGATTCTTCGTGCTTTTGTGAGCTTAAGCAAATCATTTAGCTTCTCCCCATCTTCAGTGCTATCTGCAAAATGTGGGAGTTGGAGTAGATGGCTTGTAAGGTCCTTTTAGTTCTGGGCGTGTGATCTAGCTGCCTTTTTCTGTCCTTTTATACTTTTTTCCTTGAGTGCCTGCTCTAGATCTGTGCTTTGGGGCTTCATAGTGTCTTAATTGGTTGAGATTGAGCAACCTTTTCCATGGTTGGTTTTTTGGTCTTTTTTATACTTACATATAACATGTTTCCTGCATTGGCTTTATAGAACACCTTATCTTTCTGTCTCACTCATGTATACGTAGGTCTACAGAATGAACTGCTTAGTTTGGGGGTGGGGGTGTACAGCCAGGATGGCAAAGTAAGGACGGGGACTCAGCTGAGCTCTCCTCCAAACCCCTCCAGATACCTTTGAAAATGATCGTACACAAATTCTAGAGCAGCAAAACCCACAGAAAGATGCAGGGAAACAGATTTCCAGCCCAAGACTACTCAGAAGATCAGCAGGGAAGGTCTGTCAGACCAGGGTGAGAGTGGAGCAGAATCCAGTGCAGGTTGTGCCAGCACAGTCCTGTCCCCAGCAAACCAGGAGCAGGCCTTGGTAGTGACTGAATTGGCAGTGGCAATTGCTGCTTCTGGAGCTCTCAGCCTACAGGTGGTAAGGGGTGGGGGGCCTAATAACTAGTCAGAACGAAACTATAGGGGTCTTTTTGCTAGCACTGAGGCAGGACTCTGTTGCTTTGCCCATACTTGTATCAGGGTCATAGTCCTGGGTGGCAGTCCAAGGGTGAGGAGGAGCAGTAGCACACTTGACCTCGTGGCCACAGTGAAAGGGTATCCTTCTCACAGTTACAGGGCATAAAAGAATGCTTGTGATTGCTCACAGGCCAGGAGAATAGCAAACTATCTTTAAATCATACCACCTTGAAAGAACCCAAAACTTAAAATTCCCTGGAAGTATCTATCAAAACAGCTGCACAAAACCTCTAAATCTTGAGTGCACCCTTTACCCTGGAAGCAGAGCCCTACTTTAACAAAGAGGTAAACATCAAGTGATAGGCTGGGAAAATGAGCAAACAAAAGGAAAAAAAAAACCTCTATCTATAGAAAGGTACTATGGTGACAAAGAAGATCAAAACACACTCAGAAGACAACAAAGTTGAAGATCCTAGCTCTAAAGCCTCCAAGAAAAATATGAATTGGTCTCATGCCATGGAAGAGCTCAAAAAGAATTTGGAAAATCAAGTAAGAGAGGTAGAGGAGAAATTGGGAAGAAAAATGAGAGTGGTGCAAGAAAATAATGAAAAACAGGTCAGTAGCTTCATAAAGGAGACAAAAAATACTGAAGAAAATAACACTTTAAAAAAAAACAGTAGGACAAATGGTAAGAGGTCCAAAAAGCAAATGAGGAGAAAAATGCCTTAAAAAGCAGAATTAGCCAAATGGTTAAGGAGGTCCAAAAGCTCACTGAAGAAAATAATTCCTTAAAAATTAGAATGGAGCAAATGGAAACTAATGACTTTATGAGAAATCAAGAAACAGTAAAACCAAAGGAATGAAAAAATAGAAGACAGTGTGAAATATCTCATTGGAAAAACAACTGACTTCAAAAATAGGTCCAGGAGACATAATTTAAAAACTGTTGTAGTACCTGAAAACCATAATCATCAAAAAAAAGAGTCTAGACATCATCTTTCAAGAAATTATCAAGGAAAACTACCTTAATATTTTAGAACCAGTAAAATAGACATTGAAAGAATCCGCAGATTACCTCCAAATATCTCAAAATGAGGTAGCAAAATTCCAGAGTTCCCAGGTCAAGGAGAAAATATTGAAAGTAGCCAGAAAGTAAATTTAGGCATCATGGAGCCATAGTAAGGATAACACAAGATTTGGCAGTTTTTACTTAAAGGATTGGAGTGCTTGGAATATGATATTCTGGAGCGCAAAGGAGCTAGGATTATGACCAAGAATCACCTACCCAGCAAAACTGAGTATAATCCTTGGGGGGAAGGGGGGGGGTGGAATGGAAATTCAATGAAATAGAGGACTTTCAGATGTTCTTGATGAAAAGACCAGAGCTGAATAGAAAATTTGACTTTGAAATACAAGACTCAAGAGAAGCATGAAAAGGTAAATAGGAAAGGGAAATCATAATGGACTTAATAACTTTAAACTGATTATATTCCTACATGAGAAGATGATATTTGTAACTCATAAGACCTTTTTCATAATCAGGGCATTTAAAAGGAATATATATATAGACAGAGGGCACAGGTGTGAGTTGAATATGAAGGGATGTTATCTAAAAAAAATTAAAGGGTGAGAGAAGAATGTAATGGGAGAAAGAGAGAGATAGAAAGGAGTAAATTATCATAAAAGATGTCAGAAAAAGCTTTTACACTGGAGAAGAGGAGGGAGGTAAGGTCAGAGGTGAGGGGGAGTAAGTGAACCTTACTCTTACCAGAATTGGCTCATCAAGTTGACTCATACACACTCAATTGGGTGGAGAAATCTATCTTACAAGAGAGTAGGAAGGGAAGGGGATAAGAGGAGGGGGGATGATAGGGCAGATTTGAGGAGGGGGTAGTAAAGCGAAACACTTTTGAGAAGACAAGGTGAAAGGAGAGAGAGAGCATAGAATAAATGGGGGGCATAGTGGAAGGAAACACAGTTAGTAATAGTAACTGAAAAAAACTCAGAAGCAAGTTTCTCTGATACAGGCCTCATTTGTCAAACATATATAGAGAATTGAGTCAAATATATAAAAATAAGAACCATTCCCCAATTGATAAATGATCAAAAGATATGATCAGTTTTCAGATGAAGTAATCAAAGTTATCTATAGCCATGTGAAAAAATACTCTAACTCACTATTCATTGGAGAAATGCAAATTAAAACAATTCTGAGGTACTACCTCATACCTATTAGATTGGCTAATAGGACAGAAAAGGAAAATGACAAATGTTGAAGGGAATGTGGGGAAAAGGAGATACTGATGCACTGTCGGTGGAGTTGTGAAATGATTGAACCATTCTGGAGAGCAATTAGGAGCTATGCCTAAAGGGCTGTAAAACTATGCGTACCTGTTGACCTAGCAATACCACTACTAGGTCTGAATCCTAAAAGAGATGAAAAACAAAAAGGAAAAGGACCTATATGTACAAAAATATAGCAGCTCTTTTCTGAGGGCAGAGAATTAGTAATTGAGGGGATGCCCGTTAGTTGGGGGAATGGCTGAACAAATTGTGGTGTGTGATTATGATTGAATACTATTGTAGTATAGGAAATAATGAACAGAGTACTCTCAGATAAACCTGGAAAAATTTGCATGGACTGGTGCAAAGTGAAATGTGCTGTGTACAAAGTAACAGCAATATTGTAAGATGATCAGCCCTGAGTGACTTAGCTATTCTCAGCAACTCTAAATGACTTATGATGAAAAATGCTATCCATCCCGAAAGAAAGAATTGTTGGTGCCTAAGTACAGGCTGAAGCATACTTTTTTTTTTTTTACTTTCTTCATTTTTCTTGACCTTTTTTGTCTATTTTTTTTCACAACACGACTATTATGGATATGTTTTGCATGATGACCACATGTATAACCTGTATTGAATTACTTGCCTTCTCAATGAGAGTAGGTGGGGAGGGAGGGAGAGAATTTGTAACTCAAACGTTTTAAAAATGAATGTTAAAAATTGTTTTTACATGGAACTGGGGAAAATACTCATTTCTTTAAAGGAGCCTTGGAGGATACCATACTTGTCCTTGACCTTAGATTCTCTTGGTTCTTGGTTTCTCTTCATTCTCTACACTCCACTCAAATTCTGCCTTATGAAAGCAGCTTTCTCTGGTCTATCCATGTGGTTTCCCTGACCCATGTTTCCATATTCCCCTCACCTTCCCTTCCCCCCATCCGGTTCGTTTCCAATGAGATTACCTTCCATTGACAAGGTACACAACAATTTTTTACACGTTCTCCCTGCACTTCTCCCCATTGGAACATTAGCTCCTCGAAGGCAACTTTTTTTTTTTTTTTACACTTTCTATCCCCATTGCTCTTCACTAGATTATTATAATAGCCTCCTAATTGGTCTGCATGCCTCAAGTCTCTTGCTGTATTACTTTCAAAGTAATTTTCCTTAAGCTCAGATCTCAACTTGTGATATCCCTATTCATTCAGTTCAGTGCCCTCCTGCACCTAGGATAAAATACAAACTCTAACATTTAGATCCCAAATTGTTTTTCCTTTCTCATTGGTTATTATCCCTTTCCCTGCAACTCTTCAATCCACCCAAATTGGCCTCTGTATATCACTCATACCTAATCTCTAATCTCTGCGCTTTTGCACTGGTCACACGCCTTTTCTCTCTTCTCCCGCTTCCCCTGCTTCTAGTGCCCTCCTTTCTACACTACCTTTAGTTTAACTCTCTCTATACCTATGTTGTCATTTGATATGTTTGTGTTCATCCATCCCCCAGTTAGCAGTGACCATTTCCTTCACATCTTAAAGTAGTGTTTTGTTTTATAACTCTCCAGCACCGTATCTTCTGACCAGACTGTAGGCTGTCCCCTCCCTGGGGTATACTCCTTCCTCATTTCTACCTTTACTCTTCAGGTGCTCCTGCCCTGATCTCCCTACCCTAAGTTTTAGGTATTCTTTTCCCCATCAGATTTTCCTAATTTACTTTGTCTAGTTATTTTTTATCTTATTTCAGGGATTTTTAACTCAAAGGCCTTAGGTGGTTTGTGGATAGATTTTTAAGAGGTCAGTGCTTGGGAGAATCTTTATTTCAGTATAATTCCTTTCTAATCCTATTTATTTTGTTTTATGCATTTCAAAGTATTCCAAGGAGTCTGTCTCCCTCCCCTTACCAGTACAATGTAACATCCTTGACGAAAATAACTTGTTTTTAATTTTTCTGTATACATTGTTTTACTATTTATTAATCCTCAATTGAAAGACAATGAATTAATTAAATCAGTATTAAAATAGGACTTGTGTTTTACAGTAAAAGCAAGAAACATTTTTCTAATTTTCCACTACTTCATTTAATAGCCTATGAACAGCTCATTTTTTAAAAATGAAATACTGTTAATTGAATATGAAGTTTATAGTAACAGTTCTTAGATTATGCATATTGAAATGTTAAGTTCAGTGTGGTATTATTTTATTATGATTATGTATATAAGTACGGTATTTTGGGAACCATATCTTAACCTTGTATGTACTTGCTCAGCATGCTTTCCATCCATTTTTTCAGGGGAATTCAGAAGCAATCTTCTTCTGATGTGTATTTTCACAAGCAGATCTTATTATATGACCCAGCAAATTATACTTAGCTGGTATGGCATGCTTTGTGGATAGTATGTAGACAATATCAGTTTTAACTACATTATCTGGAAGCTACATTATCTGCTAAAAGTGCACATGATTAAAACCTTGTTTAATTTCTTTTAGTCTTTAATGATGGCAATTCTAGGGAGCTAATGAGCCTTACTGGAACAATTCCTGTGCCTTATAGAGGTGAGTATCACAAATTGTGTTTCAAAATAGGAATGTACATTGCCGTGCAACATAAGACATTTTGCTAAAAAATTGTATGTAAACATACTTTACCATTAACTGATTAATAGTTAATGAATGGGATCTCATGATTTTGCTTGGTTTCTCAGCCTTTGTCAAGTAGTGATCTGTAAATATGAATTTAGGTGGATTTGGGGGTCTGATTCCTCTAGTCTTTTTAATGTGAGAGTTGGAAAGAGCCTTCTAGTCAATGCAAGAACCCCATGACTGAGCAGTACCCGTGACAGAATGCTTGCTACTGAGTGGCAGCTTGTTTCCAAATCCCGTAAATGTTTATTTTTTAAGTTGTCAAGAAGCATTTATGAAGTACTTGCTATTTGCCAGGCATTCTGCTAAGTAATAGGTATATAAAGGCCTGCAAAAAGAAAGTCCCTACCCTCATGGAACTTGCAGATTTTTTTAAAATTTTTTTTTGGCAGGGGGCGGGGGGTGGCATTCCAAATTTTCTTTATACCTTTAGCCCTTTCCCCTCTTGCTGGAAAGGCAAGCAATATGATGTATGTGAAATCATGCAAAACATTTCCATATTAGCCATGTTGAAAGAAAAAAAGGCAAGAAAAATGAAGTGGAAAAATTATACTTTAGTCTGCACTCAGAGTTCTGTTCCCTCTCTGGAGGTGGATAGTATTTTTCAGGATGGGTCCTTTGGAATTGTCTTGGATCACAATAAACATTTATTATGCACTTACTAAATGCTAAGCACTGTGCTAAGCACTAGGGATACAATAAATAAAAAGAAAGACAATCATTTCCCTCAAGGAGCTTACAGTCTGGTGGGGGGAGACAACACAGAAAGGAGGCCAGAAAGGGAGGTAGGGCAGACTGGGTGTACCCAGCGTGGGGACATCTTGTGCCATGTAGTTGGAACTAGGCAGAGGAACAGATGCAAAATGGAGTAAGCTGAGTCCAGTTTCTGCCTTCTGTAAAGGAGTGGATTAGGAGGAATTTGGTACTCTGCATTGCAGTCAGGAAAGAGGGGGCTGTGGTGTCAATTAAGGCTTGGGTTAGCAGCATGGTGATTAGACATGAAAAGCTTAATACTGGAAGGACATCCTGTCCTGTAGAATTGAACTCAGGCAGAGCAGCAGAATAAGCTGGTCTTTAGTATTACATTTTCCAATTTAAACATTCCCAACTCCTATGACCAGCACCCCAGTGAATCCTCTAGAGCTTCAGCCCTTAATGAGCAACTTAATTAACTGTCGTTTGGACATCTGAAACTATGTCTCACAGACATCTCATGTCCCAACCAGACTCATTCCCCTATATCTTCCTTCCAGCCCAGCTTTCCTGTTCCTGTCAAGGACACCTCCATTCTTCTCATATCACCTAAACTTGCAACCTCAATACCATCCTTATCTCTTCATACCATATATCCTATCTGTTGGTTAAGTCTTGTTTCTTCCTTCAATGCATCCATCTTAGACATCCCCTTTCTTCTCTTCACATGGTCACTCCCCTAGTACAGGTCCTTGTCACCTCTTGACTGGCCTGTTACGGGTAGCCTTCTGGTCAGTCTCTTTGCCTCACATCTCTTCTTACTCCAGTCCATCCTCTACTTAGGTGCCAAAGTTTTTATTTTATTTTATTTTTTTTACAAACTAGTCCAACTTTATTTAAAACTACATTTTAAGTTTAAAGTTATTAAACAAATCACAGTGAAAAAAAAGAACGGTGTAGCAAGCCTGAAGTGTGACCTGCCTGACCCCCACAAGTAGTGAGTGTTACTTATCCTAAAAGGCAGTGTGGGTCAAAGTGACTTTCATAAAGCATGGGTCTATCTGACCATGTCAAACCACTTCACACTCAGTGAACTCCAGTAGCTCTTTAGCACCTTCAGGTCAAGTATAAAATCATCTGTTTGCCATTTAAAGACCATCACAACCTTACCTCTTCCTACTTGTCTTCTTTCACTTAGCTTTCCTCCATGTACTCTGTGATCCAGTTAAACTACTTTACTTGCTCTGCTCATACGCAGCTCCCCCATCAGAATGCTTTTCCATTAGCTGTCCGCCATGCCTGGAATTCACTGTTCCTTCACCTCTGCCTCTTGGTTTTCCTGGCTACCTTCAGGACTCAGCTTTATCTCAACTTTACAGTTTTTCCTGCTCCTCACCTTTTGAGATTTATTCCCGTTTATACTGCACATATTCTATTGGTACAAAGTTACTTGAATATTTTCTCTCTCATTAGAAAGTGAGCTTTAGAGCAAGGACTGTATTCTGCCTTTCTTTTATCTACAGTGCTTAGTATTTGATACAAAGTGAGTGCTTAATAAATGCTTGAGTAACCACCTGATATGTTCATTGTAGCATCACCAATTAATTTTCTTAGACTATAGCTTACTTGTACTTGTTAATGGATTGTGATTTCCTGTCTGGAAAAGAAACATGAATTATATAGACCTTAACCTATGAGTGGCTTTAAATAGTGATAGGGCATTTAATTATGGATTCATACAGCTGTACTTATGGTAGAATTTACTTGTTAGCAGAATGATGTGGCTTGTATTCAACAAATTAATCCCATTGCATGCTTTATAACATTTCTTTATGATCCACTAGGAGGGGAAGACTAATGATATGAGCAAAGTCAGGAAAATTTTAGTTCTTAATTCTGAACTTTAATGCTACAAGTGTCAGCTACATTAAGATAGTACTACATGTCTTTATAAGGAGTTAACAATATTTAATTGAGATCCCATCTTGCTGTAGATGAGGCTTTAAAAACTTACTGGTCAGATGCTTCTTGTAAATTGCTTTTCTTTGTTTTTAGGAGGTAACAAGGCCCAGTGGGAAGAGTGCTGGCTCTGACATCAGAGGAGCTGGATCCAAATCCAGCTTCTCATACTAGTTATGTGACCTTGACAAAGTCACTTAACCTATTTAGGCTTTAAATTCTTCATCTGTAAAATGCAGAGGAGGTTCTGGATGGTTCCTGCCATCCCTTTCAGTAGGAGAGCTATCATCTCATATTATATTCTCCTATATGTTCCCCAGCCTCTGTTTTTAAAATAAGAAATGACAGGAGTTGTGTAACCAAGAAAGAATTGTAGAAAAATGCATTCATCTCCCTTTTATCCTGCTGAACTGCTCTGCAAAATAAAAACTTGAGAAATACTTTTTTAATATAACTCTGAAACCCAGGAAGTATACTGATGAGAGGCAATATGGAGTAGTGGGAAGTACTGTATGTTTGGATTCCTTTGAATTCAAATCTTAGTTTTCCTGTTTATTACTTCTGTACATATTTTTTTATAATATAAGTAATTTTACAAATTACTTATAAGGTCTTTACGCCCCAGTTTCCTCTTTTAATAAAGGGATTAGAGAAGATGATCATCTGTAAAGATTCTCCAGCCTAACAAAAATTCCACTGTCTTCATCTATTTGTTGTAGTTTAACTTAGTGCTATTTTATTGCAGTTTTTTACCTGTTAGGGTATTGAAAGATCATAAAAGATCTAAAAATAGAATAATTGAAGTCTCACTTTTTCTTTTTAGGTAACATATACAATATCCCAATATGCCTGTGGCTTCTGGACACATACCCGTATAATCCCCCTATCTGTTTTGTTAAGCCTACTAGTTCGATGACCATTAAAACAGGGAAGCATGTTGATGCAAATGGAAAGATCTATCTTCCTTATTTACATGAGTGGAAGCATGTAAGTATATGACCTATATACTGATTGTAATTTCTAGTTGGGTACTAATTTTTTCCTTCAGTAAGCAGCAGATATTTAATGAGCATTCTACATTCAGATTACTTCAGAATATACAAAGAGATATAACACACTACTTGGCCTCAAGAAGTTTGTAATCTACTTCACTTAATAGCACATATGTACATTAAAGGACAACCTATGGTAAAAGATCATCTATGATAAATGCCAGTGATAAGTGGTACAGTTAGGCTTTATTTTCTGAAACCCTGGTATTCATTGTAATTTGAGTAAGAGCTTTATGGATCTTTGATCTCACGGATCTGGGAATTCCTTTAGTACACGTCTCAATCGTGACCTCTCATAATCACCAGGGGATCTACTCAAGATGCTAGGGGCCATTTTCCCTGTAATATTAATATTAATTTCATATGAAAAATTTAAATAACAAGTATTATGTGCAAAATATTTTGGAGGATAAAAATATAATTTTTCTCAATTTTGCTCCAACTCTCTTTTTTATCCCAAGAATATTCTATTTTCCTTAGATCTTCCTCCCCTTGCATCTCTCCACCACCCCCACCCCACCCTCCACCCCCAGCATATTTTATACTTGAGTAGAGAGAAATCACTATGGCTTCAGGTGAATAAGGGAAAGTTTCCTAGAGGAAGTCTGAGATCCAGATTTTTAAGGATGGGTAGTTTTCAGATAGTATAAAAGACATTTTAAGCAGAAATTGCAAGGAACGAAGGCACAAAGGTGAGAATGTATGAGCTGTGTTTACAGAATAGTTTTGGTCAGAGTAGAGAGATTGTAGAACGAAATGTTGAAGCTAAGAATGGTAAAATAGGGCCAGGTTAGTGATGAGCCTTGCATTTTAGGTTAGGTAGCTTAGATTTTGTCCTGTGGGTAGTAAGGAGCCATTAAAATTTTTAAGCAAAGGAGTGGGCATGATGAAAGCAGAAGGATTTTATCTGGTAGCTTGTATGTAGAAGTGGATTGGGGAGGTCAGTGGAAATTAGAGAGGGTGTTTTCTTTTGTTTTATTATGCTCATTTTTAGTATGTAGGCTCATTTATAAAATGGGAAAGTTACGCTAAGTAACTTAAATCTTTTGTTTTGACCTTGAAATATTTTCTCAGGTTAGAATCAAACTATTGTATCTTCATTGTACATCAAGCTCTATTTGTATTGCTGCAAAACTTAAAAGTCAAATAGACAGATATAGTCACTATCTAGGCCACCATCTTGTGACAGCAAAACCAATGAGTGGAGAGCTAAAGGTGGGGAAAGGAGCAACAGTTCTTCAGGAGTAAGGAGATAGGAATCCAAGGGCTTACAGGCAGGGGGTTTTCTTTGACAAGCATTACATATGCTACACATGGAACATAGGGAGTATATGTATCAATATAATCCTCAAGGGACTCTTGGTGGAGTAACCCCCCCAAAGTGAAGATTCTACTGATCTAGGTGCTGGAGGGAAAAAACAGTTATTTTGTTCAAATTAAAACTGGGTGAAACGATAAATAACTACAGTCCTCACTATAATTTTCTCTGCAAAAGCTGTAGAGTACAGAGGAAAAAATTAGCTTGACAGCGTGGCACTATGGGTGGCCAGGACAATATCTAACCCAATACACAAAGGTTAATTTTTGTGGTCGAGAGTAATGACAGAAAAAGTGAATGAAAACTGAGAAGAACCTATGAGAGAGATTTCCGAGGATGAGCTTAGAACTGCTGTCACTGTTATTGTTTAGTCATGTCTGACTCTGACCCCATGGACCATAGTACATTAAGCCCTTCTATCCTCCACTATCTCTCAAAGTCTGTCCAGGTGGTGTTCATTGTTTGCATGATGCTATCTTTCCATCATATCCTCTACCACCCCCTTTTCCTTTTGCCTGCAGTCTTTCCCAACACCATGCTTTTATAGTGAGTCCTGTCTTATTATGTGGCTTCAGTATTTGACTTTCCAGTGAATAACCTGAATTAATTTCTTTTAAGTATTAACTAATTTGATCTCCTTGCTGTCCAAGGGATTCTCAAAAGTCTTCTCCAGCACCACAATTGGAAAGCATTGATTCTGGAGTGCTCAGCTTTCCTTATGGTTCAGCTCACAGCCATACATTGCTGCTGGAAAAAACATAGCTTTGACTATATGGACCTTTGTTGGCAAAGCGCTGTCCCTTTTTCGTAATGCTTCCCAGATTTGCCATAGCTTTCCTTCCAAGGAGCAAGTGTCTTTTAATTTCAATGTTGCAGCCACTCTCTGCAGTGATCTTTTAGCCCAAGAATAAAAATCTGACACAGCTTCTATTTCTTAGTATTTCCTAATAAACAGTTTTGCTAACTGCCATGAATGCAGCTGAAATCACAGATCAACTTAGATGGCATTCTTTTTGTCATGAAAACTGGTACCTTCGAGCCATCTGTCCCATTAGTGGGAACGGGCTCTTTGAAGAACTGGACTGGTTGACTAATCAGCACCAAACCCAGAAATAAAACAGTAAAAGTTCTTCTCTCTGCCCCCCCCCCCCCCCGTTTCCTCCTATTAGTCCTTCACTTTAATGAGGCAAACTGTAATATTGCTTTGCTGTTGGAGTATGGAAGTCTTTTCCTCCCTCTTGTCAGGGTATGCATTGCACAATGTTATAAAGTGGCAAATATTGCTGTCCCCCAAAACAAATTTGTCATTTAACATAAATAGTTTTGTTTCCATTTCTGCCATTTCTGTGCAGTTTTACTCAATGTTATTTTAAAAAAAAAA
>CM053623.1:416212661-416225302 GCA_028646595.1 Phalanger gymnotis
TTTTGTCAGGATATGACTGCTTGTAGAGTAGAGAGTACTTTGTCCCAAACTTTAGGGGCTGTGGTGCTATTTTCAGAGCTAGTTCTATACAGTAAGCTCTGCCACACCAGCACTCCTTCTCTCCCAAGAACAGCTAACCAGGATTGAGGCCCAGATCCAGGCAGGGCAAGGCAGGTTTTGCACTCCTGCTCTAATCCCGTCACTTAATTCCTCCCACCAGTTGGGCCTGGGGCCAGAGGCAGCTACAGCTGTAGCTCTGGAAGCAACCTCAGAGCTGTACCACCTCGGCCGCCTACTCCTTTCACTCTGTCCCAGCATCTTTTCCCACTAACCTTCTCTGTTGTCTTTGGTGTTTGTGGTTTGAGAAGTCTGGTAACTTGCCATAGCTCACAGCTATGCCTCTTCCGTCCCTTTCCAGGTCTGGTTGGTCTTGGCATGGCCCACGCTGGGCTCCGCTCCCAGCTCTGTGCGATAGACCCCTTCCCAGCGACCATCCAGGCTGTCCTGGGCTGGAGCCCTGCTTCCCTTGGTATTTCATGGGTTCTGCAGATCTAGAATTTGTTCAGAGCCATTTTTATAGGTGTTTGGAAGGACCTGGGGGAAAGCTTAAGCAAGTCCCTGCTTTCTAGGTTCCATCTTGGCTCCACCCCCTAATTGTGATTTTCTAAGTCAATAAGTAGTCTGGAAGGATCCCTTTCTATTTGAGTTTGCACCATTCTTTTGCAACAAGAGCTTTGTTACAGGGTTACAATCATACTAATGTAAATATGAGTAATTGATTTGTAGTTATCTATTTAGCCATGTTAGTTGAAAATTTAGCAACAAACTTGTCATCTCCTATGATATTCATAGCGATAGTATTCTCTGTTTTCTACATTAGTTTGTATAGCTCGCAGCCAAGAATATCACTTCACATTTTTAAAAAATAGTTTTATTGTATTTAAAAATGCAAAATCCATTCTTAATTCATGGGCAGCAAAATTTGACCTTTTTCCCTTGCCCAGTCCTGTTCTGTGCCATTCTTTTAACCTGAAAAAAGTACATCATTACTACTTTTTGATTTTCATTAAATTGTCATTTTCATTTATTTATTTAAAAAATAGATGTTTGTCTTACTCCAATGTCCGTTCATGTCATGACATTGACCTTAACAAGATTTTCCACACTTAATTTTTTGTAAAAACATTCTTCTTATGTTGAATATTAAACATTTCTTTGAACTGCTCATTTTCCCAGTCTTTTCTTGACTGTCTTCCCATTGGTTTTCAGTGGCATTTAGATCTGTCTGGGTCTAAGGCTATTGAAGCATGTTTATCTTTATCTCTTTGATAAATGTTTACCTTTCATGACGTATGGCATGGTGTAAAGTCATGTTGAAATACTGGGCAATTTCTGTAATTCTCAAATAGTTCTAAGCCCCACCTACTTTTTGATGCCTGAAATTGATTTATTAATGAGAAGAATTTTTAAAGTATAAATGCCTATTTGAAGTAAGATTTCAGTATAAATGAGTTTCAATTAAAGGCTAATCATTGAGTCAGTAAACTAGTATAGATAGCTGGTTATTAAATAACTTCCCTACTTTTATATGGTTCAGTGTTTTGATTTGGGAAGAGAATAAAGAGAGCAAGAAGGTTTTGGACTTGTCTTGGGACAGTTCTTTCTTTTTTTTTTTTTTTTTTTTGCAGGGGGAAGGCAGGGCAATTGGGGTTAAGTGACTTGCCCAAGGTCACACAGCTACTAAGTGTCAAGTGTCTGAGGCTGGGTTTCAACTCAGGTTCTCCTGACTCCAGGGCTGCTGCTCTACTCACTGTACAACCTAGCTGCCCCTGGGACAGTTATTTCTGAGCTTACTTTCCTCATTTCTTGTAATAAGTATGCGTACCCAAAGAAGACTGTTGTAAGTTAATGTATCTCAAGAATACATATAATAAGCCTACAGCAATATAACCTTAATATATAGACCTAGTAAACCTAAAGAGAAAGGCAATATGACTTAAAGACAGAAAAATTACCTCAAAATCAGGACAACCTAAGGCGAATGCTTCTTTTCCCTATTACTGGCTGTGTGGTCCTGGACAAATCACTTTATCTTTCAGTGCCCCAGACAACTTTCTAAGACTATATAAATTGTAGGGAAGGTTGCCTCTTAATTGGTAGAGGAAATTTTTCTACCCTGATGAAATTACATATCCAGTCAGAAAAAAGAGGAGGTACTTAAGGATATGAAAAGTTGGCAGTTATAAGCCTCCTGTGCTTTAGTAGAACAATGATCTCACCAATGGGAGAATTGTCCTCCTTTTAGGGTCTCTTGCACATGTCTCTTGCCCATAAGTTCACTATTGGGGACTTACCTTTTTGGCTTCTAACTTGCGAAGACACAAATAGAGCACACAGTGTCCATCAGTTATCCCTTCATGTTAAGTATATGTTCGTCCATCTTTTCTTTTTTTTTTCATCATACATTTCTTTGATGACATCATTTGCACTCTCTTGCATATCCAGTAATTCCTCTGGTGATTTAGTTCAACAAATTATTTCTTAATGAAGGAATAAAAAAGCACCTATTAAGCATTTACTATGTGCAAAGTACTATGCCTAAGGGCTAGTGGTACAAATGGAAAAGTAAGACTGCCTGTTTTAATGGAGGCAATACCTATTGGAGGTTTCATTTCCAAGTTAGATGGAAAGACCTTGATCATTAGGGTATAGTAGCAAAGCAGCACATGGTAATGTGTTTTCTCTACTGTTACTTGCACTTTTTATTCAGTAATCTTCAGTCATATTTAATGCTTTATGACCCCATTTAGGGTTCTTTTTGGGTTTGTGGTTTGGGTTTTTTTTTGGGGGGGGGGCAAAGATACTGCAGTGATTTGCCATTTCTTCTCCAGCTTATTTTACAGATGAGGAAACTGAGGCAGAGCTAAATGATTTGCCCCCAAGGGCCATACAGCTACTAAGTATCTGGGGTCAGATTTGAACTCAGGAAGGTGAATTTTCTTGACTTGAAGCTTGACATTCTATCACTGTGCCACCTAGCTGTTCCATTATTTGCACTACTAAAACTTTTATCCATTTCTGATATTGAAGCATTTGACAATTCTTAGGGGTTTTAGTGGCAAGACTTTTCTGGATCTTCAGTTGCTGAGATGGCAGGGACTTTGGCCCCTGCAAAAGGAGTTGTCAGGTCACAACTACATAAGGATTGATTCCCTGGATAATGGCTTCAGGGGCTGGGCTAAAAGTAGGGCCGGTGGTTGGAAGGGGGAGGGTGATGATAATATTATTTCCTGGACTGTTGCCATTGGGGTCTGAAGACAGGTAATGATGATCTAGATGGTGGCAGGTGGTCTAACTTGCTCAGTACATGCCAGCTGTTATTTCTCCTTCATGATGCCTTGTTCCTTCATCAAGCTGCTTTAATTTTTGCCCTGTGTGTGGCAGTTGGGAACGTGTGATGAAGATGTCTCATCCTTCACATGGATTTCTCTGCTAGCTGGTGATTGTTTGGGCTTGGCTAGAAGCAGAAATTGTCGGGGGGGGGGGGGGTAATGCTAATAATCATGTTAAATGCTGGGGACATAAATGCAAAAACAGAACTACCTGCCTTAAAGGAGCTTAGATTCTGAATTCAATGGGAAGAGAAATATGTACATAGATAAGAAATTTATATTCTATGCAGATTATTTGGTGGCACTGGGACAATCAGGAAAGGCTTCTTAAGAAATTAAAGGAGTTAGCAATTGAGCTGAACCTTAATAGAGCAAGTGATTCTGGGGGAGGAGAGAGCATTCTAGCTGTTCAAATGCTGGGAGGTAGGGGGTGGAATGTTGTCTGCAGAGGATATCAAGTAGTCCAGTTTGGCTGCACAGGCACTTTTTTGGCCTTCTCCCTCAGGCGTCCAAAGTGGTTCCCCTTAATTCAGCAAACTTACTAAAGTTATCTAGCCTCTCATTCCTGTATAGACCCTCTTGAGAGAGGTGCCCAAGCTCTCCAGAATGAAGGTCATAGCCATGTCCTTGAATGTCACCCATTCTTGGAATGTCCTGGTTGTTAGAAACATGGGAGCCTTTCAAGTCTTGTAGAAAGGTACGATCCATGAAAGGCAGGGCTCTTATGATGCACAGCTCTGCCTCAGTCCCAGTTTTTTCTGCTACCAAGAAAGTTAAAACTTGACATCTTCCTTCACCTCTTCCTTGTCATCTCTTCATTTGTATTTAGTGTTCAAATAGAGCTAATAATAAACTCCACTGATTCCTCCCCATACATTTTTTTTCTTTCAAAAATTTGCTGCAAGGAATCACCTAATGTGCCAGGGACCTTCTTTAATTTTCCTTGATGTGTTAAGGCTACCATTGCAGTATATGGGCATCCCATCAGTTATCCCTTGCCCTTGCCATGTGATCACCCCATCTTTATCATTTACACATTTCAATGATAAATTTATTCCTGGATTAGATCTATAATCATTCAAGAGAGTTTGGCTTAAACATCCACATAGGAAAAACCAAGCTAATGAAAAAACTTTTATCCAGACTATGACTTGCATTTTTATCAGACAACCTATAAAGCTTGTCTGTCAGCATCTTGGTTAGATATTCCATATGACTGAGTTAAACCCAGAATTAAGAAGAGAGTGATCTGAACAGGTTTTGGGAAGTTTCAGAACTTCTTTGTTGATGATAAACTTTTCCCTTAAACAAATTCTCCCTTTTCTGCTCCACTTTCCCCATCCCCCTTTCCATAATTGCCCATATTCTACCAGTGTTGTGTGACTGTGAGTAATAGAATCTCTCAGTCTCCAAAATATTCACAGTGCCTATCTGAGGGCACTGAACAAATGAATGGTGGCTCTAATCAGGCTGCAAAATGGAACAGATATGAAGCTGCAAGGAAGAACCAAATTCAGGATATACTTAATAGTATTTCTTTCCTCATTCAACTAATGACAGATTTAAAACTGACCATTTAAAGCTATAGTGAAAATTAACAGCATGATAGACCTTTATCTTGCTTAAGTGAAATCCTTATTATAACATCTAACTCAATTACCAGTATTGTCTGTAAGTGGGTTTCACAGTATTTTTTAGCATTTACTCTAGAGTAAGTCAAGAAAATCAGGAAAATTATGAAAAGACAATTAACTAATTGGGGGAAAAAATCCAGGAACTTGTGGAAGAAAATAACTCCTTAAAAAATTAGAATTGGGCAAGGGGAAGCTAATTATGTCATAAGGCAACAAGAAATAATAAGAGAAAACCAAAAGAATGAAAAAAATAGAAGAGGATGTAAAACATTCATTAGAAAAACAACTCACAATTCAATACTTGCTTTTTTTTTTTAACGAAACATTTAAAAGCCAAATTACTTTAAGCATCAAAAAAGTTTAAAGCGCTGAATTTTTAAAAGTATGCTGGCTCAGTGGGATGAGCTGGGGTCACTTGAAAAAAATCCTCAAGGTTTTAGGGAGTTCTGGAAAATATCAAGAAATAGAAGCAAATGCATATTCCCAAGTGTTCCATAAATGTTTTCCTTTATAAATAATTCAGAATGTCAAAAAAAAAAGAAAAGAAAAACAACTCACTTGGAAAACAGATGGAGAGGTAATATAAGAATTTGTGGACTATCTGAACATTATGATTTTTTAAAAGAGTCCAGACACTATATTCAAGAAACTATTTAGGAAAATTGCCCCTGAAGTTTTAGAACTAGAGGGTAAACTAGAAATTTTTAAAATCCACAGACCTGAAGGAGATGCCAAGATGAAAACTCACAGAAACATTATAGCCAAATTTTGAAGCTCTCAAGTCAAAGAGAAAACACTACAAGCAACTAGAAACAAACAGTGTAAATACTGTGAAGCTATAGTCAGTATAACACAAGATTTAGCAGCTTCTACATTAAAAGACTTTGAAGGGCATGAAACATGAGATTCTGAAGAGCAGAGAAGCTGGGTTTGCAACCAAGAATAACTTACCCAGCAAAGCTGAGTGCAATCCTGCAAGGGGGAGTGGTCAGGCACAATATTTAATGAATTTAAAGGACTTTGAGGTATTCATAGGGAAAAGACCAGAACAGAATGGAAAATTTGACCTATAAGAATCAGGAGAAACATAAGAAGGTAAATATGAAAGACCAGTTATAAGGGATTTAATAAAATCAAATTGTTTAATAATTTGTATGTGGGAAAATGTTTTCTGTAACTTTTAATGTTACTATTACTAGGGTAGTTTAGAAAGATCATAAGTAGAAAGCTTGGGGTTGAGTTGAGTATGATGGTATGATCCTAAAAAAATAAAATTGGATAAGGAGAGGTAAAATGGAGCAATCATCTCTATATTATTAAGACAAAATTCGTGACCTGGAAGAGGACCATGAGCATGCTTGAATGTTTCAGAATCACAGAATATAATGGATTTTCTAGGTAGAAGGCAGAGTAAGTATAGCATTTATTTAGACTCCAAAGGATTAGACCCAAGGACCAACGCCCCCAATTCGATATTGTGGCAACAACATTCCAAAACCAATAAGTCCACCTCACTGTGGTGATAAGGAGGTTACAACAAAATATTACAGCAGCAAGCCAGACCATACTGTGCTTCCCATCAATGCTAGGGCCCTCCTATAAGAAGATCACTCACAAGTCCTAAGTCCCTGCTCAGCAGTCTCCTGTAGCTCTACTGACTCCAAGTTCTGAAGCTCCCTCTTGCGTTCAGTACTCTCTGTTCTTCACGCTCTGGAAGCTGGCCCTCGGCTCCTGAATCCTCCTGTTCTCCGTTTCTCGGTTTCTTCAGCTTCTGCTCCTCCAATTCTTGTCTTTACCTTTGGCCCTTTCCAAGCTCTGTTCTTTTTATACGGTCCTTCTTTGGCTCTGGTCTTAGGAACTCCCTTTAGGGTCCTGAGGGTTTCCTGCCTCTCAAACTAGCTAACTAGTTTGCCAACTGGCTGGGGTCTAACACTTAATTAGACCTCCCTTCACTGGCCTCACCTGAAGCCTATTCAATTCAATGGGCTGGAAAGATCTTTTACTGATTGGCTTTACAATCTCATAAATGAGGTGTGGATGAAAGAATTGTTAACAGTGGAGAGCAGGATGGGGCGGAGGACTGGAAGTGCTAGAACCTTATTCTCATCAAAAATGGGTTAAAGAGGGAATAGCATACATCTAGAAGGGTATACAAGTCTTAACTTACAGAGAAATAGGACAAGGGAGAGATTCTTAGAAGGGTATGCAGATTAAGAAATAGGAGGGTAAGGGAAGAAGATAAGAGAAGGATTTTTTTGAAGGGGTGCAGATTAGGGAGGCGGTGGTCAGAAGAAGTAAATTAGAGGTATAAAGAGGAATAGGGTAATAAGAAAGCGAGAGAACAGTAAATTGAGGAAAAATAGGAGAAATACACAGCTCGTAGTTATAATTTTGAATATGAGTGGGATGAATTCACTCATAAAATGGAAATTGATAGGAGAGTGGATTAAAAACCAGAATCTGACAGTATGTTGTCTACAAGAAACACATTTAAAGATGACATAGAATTAAGGGCTGGAGTATATTTATGGAAGGATAGTAATTGTGATCTCAGACAAAGTTAAAGCTAAAATACCTGTAACTAAGACAAACAGGGAAACTACATTATATGATAAAAGATACCATAGACATTGAAGAAATTGCAATCCTAAACCTGTATGTACCAAATGCTATAATATCTAAATTTTTAAAGGAAAAGCTAAATGAATTATAGGTAGAAATACATAGCAAAACTATAATAGTGGGAGCCTTCAACCTTTTCCTCTCAGAATTTGATAAATCTAACCAAAAAATAACTAAGACATTAAAGAGATGAATAGATTCTTAGATAAGCTTGGTATGATAGAACTGGAGAGAATTGAATGGGAATAGAAATGAATATACCTTTTCTTAGTGCTATATGGTGCCTTTACAAAAATTGAACATATATAAGGGCATAAAAACTTAATAGTTAAATGCAGGAAAGCGTAAATACATAAAATGCATTCTTTTCAGATCATAATGTAATAATTATATTTAATGAGGGACTATGGAAACAAATTAAAAATTAATCAGAGACTAATCTTAAAGAATGAGTGGTTTAAAGAGCAAGTCATAGAAATAACAAGTAGTTTTATCAAAAGTGATAATTATGAGACAACACACCAAAACCTATGGGATGCAGCAAAAAAGTAATTAGACAAAATTTTATCCTTAAATGCTTACATCTATAAAGTAGAGAAAGAGCAGACCAATGAATTTGATATGCAATTTTAAAAAGCAAATTAAAAATCCCCATTTAAACACCAAACTGGAAATCCTAAAAATTCAAGATGAGATTAATAAAATTAAATGTAAGAAAACCATTAAATTAAAAAATAAAACTAGGAGTTGGTTTTATGAAAAAACCCAATAAAATAGATAAACCATTGGTTAATATGACTTAAAAAGAAAACCAGATCACTAGTAACAAAAATGAAAAGGGTAAACATGCCACTAATGAAGATGAAATTGAAGCAGTTATTAGTAGGTATTTTGCCCAATTATATGTCAATAAATTTAACAATTTAAGTGAAAAACTGCCTACATTAACAGAATGGAAAACAGAATATCTAAATAAACCTATTTTAGAAAAAGAAATTGAACAGGCCATAAATGAGCTTCCTAAAGAAAAAAAGAGTCAAGACCAGATGGATTTACAAGTGAATTCTACCAAACATTTAAAGATCAACTGATTCCAATATTAAATTGTTTGGATAATAGACAAAGAAGGAATCCTATCAAATTGCTTTCATGAAGCAGTGGTGCTGATACCTAAACCAGGAAGAACAAAAACAAAAGATTATAGACCAGTTTAACTAATGAAAATGGATGCAAGAATCCTAAATAAAAAACTAGCTATGAGACTACAACAACATATCACAAAGATTATACATTGTGGTATTTAACAAAAAAATCATGTGATTATATCAATAGGCTTTTTGACAAAATACAACACTCATTCCTTTTTTTTTTTTTTAAACCACTCGAAAGCTAATGAGATACATCTACCTTAAAACTATCAGCAAGCTTTTTTGTAATGGAGATAAGTTGGAAGCTTTCTCAGAAAGATCTGTAGTAAAAAAAAGATGCCCAATCATCACCAGTATTATTCAGTATTGTATTAGACCTGTAGAGTCTGAATGCAGATCAAAGAATGCTGTTTTCGCTTTTATTTTCTTTCTCGAGGTTTTTCCCTTTTCCGGTTCTTCTTTCACAACATGTCTAATATGGGAATATATTTAACATGATTGTCCGTGTATAACTTATATCGATTGATTGCTGTCTTGGGGAGGGAGAAAAATTTGGAACTCAAAATGTTACGAAAGTGAATGTTGCAAACTATCTTTACGTGTAATTGCGGGAAAAAATAAAATACTGTTAAGGAGACAGAAAAAAAGTAAACAAGCAGGATGCTTTCAGATAAACCTGGGAAGACTTACGTGAACTGATGCAGAGTCAAGTGAGCAGAGGAGAACATTGTACACATAGAGTGATCTAAGACAATTCTAGAAGTCTTATGATGGAAAAGGCTCTCCACCTTGAGAGAGAGGGAAGCGATAGAGTCTGAATGCAGATAGAAGCATGCTTTTAAAACTTTGTTCATTTTTCTTTTTTTTGTTTTCTTTTACTGCATTACTAATATGGAAATGTTTCGCATGACAGCATATGTATAATCTATAGCAAATTGCTTGGCTTCTCAAGGGAGAGGGAGGTCTGAGAGAAAGAGGATTTAGAATTTGAAAATGTTAAAAATTGTTTTCACATGTAATTGAAGGGAGGAAAATTCCGACATTAACCATGTCCAAATAAAAATACATGTTATACCAGTCTGCACTCTTGAGTCCATTAACTCTCAGTAAATGAGTATCATGTTTCATAGTTTATCTTCTGGAATTGTGATTGATCATTTTGTTGATCAGAGTTCTCAAGTCTTTCCAAAGTTGTCGTTACAATCTTGTTATCTTATAAATTGTTCTTCGTACTTCATTTTGTATCAGTTCATACCAGTCTTCTCAGGTTTCTCTGAAACCATCACCTTCATCCGTTTTATTAGCACAGTAGTGTTCTATCACATTCATATACCCTAACTTTTTCAGTATTCCCCTTCTTCCTCACCCCAGTTTCCAGTTCTTTGCAATCACAAACAGAGCTACTATAGATATTTTTGCACATATGAGCCCTTTTTACTCTCTTAGATGTATAAACCTAGTAGTGATACTTCTGGTTAAAGGGTATGCAGTTTATTGGCTTTTGGGATATAGTTTCAAATTGCCTTCCATAATGCAGCTCTCCCAACAGTGCATTAGTCTACCTGCTTTCCCACAGTCCCTCCAACATCTGTCGTTTTCCTCTTCTGCCATGTTAGCCAGTCTGATAGGTGTGAGATTGTGCCTGGGGGTTTTAATTTGCATTTTTGTAATTATTAGCAATTTAGAGCATTTTTTAAAGACTTGATAGCTTGGGTTTTTTAATCTGAAAGTTGCTCTTCATATTCTTTGACCATTTATGTATTAGAAATGGCTCTTATTCTTTAAATTTGATTCAGTACCCTATATATCTTAGAAAATGAAATATGTATTTAGAAAAATTTGCCTTAAATATGTTCCTAAATTTCCTGCTTCTCTTCTAATTTTAGATGCATTGGTTTTATTCATGCATAGAATTTAAAATTTTACGTATTCAAAATTGTCCCATTTTTACTTCCTCTGGACCTTGCTATCTTTTTCTTGGTGATGAACTCTTCCCCCATCTATAGATCCAATAGATGGTTTCTTCCATACTCTTCTGATTTTTTATATCATCCTTTCTATCTAAATCATGTCCCCATTTAGTGCTTCTCTTAGTATACCATATGAGATGCTGGTCCATGCCTAGTTTATGCTGGCAATTTTTGACAAATAGTGAGCTCTTGCCCTAATAACTGGGTTTTGGGGGTTTATCAGACATTAGGCTACTGTGTTCATTAGCTTACTATGTTCATTAGCTTCTGTATATTGTGTATGTAATATTATAGTTACTCATATTCAATACCAAGTGGTTTCAATGATTACTGCTTTGTTAAATACTTTAAGAACTGGTAGTGCTAAAGTCCCTTTCCTTTCCACTTTTTTCTTTGATTTCCTTTATATTCTTTACCTTTTGTTTCTCTAGATTAATTTTGTAATTATTATTTTCTAGCTCTGTAAAGTAATCCTTTGGTGGCTTAATGGTTTGACACTAAATAAGTAAATTAATTTAGGTAGTTTTGACATTTTTATTTTATTAGCTTAGCCTGCCAATTAACAGTTCATATTTCTCTAGTTATTTAGATCTATATTTGTTCACATAAAGAATTTGTTTTGTAATTATGTTCATTTGGGTTGTTGGTAGGTAGATTCTCAAGTATTTTATACTGTTTGGAGTTAATTTAAATAAAGTATGTCTTTCTACCTCGTCCTGCTGGATTTTTTGGTAATATGCAGAAATGCTGATGATTTGAATGGGTTTATTTTTGTCCTGAAATTTTGCTGAAGTTAATAATTGTTTTAGTTAGTTTTTGCCTTGATTCTTTAGAGTTTTCTAAGTAAACCATCTTATCTATAAAAAGTGATAATTTTGTTATCCATTTGCCTATACTTGTTCAATTTATTTTTGTCTTATTGTTGTTGCTAGTGTTTCTAGCAGTATATTAAATGGTAATGATGAAAATAATTATCTCTTCATCTCCTTTGGATTTAACTACCATCTCTGTGCCATGGTAATCCTCAAATCTATGTCCTTTCCCAATCTCTTCTCTGACCTCTAGTCTTACATCCACAGCTGTCTTTCAGACATCTCAAACTCAGTATCTTAAGCTCAACATATCCAAAACTGAAGCCATTTTCTTTCCCCTAAATTCTCTCTCCACCTCCTAACTTTTTTGTTCCTATAGGGCAGGGCTGATCAACTGCATTTATGTAAATTTCTATACTTGTAGGCAGGCCGCATTTTGGACAGCCCTGCTGTAGAGGACAATACCATCCTCTTGGTCACCTAGGCTTCCAACCTAGGTGTCATTCTCAACTTCTTACTTTTTTACACACTCCCATTTCCATCCAGTTTGTTACTATGGCTTATGGATATCTCTTTGCAACATCTCTTGCATATGCTCCCCATGTCACCTCTGATACTGCTGCCACTTCAGTGCAGGCTCTTAACAGCTCATGCCTGGACTGTTGCAGTAGCCTGCTGTTGGGTCAGCCTGTCAGCCACCAGAGGGATTTTCCTAAATTGCATTCCAGTAAACCCAAGTGGCTCCCTGTTTCCTCCAGAATCAAAAATCCTTAGTTTTTTATTTTTAAAGTTTTTATTTTCGTTCTCAAATTTTCTCCCTCCTGCTCTTCCCCTATCCATTGACAGGGCAAGATACAATGATATCAGTTATACAGATGAAGGCATACAAAACATATTTCCACATTGGCAGGGATTGTAAATGAGGAAAGGAAAAAGCAAGAAAAATAAAGTGAAAGGAAATTTGCTTCATTCATCCAGAGTCTTTCATAATTTGTGCCCTCTTTAGTCTTCTTAGACCTTACTCCTCACCGTGAACTATTCAATCCAGTAACACAGGCCTCTT
>CM053623.1:416225402-416276534 GCA_028646595.1 Phalanger gymnotis
CTCTTGATTTTATTGTAAAGGCCTCTCTACCCTGTCCCCATTACAGATAATACTGGCTCTTGGTTTTAGATAATTACTTATCGTTAAGGAAACCTCTGTTTATTCCTGTGCTTTAAAAGTGTTTTTAGCAGGAATGGGTGTTGAATCTTCTCAAAAGCTTTTTCTGTACCTATTGATAGTCATGTGATTTTTGTTGTTTTTGTTACTCATATGATGCTATGTTTATAATTTTCATAATATTCCTGGTATAAATCCTACCTGGTTGTGTTGTATGATCTTCATGATACATTGTTCTAATCTCCATGTTAATATTTCACTTAAATTTCTGTATTTTGACTTTCCCAAGTTTAGGTATCAAGACTTCTATTTGTGTTATAAGAGTTTGGTGTAGGACTTTTTCTTTTTCTGTTTTTCAGATGTATTGTAGTATTAGACTTAAACAGTTTTTTAAATGTTTGGTAAAATTTGCTTGTAAAGTTACATGGTGGTGTGATTTTTATCTTTAAGAGTTTAGTTTCTTTTTCTTAAAATTTAGGATTAGTTAAGTACTCTGTTGCCAGGTCTATAAATTTGGGCAGTTTATATTTTTGTCAATATTCATCTTTCTTTTAGCCTGTCAGCTTTATTGTCATATAATTAGGTAAAATAACTCCTAATAATTTTTTAAATTTCTTTGTTTTGAATTCACTATTTTTATTTATCTGGTTTATTTTTTGTTTTTTAAATAGTAATTCTTATTCCCTAATCTAATAGTTTTTGTTCTTGTTGGGTTTTATTTTTGGGGTTTCGATTTTCAGGATTTCTTTTTTGATGTTTAATTATTAGTTTTTGATTTGTTGACTTTCTAGGGTGGTCTTTTGTTGTTGTTTGTTTTGATCTGCCCTTTTCTATTTTATTCTCTTATTCTCCATGCCTCTTTATTCTAATCTGTTAGATAAGAGAATAATAATTTTAATAAATAATCTTTAATGTAAAGGAATATATAGATTTTAATACTTTTTTGACAACTTGGAATATCTAAAGTGAAAATATTGCCTATTTTGTTGACTCATACCAGTAGCCTTTCAAACAAAAAAATTAGAAGATCTTTAAAAATTTACATAGTAGTACTTCTAGGAATAAAAAATTATCTCTTTCTCAGTAGCATGATGTATTGGTGAGTCCTCTAGATTCTGCTTCATGAGACTTAAGCTTTAATTCTTGGCTTTGACACTATGTGACTCTGGACAAAGTCCCTAAACTTTTTGTGCCTCAGTTGCCTTATCTATAGAATGAGGATAATAATTCTTTGCCTAATTCACATGTCTTATGAAAAAAGCATGAAGGAACATATTTATATTTGTAAATCTTAAGGTACTTTGTAAATATTGACTATAATTACTATTAAAATTATCCCTAAAACAGCATCTTTCTTAAGTTAAATCCCCATTATGGTGTCTACTTCAGCAAATGGCTATGAAAACCTAACTCTTGTTGGCAACGAAGTATATTTACTGTGAACTTTGATTAAATACTGTTCTGACAAATTATGTATACTGGATTACTACCCTCATTCATTGACAGGATAGCCATTAGGTAATGAATTATTTTGCTATGGTAACATTAAGAATATAAAGTGGCCCTTGCTTCTGTGCAACTCCCATCAGCTTCCTTAGAGACAGTGGTACCAGAGGAGAAGGGAGAAGACTGAGAATCAGTTTTTAGACTGTATAAAATATTAGTTTCATATTAATTTCTTAAATGTGAATTCTTAACTATTTAGTATATATCCCAAACTATGAAGCACATATGTCACATCCATGTTGATACTAATATTAGAAATAAAATTGCAGTTCATAAGGAAGTTATAGTTAAATGAAAGGACAGTGGATACATTCTCTTAGAAGTGAGTAAAGAAGTTGATAAAGTTGGTTTTCCCTAGAGGCAACAAGAAGCCTTTCTTAAGAAACTTAGTCACCTTACTTTGCAGGGGAGTATATTGTAGTACTTTTCTTGAATAGATGGTAAAAGACCACCATTAAAATAATTACAGCTTATGTGCCAGTATCTGTTGTGGAAGGAGCAGAAATTTTTGAAAATATTTGACAGGATCCTCTAGTCCAAGGCAGCATGACTTCATTGTGAAGGTGGTCATCACAGGACAGTGAATTTATACATGGAAAAATATATTTCAAGGTTAAGAAATGAAAGAGACTAAAAACTTGTATCTAACTCAGAAGACTCACACCTGTATTTCATGGATACTTAATTTGAGAAGAGGATAGGTACATGGTGGAAACAACAAATAACATCACAAAAAATGGAATTTACCATATTTAAACATAGAGGAAATGACAAATTACCGATGTAAAATTCCTTTCAAAATCAGTTGTATACATTCACTGGCTAAAGCAAAGTTCAAAAATCAAATTAGAGAAAGAAATAAGACTATTTATTTGAAGCTTCAGCCCAGTTTATTTAAGCAAATCGTTGATGCCAAAAAAAAAAAAAAAAAGAAAGAAATAGGTGAAAATTAAGATACTGGTTTCCTATCAGAGAAGTCTAAGGAGCATAAGACAATTGAAACCTAGAGAACCCAGAAATAATAGCTAATGGTTCTATTGCTTTTTAAGTTTACAATAGCTTTACATATATTATCTCATTTGATCCTTTAGTCTACCAAGAACTCCCTCTTCCTATTTCTGTAACTCCCCAGAGAAAGATGATCTTTCTTTCCAAGGCTGCCTATATCGCTGGACCTTTGATCCAATCTTCTCTCCACAAAATCCTTATAAACATACCCAGATCTTTTAAAAACAAACACAAAAAGACCCTACCCTCATTTGACCCTATGATCCGTCCCCATCAAGCCATTATCCTATATTTCCTCATGTCCTATTCACTTCTTATCCCCTAGCAGGTCTGACTTCTAGTCCCATGATAGCTGAAACTGTTCTCATTTAGTTATCAGTGATCTGTTAAATCCATTGGCTTTTCCTAAGTTCTACTACCTGTCTGATCATTCCTTCTCCTGTGGTGAATTACATCCTTATCCCATTCCCTCTGCAAAGGTAGCTTGGGATTTTCTCCCTGCTTATCTCCATCTCCTGGCATCTTCAAGTCCCAGCTAAAATCCCATCTTCTACAAGAATTTTTTCCTTATCCCTCTTAATGTTGGTGCCTTCCCTTTGTTCATAATTTCCAGTTTATCTTCTCTTTCTTATTTGTACATGGTTGTTTTCATATTTTCTCACCTATTCAATTGAGCTCCTTGTTGCTTGACTGACTGATGTGCATATTACAAAGGATATTGATAGGAAACTTCAAGCAGTGTCACCTCACCAAAATTTAAAAGGGTAGATGATAAAGCAAATCTGGAAAATTTTGCATGAGACTCAGTTAAAGCCAGATCATCTTGGGACCATTTATAGATAAAATTGGAAGGAAAACAGCAGGTAAACACAAAATGAAAAAGGTTTTCCAAAGTACCACGTTTGAAATCTAACAGCTTAATAAAACTGTGTGTCTTATGAGGAAGGATAAGTGGCACTAGGAAGTTAAAGTTCAGAAAAGTGCCTGGCCCTAATCAAATTAGGTACAAAAAAAAATCCATGATGGAAACATTTTCTTTCAAACAGGATGAATCCAAAAAAGGAATTAAAAATATAAAGGATAATATTATTCCTTGAAGTTAACCATGAAGATATTTGTCCATGTATGATCAGTGCTGAGAAAATAACATAGGTAAATAAGACATGATCTCTGCCACAACAACCTTACAATCTAGTAAGGAGCTTATTTGCTATTCACTTGTGAATGGTGTACATTTGCCCTATTTAAAATCATGAAGATGATGATAAAGATATTAAGAAAACTCATCAGGGCTGAGTTTTTTTTCATTTCAGGAACTGAATTTTTAAAATATGAAAATTGAACTCTCTGAAGCATAATTTCTTTCTTTGTTTTTCTTTTGTTTCTTTTTTTGGTGGGGGGAGGGGGAGGAGGCAGGGCAATTGAGGTTAAGTGACTTGCTCAAGGTCACACAGCTAGTGTGTCAAGTTGCCTGAGGACAGATTTGAACCAGGGTCCTCCTGACTCCAAGGCCAGTGCTCTACTCACTGCACCACCTAGCTGCCCCTGGAGCATAATTTCTTTATTATTATTATTTTTATTTTAGTTTAGTTTAGTATGCTTAGTTTTCAGCATTGATTTTCACAAGAGTTTGAATTACAAATTTTCTCCCCATTTCTACCCTCCCCCCCACTCCAAGATGGCGTATATTCTGGTTGCCCTGTTCTCCAGTCTGCCCTCCCTTCTCTGAAGCATAATTTCTAAGCTACATTGAGGCTAATTTGCTCCTTCCTTGCCTTTAGGCTTATCATGTTCCATAATTTTGCCAATGTCAATAGATATGTCTTTAGAGCTTGTAAAAAAATATACTTTCAACTTGCTTTGTAACTTTAATTATATGTAATAGCAGTAGACTATGTTTCTTTAGTTGATATAATAGAAGCAAAGGATGTATATCATTTCTTTGTGGCATGATACACAAATTATGTTAGTAATGAAAAGCAACTGTCTTTTACCTATTGCATAATCACGTATACAAACATATGGTAGTATATATTTTAATTGCTAGCTGCTAACCAGAGGAGGGCAATACAGCCTTCCTTTAAACTGAGCCACCTCTAGCTTCACGTTTGGATAGTTTTCAGAAGGGCAGTAAGAGCCCTTTGGAGTAAAGGCTAACTATAAAGTTGTGTGGCTCAGGAGTCTTCTCTTGCATGGACTGGTAAATGGTGATCTATTATAACATGAAATTTCATGATATACTAGAAATCACTTTTTGAATGTTTTATGCCATTTTTTGTTAGACAAGGTGACTATCAGAACTGGTTTTAATTTGTAAGTACTTGTAGCTTGAATTAGGGATTTTTTTTTGGTTTTTTTTTTTTTTTTTTTACCATATATGAAATTTTGTTTTGGTTGGGGAGTAATATATATGTGTTGTTCAGATACTATTCAGTGTTTATTTTGATATTAAGAAGTGTTTAAATTGTGTTTAGCTTCCTATATGCCAGGTATTTCAAGTGGAATGACTTCATACCCTCCTGGACACCCTCCCAATCCCAGGTAATAAAAGATCAATATTTTGATTGGTGCTATTTGAAATTCCACTTCTGTTTAAATTTTGTCAAAGTAATAATTACTAGTTAATACATGCATACATGCTAAATTAGTAAAGGTTTGATACAGACCTAAACCTAATTGATCAACTTAAGCTAATTGTTACATGTTACCTAGATTTAATTAAAATGGAACCTTTTCTCTCCCAGGAGAAATGCTGTATTTCATAAAGGAAGGCAAAAATGGAGTAATGATTGTTGGGTTTTTTTAAATACTTAGAAGAGACTTGGTCTGTTTTCCTATTAATAATGAATGGGAATACTACACATTTTTTTCAAAGGAAGAAAGTTTGTAATTTCTAATAATTATTTAATTTTTTAAAACTTATAAATTCTTATGATCCTTGCCGATGGTTTACATGTAATATCTTTAGGGATTTTTTTCTTGCTATTTATTTTGCATTCATTATGTTATTTAAATATACAATAGATTCCAAGTCATAAATATTCATATTTGCATTTGTTGTCATTTAAATCTAGATCTATTGAACAAATGAATCCTCATTGTCAGCTTACTCATTCCACTTTGGTCCAAATTGCTGGGCCATACATTGGCTCATCCCATTAGGTTTTCTGACTTGATTTTTGATCCCATGGATAATCTATCTTTTGTTCATTGCCTTTACTTCCTGACCCATCTTGCTTTTTCTTCTCCACATTATAACTCCATTCCATAGAGGTCATAGGATTTAGAATTGGAAGAGATCAAGATCATCTAGTCCAGCTCACTTTAAAGAGAAGGAAATTGAGGCCCAGAGAGATTAAGGAAATTGCCTGTGATCACACGGGTAGGAAGGAACAGAATAAGGATCGAAGCCAAGATCTACTTACAAATCCAGTGCTTTTTCCATCTATAGCATGATGCCTCTTCACTTCTGTCACCTCAGCTTTCTGTGGGATGTCTTTTGTCACATGGTCCTGCAGACAGGTTTTGCACATTGTCCTGAGTTATTATCAGTCACTGTTGATAAGGTGTCTTGGATAATTAAAATCCACAAATGCTGCCTAGAATGCTGCCTCTTGCATGAAGCCTTTACCAAAGGTCAATTTGGATAGACTCTGACCTCACACTAATAGACAACAAAACCATGGTTTGATAGTCCATAAGCAAAATAAACATTTTAAATTTGATGTTAAAACATCTTAACCCTTATTTCTCAATGTTGTCTTCTCAGTGGAAATATATAAAGATCTTTGAGAAGATTATAGACCTGAAGAGAGTTTCCTCAATTTTTTTTATTTCTCAGCGTCATTACTCATTCTCCCTTATTTCCTCTGAGGGAGAGGTATCTCTACTTGCTAAGGTGAATTCTTGCTATATCCTTGATCCTATTTCCTCCAAGACCTTACTCTGTTGCTTCCTTTTTTAATACAACTTCCATTTTTTCCTCTTTATTGTGCTGCTTTACCTACCACCCCCCAAAGGAAAAAAAAAATCGTGGTCTTTCTCAATCCTAAAACATTTGGTGTATTAGTCCTTATTCCAGCTGAGTAACATGCCATTTCTCATTTCTTTTTAATGGCCAAACTTCTTGAACAATTTTCCAAATGGTACAACTGGCCCATTCTTTTTGACTAGTTGTTGTATAGTTTCCATCCTTACAACCGTAACTGAAATTATCTCTTAAATTCACACGTAATTTCTTCTTCAGTGATCTAGTGTAGCTTATTGTCTCTCCTTATCTCCTTTACTCTCCTAATTAGAAAGTGTGCAAGAAACAGTTTTTCCTCTAAGACCTGGGTTTGAATTTTTTATTTCTGCCAACTCCTTGTGTGATCTTAGGCAAGTTACTTGACTTCTATGAGCCTTGGCTTCTCCATCTATAAATTAGTAGGGTCGTACTGCAGGATCTTTAAGGGACTTTATAGCTCTAACTCCTATACTTCTATGAGTCTTCCTCTGACCTCACTATTTTGATCACTGATACCACCATTCACTCAGTCTTCATTGCTTCTCATATCCGTTTATTATTTGATTCTTCCACAATATCTCTTGCATTAGCCTCCTCTTCTGTTCTCATTCCCATCACCTAATAGATTTACCTTCCCTTGGACTGTGGCTTTACTCTGTGTGTGTGTGCGTGTGCGTGTGCGTGTGCATACAGATGTTCCTATCTTCTGATTATTCTCCAGTACTTCTGCTAGATGTATCTTCTTTATTGGCCAACTGGGTCATGGTATCCCTGTGTTCAGATCCTTTCAATGACTACCTGTGGCCTACTGAATAAAGTTCAAATTTCTTTTTCTACTATTCAAGACCTTCTACAGTCTGGAACCACTCTACTTTTCTAGTCTTATGTTATATTCCTCCCATATAAGCAAGATTAGGCTTGTTTTGTTTGACCCTAGGGGGCAAAAGTAGTATCAGAGGATAGAAGTTATGGAGAGGGAATTTTGACATGAAAAATTTAATGACAGTGATCCAAAGAATAGTCTGACTTCTTTGAGGTAGTAAGTATCCATCTGGGGGATTTTCAGATAGATGCTCAATGACCACTTATAGTCAATATAGGTGAAAAGGACATATTTATGTTTCAGTTATGGGTTAGACTTGATAGATATTTGGAAACATTTGCTTCTGTGATTTTAAAGACAGGAGTTTTTTGTGGTTGGTGATGACAATGATGATTTTGGTTCTTTGTGGGCCAATTTATAATATGGCTAATTTTTTAAAGTTTTAGTCGTAGTTTACATCAGCCCAGGATATTGTTCTGGCTAAATGAAGTAGTAGCCCTACTATGTACTCTGATGGTCAGATCACATCTTAAGTAACAGAGAGATTGCCAACAATAGCTAATATGGTGAGGAATGTGTATCATTAAATATCATTAAGTATTTGAAGGCACTGAGGAAGCTGTAGAGATTAAAGCTATATGGAGAGAGTTGTGTTTTTTTTTAAAATATACTTTATTATAGGCCTAGTGAGAGGACTATAACTGCAAACCTAGCTAAATTCATAAAGGGTCTTCATCAGCCCCTATAACCATCATTGAAAGGAAAAAAGTCCTGGTTAAGAGGGGGCCTACCTTTCTCATCACCACCAGCAACAACTGCTTACCAACTGCTACCAACAATCAGGTAGGCACAAAAGCCTGAGATGAGGCAGCATCCCCCAGATCACCATTGCTACTTCCAGCCCAGCCTTCAGTTATTATTCCAGAGGGGCAATTATTATGGAGAAGGGCCTACCCATAACCATCACCTACCACACACACAGCAGGCCAGCCAGCTTAGCTGAAGTAACAAGGCAGCCAGAGAGAGAAAGAGAGGGAGGGAGCATGTGCCAAGCCAAGTCAAACCACCACTAGTCCATGTTGACCACTGCCTCTGAACCCAAGAGCCTTGGAAATAACAATCCATAGCCATCATCCTGGGAAGTAGGCCAACAATTTTTGCCTTCAAAAATTTAGCACTATCAAATGGTTCAGCATCAGAAACTGATATCATTTCATCAATAGGAACAACTATTAAAGAGGCATTACTGTCTGCTTAGCTGCTGTACCCTAAAAACCGTAGGACATTTCTATCTGATTTGAAGCTGAAACCTTCTCTGTCTGCTGTCCTTTCCTTTGATTCATGGAGAGCTCCTTGAGAGCAAGGACTATATTAGTTTCCTATTTGTATCACTAGCATTTAGCACAATCTATTGCCACATAACAAGCACTTAAATGCTCGATTCATTCACTTAGTCACAGGTTCCTAAAAAGCAAAAGTATTCATTTAGATACTGTTTATTAGATGTTGAGATGTGAGAGACATTGAGGGAAACTAAAAGATAGCAAAGACAGCTCTTTCTTTTGTATAGCTTACAGTTGAATAGAAAACTATTTGAACTCTTGTGTTCAAAAGAAGTAGTAGACTTTTGTGTTGTTCTAAAGAGTACTACAGTAAAGGATTATTTTATCTCAGTTGTAGAAAAGGGATTTTTAACATTCTGGCAATGGGATGAACTGCCTCATGAAGTAGTAGTTGTAGTTTCCCTGTCATGAGAAGTATGCAAGTAGAGTGTGGAAAAATAATCTCTTATGGATGCTAGAGAAAGAGGATTCCTTCTTTGCAAAGGAGATTGGTTTAGATTAGTGTTGTCAAACGTAAGGATCCCTGCCTGCTGCATGTTGACTTAGAAAAACACCTATTAACATTATCTTTGTTCTGTTGTGTTATTTATTTTGTTAAATGTTTTCCAGTTACATTTGTTCAGACATAGTGGAGAGTATTGCCTTCTGTCCACAATTGAAATTTCTAGTTTAGATTTTCTCTACTATCCTTTCCAGTAAGAGTAAATATATCTGTCCACAGGCAATCTATTAACTTTGTGCCAAGTGCTAAGCTAAATGCTGGATGATAAAAAGTAAAGGAAGCAGTCCCTCCCTTAAAGGAGAGAGACTACATGTATATAAGGTGTATGCCCAATACATAGAAAGTATATACATGGTAACTTTAGAGACAATTAGACACTAGTATCTGGTGGGGGAACTAGAAAGGCAGTCTATACAAGGCAGAACCTTTAAGGAATTTATGTATGTTCACAACAAACTTATATTCTTTCAGGGGAGATAACTTGCATGTGTATAATTATATAAATTAAAATGCAAAGTAGTTTAGAGAAGCCATTAGCACTTGGAGATTAGAAAAGACATATTGTAGAATTTGGTGCTGGAACTGAGACTTGAAGGAAGAAAAGGGATTCTGTGAGTCAAAAGTATCAAGGGAGTGGCATCCAGTACAAAGCTTAGGTAGGGGCATGAGATAATATGCCAAGTGTGAAGAACAAAATTAGGCCAGTTTGATGTATAATGGGTTGTGAAAGCTAGGTCGGGATTAGGTTGTAAAGGACATTAAAGACAAATCAGATTCATTATAGAGGCATTAGGGAGCCCCTGGAATTTATCGAGTAGAAGGATGACATAGCAACTCTGGAAAATGGATCAGAGTAGGGAGAAGCTTGAGGCATTTACATCAGTTAGGAAGCCTTTGCAAAATGCTAAGCAAGAGATGATAAAGGCAAACCAGAACCAAGGTATAGTGGCTGTGTAACCCCAGAGAAGGAGTAATGAATTTGAGGTGTATTGTGGAAGTAGAACTGACAGTTGGGGCAATTGATCGGGGTAAGGGAAAGTTAAGAGTTGATGCTAACTCAGAGTGGAAAAGTAAGAAGGGGCCAGGTTATAAAAGGCTTTAAAAACCAAATTTTTTTTTATATTTGATCTTGCAGGCAATATGCCACTTACATGCCATAAAGTTCCTAGTGTTTGTCGATTGGGGTTAGGGGGATAACACGGAGTAGGGCATGACTTAGGCAGAAAAAATAACTGACAGACTTTTTCAGTAGTCCTGGTATTGTAGCAACAGTCTGTTAGCAGCTACTGTAGGAGCGTAAGACCCGCCAACAACCAGCACACAGAAGGCTGCCAGCACAGGTTCTTTGATCTGCTTTACTACGGAAAGTGACCTTAAGGAAGGGGTTAACAATCTCAGTGTAATCAAATACAACAAATAAGATCAGGCCCCTGAATATCAAAGCAAATACAAACAGAAATTACAAACATCAACAGACAGACCTTGTCTGATTCAAATTACAATTCATAGTTACCAGAGAAGAACCACCATCTGGGTTAGTGAAGCTGGGGGCAGTTACAGCTTGCCCAGAGTCTCAACACTCCTTCCATGAGTGTGCCCCAAAAGTCAAAGCCAAGCTATCCTCAATTATATCCTGTTCAGAGAGCTGAGGGCTCTGATCTTACCTAGGCTGGGTGTGGGAAAAGTTCCCCATCCCCAGTATCACATCAAATACAAATCAATGAGTCTCAGTTGTCTCAGTGCAGAGAAATACTCCCAAGACAAAAAGGTCCCATTCGAACAAAGGCCAGAATCATTAAAGGCACTTAAGAGAAGAACAGCAAGAAGTCCCACCTTAATTACTATTATAGGTTTAAGGCAAGAGGACCTGAACTACTAGGGTGATGGCAGTGTTAGAGGGAAAGAGGGCATATATGAGAAATGTTAGAAAGATAGAGAATGATAGATTTGGAAATTGATTAGATATGGAGGATGAGAGACTGTGAAGACTCAAACATGACACCTTGATTGTGAGCATGTGTCTCAGAGGATGGTGGTGCCCTTAACAGTAATATGGAAATTAGGAAGAGGGGAGGGCTTTAGGAGAAAGAGAATACGTTCAGTTTTGAAAATGTTGAATTTGAGGTGTCTAGTAGGCATTTGGAGATTCAAGATTGAACTCTGGAGGTCAGGAGAGACTTTTGGAGCAGATTAAGATTTAGTTTAAAACTTCTTTAGTTATTTTTTAAAGGAGTTAAAAATTAGCAGCCTTTATCAATTTTCTTTTAAGATTTTTTTTTCCTAAAGCTTTTTATTAGAAGTCATCTATCTTATAGGTACATGGTTGAAGCATTTTATATTTGCTTATGTGAAGGGGAACCCAAAGTAGCCAGGGGCTAAATCTAATGATTACTTAATGATACTTAATGACCTAACTTAGGAGTATAACCAGCATGGAATTTGTTTTCCTTTAAAAAAAAAAAAACATTTTGTTAATGTCTTTTGTTCTAAAGTCACATTCATTTTTAAATGTCACTCCTCTTCCCCTTACCCAGTAAATCCTCCCTTATAGCAAAGTTTAAAAAGAAATAACAAAAAGGTAATTCTGCAAAATTAACCAATACATTTAGTCAGGTCTGTCAAAATAATATGCAATATTTCACACCCTTTTCTAACCCATCTCTATATTGAAAGGATTGAATTCCAACATAGAATTTTCACAAGATTGTGCAAATAGTGAAATAGAGCTTTACAACTTTGTAAGTGTACTCATTACTAAATTTAAACTGGAAAATTGACCTATGTGTATGTAAACTGTATGTAGTTATAATATTTACTCTTACACTTTTTTCTTTTAAAGTGGTTTTCCAGGTTATCCTTACCCACCACCAGGTGGACAGTACCCTCCAACCACAAGTTCTCAATACCCTTCCCAGCCTCCTGTGACCACTGTTGGTAAGTAGCCTTGAAAATCTTTATTTTTGTTCTCTATTATAAATGGCAATTTCATGTATTTCATGGGTATGTCATGAATATTTTTTTAACTGGTAGAACGAGTAGTAAATGACCTTTTTCCAAAATTCCATATGAATCAGCCCCCCCCCCCTTTTTTTTAAATTTATTTATTTTTTTCCACTTTTAGTGCCTAAAGGAAATGTTATAAACATTCCCATTCTTTTTCATTTTGTGTTAGGAAACACAAAATGTTTTGGGAACTCAGATTCTGAGTTTATTGGTAATGAGTATTATTAGTAAGGAAAGAGTACGTTTAAGAAAAAAAGGTGACATTGCTTAGTGTGGGTGAGTCAGGTAAGAATTACTTAAATAGTGAGAGATTTTTTTTTGTGTGGTGTTGTGAAAAAATGTATTTTATAGCCTGGTGCAATAAAAATTGCTTGCAACATAACTTTTCTTTCACTCAGAATATTAGTAAACGGGTTTCCATTCCGTTGTGGCTTGTGAATGTTAGAATTGGTAAATATATCCGAACCTCTTCTTCTGTACTGTTTGTAATACAAATGTGCTTTAGGCATTCTAATGACTTGGTGTCTTTTTTTTTCTTTTTTCATTTTAAATATGTTCTCGGCCCTACTTTACCTATTTGTTGTTTTGTAGCGCAATTTTAAAGTATTGGTAGGAATTACAAGGTAAATGTGAATTCCAATTGTTTCTTCGCAACTGATTCATTGACCTTAGCAATACTCTTATCCTTTTTTTCTGGATTCTCCTTCAGTACATGAAGGGCCTGTAATTTCTCTGTGTGAGTATTCCCTACCCCAGTGTCAGTCACAGCCTTTCTGTAAATTCGTAGATGGTTTCTTGAGAGTTTTAGTGGACAGGCGATTTATCACCTTGCTGCTAGCATAAAGATGAGTTTCTCTATACTCAGATGAACTGATCCTCATACAGTAGACATACAGTCTATCCCTAAGCACTTATTTGAAGCCTTGCTGGTTTATATTCTTATGAAATAGCCTTCGAGAACCCAGGGTGAACTGTGGCATGATAAATCATTAAATTTAGGATATTGATCAAAGGAATTGATCTAATAAGATGGTACTAATTAGTAATTAGTAGAATGTTAATAATTGCCATTCTTCTCTATTTTTGACATATCGGTACAATATTATACTGGAGCACTTGTCATTTGGGGAAGAAAAATTCTGTGTAAACCAAAGGGCTGGTGATCAGGAGGTAAATTTGATTTGAGTGAAGCACTGTTTCAAAAAAAAGGCAGGAATTTTATTTTCTAAGGGTAAGAGTTCAGTAATTTTAAGGCTAAAACCAATTTAACCATTTTGTGAGAGTCAGGCATGATGGCATATGTCTGTAAGTCCCTGCTACTAGGAAGTATTGCTTCATTCAGGAGTACTGAGATGAAGTTGGGCTAAATGTGATTGGTGTCTGCACTAAGTGCAACACTAGTCTGGCATTCCCCAAGGGGCCACCAAGCTGCCTAGAAGGGAAAACCCACTCAGGTCAAAAACAGTAGGTCAAAGCTTCTATGCCAATCAGCAGTGGGGTTGTGTCTATAAGCTGCTGCTGCACTTTCAGGATTGATGAGATAGGGAAACTCGGTCTCACAGACAAACAAAAAAACAGTACCCTATTTTGAAAGGAATTTAGGAAACGTCTTATAATACATTTATTCTTTTCATTTTTTCCAGTGTGTGTTTACTCTGGAATTTTGTTAGTGATATTTTTGTGATATGCTATGTAAAGCAAGTAATTATACTTTAAAACTGATTGGAATAAAGAACAGCAGAACTCTGAAAGTATATTTTGAATATTAACATTCACAAATAATCAGCTATTTTTAGTTCTTGTTGAAGCTCAGCACAATTCATGATTTATGGTATATAGGTGGTGTGGTTGAAGATGCCAGAGGGCATATCTGTTTTTGAAGGATCTTATTCTGAGTTGCCTGTAGTTGCTGATGAGGCAAGTGGTCTGGTGTAAAATTCGTGTTGCTCTAAAGGACCTCTTCTTTTTACCGTCTAAAATCAAGCTGTTAAGATGACTACAGGAATGTAGTCTGTTATCTGAGACTGTAATGAAAAGAGCTGGCTCTGGAAATAGGCTTTCACACTAAATATTGAGGATTCATTCCATGACTCTGTTCAGTGAAGTTTTTTAAAAGCATTTGTAGAAGATCAAGTAGTTATTTCTAGCATTTCCTTTAGTAGCTTTTTACATTGCCTGAGCAATAATTTCCCACTAGTGAAATTCACACATTTACAGTATCAACTCTTGACTTTGTAGTACAGTACAGAGTTGGCTGGGCCATGAATGCAGATGTCTGGTAAAGGAAAGAGTTATCACGCTTGGTGCGATGAGCCTGACTGGGCAGTTGGAATAACACTTTAATAAATTTGTTTTGTTCTTTAGGGGATGGGGAAACTTATCATCTATGAATAATCTTTTTCCCCCAAAAGCCATTGTAAGACCAAGTGTGTTTTAGGACATCATCCTTGCAGGTGACTACCAAAAATGTATTCCACTGGAAGATCAGCCATAAAGGATGTGGAACTTGGATTACTTTCCTTAGATTTTCTATCCAGTGCAGGCATTGTTTACCAGCAAAGCCATCTGAAGGAAGGTAAACTTTTCTTGATACCTGTGGATGAAACGTAAATAAAATTTAAGTTTATGCTTCTCCAGATTATGTAATATACTTTTTTTTTTTAACAAATGGGATTCTTTAAAAATAAAAAGGATTGGGAATACAGCTTTGCCAAAATATAGAAGAAAATAAAATTATAAACTTAGTACTACTAGACCACGATCACATTAAAAAGCTTTGAGTTCAGGAGAAAACATTAATACTTGTTTGTGTTCTCTTAATAGCAGATGCCAGAAGAAAGCAGAAGCAGGTATGGATTTGTGGTCATTCGTATGTTTTCTGGGCAGAAAAACGGGCACTCAAGAGAAGCTTTGGTCCACAGCTGGGCATTCGAATGGAGGATGCCAAACTCCACTGGCTAGGAAAGAGTGGCATGATGTGGGATCAGTTAATACCCACCTTGATTCATGCACGGCGGCATCTCCCAGATCCTGATGTGCTTGTGATACACCTGGGTGGCAATGATCTGGGAGCAATAAGATTGTTGGATATTATGATCCGAATTAAGAAAGATTTAGGATTTATCAAGCAAATGTTCAAGAATGTCATTTTAGTGTGGTCCAACATTGTGCCCCGAAAAGCATGGAACCAAGAAAAACCTCAGAAGGTTATGTATAAATGTATGAAGCGGGTCAATCTAGAAATGAGCAACTTTATGAAGACCATCGGAGGATGTGTTATCAAGCATGACACCCTTGTACCAGCATCTCCAGGTTTATTCCATCTAGATGGTGTCCTTTTATCAGAGAGTGGTACCGATGTCTTCAACCTGGATTTGCTTAGTGTTTTGGAAACTCTGATTTAACTGAGGGAATTTGGGGGGAGGGGGGAGTAAGGGGGAAGAAAGAAAGGCTAAAAGGAGCGCTTCTGGCCTGGGAACCTGACCCAAAGTAGGAAAATGTTTGGACACCTCAGGAGGAATTCCCACTAAAACAAGGGTAACTTTGGCCCTTGGAGAGACTATTATGCCTACAACATATCTAAAGGGACAGTTTTTTGGACTGATTTAATTCCTGGAAGGTTTGGTGATGCTTCTGGCCAAAATGGCAGAAAGCATTAATTTCTCCTTTGTTATAGTAGAATGCTATACCCAAATGGAAAGTTGTGTTTTCTAACCGGACCTGTTTGATATGATTTTTTAAAAATTTCTTTTCTTTTTGGTGTACGAAGTAATGCTTGTAATTTATTTAAAGAGATATTGTCAAATAGGTTAGGCCTCATATTTTTACATACAGATCTTTTTGGTATGTCTTGAGTTAAATAACTACTTGGTGTTGGAAACCTATTTTGAGTGTCCTGAAACATATGGTGTCTACTTTTTATAATTTCTCTTTGACACTAAAAAAACGGTTTGTTTCTCTACCATTTTGTCCTCTATTCCAGTTGCATAATCCCCCTGTTTCTGACATAACTTTAGCGTACTTTGGAGCTGGGTATTGTTTTGTTATTTACCAGTATAATAATAATGGCATTTAAGCTCTGGCAATAGAGTATTGAGTAGTCACATTTGTTTTTTGGATCAATCCTATACCATTTGTGTCTCCCATAGTGATGTTTTTCATGTGTGTCACAAACATTACATATGTAATTTCTCTAGTTAATAGGCCCACCTTTTTGGTTTATTTTTTGAAACTACATTACGCTACTGAAGATTTCTTGCATAGTGATCTTAATAACCAGTATTTTGATTTATGCTTTGCAAGGAAAATTTTTAGGGCCCAAATCAAATTTTACTTTCTGACTATATTAAAATCATTTAATTTAGCCACAAGCGTTTAGTGTTGTGCTAACCAAAATCATACTTGTCAAATGGATTGTATATTTTTTTAATGTACTAAAAGGTTTAAACAAAATAAAACTAATTTTAAAAAGAATTTAGAGTATAGCCCTTGAAAACTCTTTCTATCGTCTAGATTTTATTGTAAAATAACTTGTTGTATTTTGTTAATTTGCCCCTATTTAGTGACTGTGGAAAATGACTAAACTACCTTCTTAGTTTGAGGAGCTAGAGAATCATTACAGACAGTGCTGCCCTAATATAATTGTTGATATGTTCAAACTTTTGTGCAAAGTTCCTTCTGTTCCCTTCTTATTAGGAAAGAAAAAGAGGAAATAATTTGAACATAGATCTACATATCTTCTATTTTTAACCACCTTCTCACCTCTAAAAGGAGAGGCAACATGAGGTAATGGAAAGAGCACTGGATTTGGAGTCAAAAGACCTGTGTTCAAATCCTGCCTCTGCTAAATACTGCTTGTGTGGCCTTGGGGAACTCCCTTAGCCTCTTTGAGTTTCCATTTCCTTTTTCTGTAAAACAAGGTGGTTGGAATAAATGATCCTTAAAGACACTTCCAGCCCTAGCTGTAAGTCCTGTGATCCTATGAAGGGAAAGTTTGTCTTACAGGAAATCTGGCATATGGGAGTAGAGGGCAAGTGTTGGAGAGTTTGGGAATTCATTGGTCCCATCTTCAGTTGAAAGACTAGAAGCAGTCTATCCTTAATCCTGGTCCAATTTCAGAAGGTTGTATAGATGACTACAATTAGTACGTGTTTCTAATCTTCAGACTGTTGTAATAGCAGGTCTGTAATACGGATACAGTGTGATTTTTGTGGTGATGCTGCTTGTTAGTAGTGAGAACATTGCAGTAGTATTTGTGTTTATGCTAAGTTTTTTTGAGTAGTCTTTTGGAGAATCCTAGGACTAATAGTCATGTGGGGAAAGACATTTTTAGTAACATAATATTTAATTGGTGGCAGCTATGTTTAACACATGACAGGGGACTTTGGACACACTGTACTTAAAATATATTTCCAGGCACAGATGTGCCTTGGCAAAGTCCGTACATAGTACCACATTTAGACATATTTATGTGAAGCAGTGTTTGGATATGACTTGTATAATTGTAATCTAAAATTAAGAGCTGTGGCCTTTACAGTTTGGTTATTGTGTGGTTTGTTTATAATATGGCCTGGAACAACGCGACCTCTGGACTTCTGCAGTAACATGTTGTAAATGGGCATTCTAGCCCATTGAAGTGGACATTTGCAAAATTCCATTCTGAAAACATTTTCTAAATCTATCTAGATTTTGAAGTGTAATAATGTAATTTTCAAAAGTCACTTATAAAGGCAAGTAAACTAGTAAATAGTTGAATAATATTTACAAGAATTTGAGAAAGTGATTTTTTTTCTTGTTAAAACCTTTAAAGTGTCAGGGTGTGAAGGACTATAACTGTTATAGTTGAATACTTAAGAGAAAACAAAGAAAATGAACATGTATAGAAATAATTGCTGTTTTATTACCTTCTCTAGAGGATAACAGCTAGTAAACATTATAAGGTTTTCTTGTCTTTGTTTTGTCAAATGACTGTCCTTCTTCAACATTCTTGGACATAATGAGCTTGGCTTACAGAAACTGCCCTTCCAGGATGTGCTACCCCACACATGCCGGGGGTACACTAGTGCACACACTCTGTGTGTGTGTGTGTGTGTATGTCTGTGAGCTTCTCTACAATCTTTCAGACTTCCTTTGGGAATACCTGCCTCATCATCAGGGTAAGTAGCACTTTCCTGTAATCTGGGGGAGTCAGTGATTCAAAAGGGAGTAGAGATCTAGATACTGATGAGGTAGCTAAGTATGTAAGTTCTTTCTCTTTATTTTAACAAAGATGCCAGTTTTACAAAATGAAAATGACTACTGCATACTCAGTACTTAAAATGCCTTCCTTACAATTTTATATTGTTTTCATATTCTTTTTCAATAATGTAGGAAAATGGGGGACCCTCTGATAATGTTGGTTTTCTCTGAAATTAAGGAAGATGAGGCACCTGTCTCTGAGTAGAGTTAATTTATTGGTAAGACTAGCAGTTACTAATAAAAGGGATCTCTTAGCTACCCAGCAAGCCAAAAGACCCCAAATGACAGCTGACAGACCATTTTTACAGATAAAAGGAGGAGCATCCAGAAATTTGAAATCAGCATCCTAGATGAGGAAAACAATGTGATTGGTTATAAAACCTGTTAGCATCATAGATGGGGAAAACAATGATAGGTTACAAAATCAGAAGTATAGAATGCAAGGCTAGCAACAACCCTTCCTTCCATCCTGTTGCTGATTGATTGAACCCACCTATAACCTACAAGAATAACAGTTTATTTAATTGTACAAGGATAATTAATAGTCACAGAGAGATAACAGATTGCCTCTATTTCATCAGACAGCTGGTGGTATAGAGATAACAAGTTTCTTTCCATTAAAAGTAACAGGGGCAGCTAGGTGGCACAGTGAGTAGAGCACTGGCCCTGGAATCAGGAGGACCTGAGTTCAGACACTTGACACATATACAAGCTGTGTGACCTTGGGCAAGTCACTTAACCCCAGTTGTCCTGCCCGCGCGGCGCCGCCGTCTCCCCCCCCCCCCGCAAGTGACTTGTTGGTTAGCTAAACACTTAAACTTAAAGAACTTAAAGAGGAAAACTGGTCATTCATTATAGGAAAGCTGAACTTTTAAACTTCTGAACTTAATAACAAAGGAATGTGATTTTAGGTGTAATGGTGATACAGAATAGAATCAATTACAAAATGAAATCAGAATGAATTTGATTTTCTCAGTTCCCCATCATTATTTGAATAGAAATACATTTGTTTCTGAGTCATAAGGTAAATTGTTATTTCTTATTTCCTAGAAAAATTGATTTCTGTGAAAAGGGCAGTTCCTTAAGACTAGGATGGTTTATTTTTAGAGGCAGCTTGTCTCTTTGAAGCTCTTTATTTACCTTTTTTCTTGTTAAGGCATTTGAAAGTTTTCATTGGTCTTTTTCATAAGCCTTTTTGACTTTGGTATCATAACTAGGGTATACGTTTGCATTTTTCTACTTTGAGTGCTTTTTTTAATGCCATACTTGCCCAGTATTCCTACGCCTGTCATCATTCCTTGTTTGCAGAATTGTTAACTTGTTGACTTTTCTTTGACTTAAATGTCTCAAGTTTTGTCCATTATATTTGTAGAGAAACATTTTTAATGCCTAAAGAATATGGCTCCAGGAGTTATCTATAACCCTAAAATTAATATTTTTATTTCTTTGAGGCGATAGTCCATGCATATTCATGGGGTCCATTAAATACTACTCTCCTTCAATGAAGAATCTTGAGATAATTTACCACTTTTTAAAATTTTTTATTATGATTTCAGAGATGTCCTTGGACCACTGTTATACTTTTGCCTTTTACTTCCCTTGTTTATTCCTTTCCCCGCCAATGAATAAAAAGGTAATCTTAATCCTGTTTTAAGCAGTCAGCAATTGTTCATTTGGGGTTATTTTTGGCTCCATAGATTGCTATTGAGTTTTGACATAAACTAATAGTTGTGTTTTAAATACTCATTTGTTTTGCCCTCACTAGGAGTCGGGTACTAGGCTAGGAGTTGGGGGTGCAAAAATGAAAACAGTTGTTGTCCTCCAGGGGCTTAAATGGTTTACCAATAAGTTGTTTTGTTTTGGGTTTTTTTAAGTATACAAAATAATTTGGTTTAAAAAAAACTAACAACTAGGAAAATAAGAGAAGTTTTTTGTGGCAGGCATACTTTTTATTTTTAAAATTTTTTATTTTGTGGCAAGCATGCTTTTTTTTTATTTTATTTTTAACATTTTTTAATATATATTTTCTTTTTTCCTTCAATTACATAGATGAAACAATTTTTAAACACTTCTAAAAAATTTTTTGAGTTCCAAATTCTGTCCCTTCCTCCCCTCCCTGAGATGGGTAAGCAGTCAGTTACAGGTTATACATGTGCAATCATATAAAACATTTCCATATTAGTCATTTTGTACAAGAAGATTAGAATGAAAGAAAGTGAAAAATAGCATGCTTCAGTCTGTATTGAATCAGTATCTGTTCTTTCTCTGGAGGCAGATAGTATGCTTCATCATTAGTCCTTTGGGATTGTCTTGGATCATTGTATTGCTGAGAATAGCTAAGTCGTTCACAGTTCTTCATCAAACAATATTGCTGTTACTGTGTACAATATTCTCCTGCTTCTGTTCACTTCACCTTGCATCAGTTTATGTTAACTGCAGATTTTTCTGAAATCATCCTGCTTGTCATTTCTCATAGCACAATAATATTCTGTTACCCAATTGATGGGCACTCCTTCAATTTCCAGTTCTTAGCCACCACAAAAAGAGCTGCTATAAATATTTTTGTACAAATAGGTCCATTTGTGCGTGCCCCCCCTTTTTTTTTCATATCTTTGGGATATAGATCTAGCAGTGGTATTGCTGGATCAAAGGGTATGAACAGTTGTATAGCTCTTTGGGCATAGTTCCCAATTGCTCTCCAGAATGGTTGGATCAGTTCACAGTGCCACTAACGGTGTATTGGTATCCCAGTTTTCCCACATCCCTTCCAACTTTTATTGTTTTCCTCTTTTGTCCTATTAGCCAATTTGATAGGTGTGAGGTAGTACCTCAGAATTGTTTTAATTTGCGTTTCTCTAATCAGTAGTGATTTTTAGAGCATTTTTTCATGTGACAATAGCTTTAATTTCTTCATCTGAAAATTAAATTCTCTGTCTGAAAATTGCCTGTTCATATCGTTTAGCCGTTTGTCAATTGGGTAATGCTTGTATTTTTGTAAATTAGGCTCGGTTCTTTTATACATTCGAGAAATGAGGCCTTCATCAGAGATACTTATTACAAAAATTTTACCCAGTTTTCTGCTTTCCTTAAAATTTTGGTTGCGTTTTTTGGTTTTTGTTTGTGTGAAAGCTTTTTAATTTTATATAATCAAAAGTAACCATTTTATGTTTTGTAATGCTATCTCTTATTTGGTCATAAATTCTTCTCATATCCATAAATCTGACAGATAAACTATTCCATGCTCTCCTAATTTGTTTATGGTATCATCCTTTATGTGTAAATCTTGTACCCATTTTGACTTTATCTTGGTATGTTGGTCTATATCTCGTTTCTGCCATACTGTTTCCAGTTTTTGCAGAAGTTTTGAGAAAAGTCTTGAAGGGGAGTCTAGAGGTTCCAGGAAGCAGGAGGGAAAAGAGAAAACATTTCTGGCACGGGATGTGTGCTTACAGACAGGCAGGAGGAGGAAGCAATAGCATGTAGGGAGAACCTCAGTAGATGCGTTTGGCAGTCCATTGATGGATTAGGGGTATAGGGGGCAATCAGTCTGGAAAGATAGCTGTGAGTCAGGTACTGAGGGACTTTAAAATACCAAACAGAGGGGTTTGTATTTTATGCCAAAGACCTTAAAGAACCACTGGATCTTCTTGAGCAGACATGTGACATGGTGATGTTGGGGTTTTCAGAATGACCATTTTGCAGCTGTATAAAAGTTGGACTGGCAAAGTAAGAGGCTAAGGGCGAGGAGACCAGCGTGTTTTAGTCCAAGAGAGACGTGACCAGGGCTGTAACAAATGAGAGAGATGATGTGGTGAGAGGATAGATAGGACTTGCCCCTGTTGGAACGGGGAAGGGGCAAGTAGAGGGGTTGAGAATCAGTCAACAAGCATTTATTAAACATCTGCTATATGCTGAGAAACCAGATACAAAAAAAAATTGAAAAAACCTCCTGCTTTAAGGAGTTTATGTTCTATTGGGGAAGACAGTATATGCCTGGAGAGATACAAGTTGAACATAAGATAATTTAGTGGCGGAGGGGGACAGTGCTGGCATCTGGGAAGATCTGGCTGATGACTCATCTGTTGTGGACCCTTGAGTGTCACTGGGAGGAGGGGACAGTAGCCTTTTTATTTTTGTTGGGGAGAAGCAAGGGATTGGGAAATAGCTATTTAGTTATATTGTATTTTCCTGTGGGGGCAATCATTTTGTAGATGCAGAGTTGTGTTTTTGATACAAGATCTGTCACTGTAGATAATAATTAATTGGTGATTGTTGGTAGAAGTGTTTCTGAAGTGCCTGTGTATGGCAGCATAAAGCAGATGTAGATATAAACATATACATTTGTTCAGAAAGCCTTTATTAAGCACGAGGGGTGCTAGGGATACAAAGACAAACATGGAATAGTCCCTGCCCTCCAGAAGCTCACATTCTATAGCAGAAACATGTATACATAAATACATGTGAAATAAATATTTACAAGGACAGTTGGTGATAGTAAAAGTGGAGAGGAGATCAGGAACAATTTTGTGTAAGAGGGGTACATTTGAGCTGAACTTTGAAGGATACTAGAGATTGTGAGAGGCAGAGATGGGGAAGCAACATAGTCCAGCCTGTTGTGCAAAGGCAGAAAGATGGGAGATAATGAAGCATGATGGGTCAAGAACACCAAGCAGATATTAGGTTGCAGGAAGCTGGAGAAATAGTACATAATAAGACTTGAAAGGTAGATTGGAGCCAGCTTGTTAAGGGCTTGAAATGCCTGGCAGGAGTTTGTTTGATGCTAGAAGCAATAGGGATTTTTCTGTAATTGTTTGAACAGGAAAGTAACATTCACTAGGAATGTTGCCATGTAGAAGATTGATGAGAAAGTAGAGACTTGAGGCAGGAGAGGAATTAGGCAGCTATCGTGGGAAAAAGGTGATTTGGACCTAAATTAGTATGTTGGTCACAAGAATAGAGAGATAGGTCAGATGCCAGGAATGTTATGAAGTTATAACCTACAGTGCTTAGCAACTAATGGAATGTATAGACGGAGGGAGCAAGAGAAATTGAAAATGACTCTGAGGCTGTGTGTCTGGTAACTGGCAGGATGGTGAGTCCTCAACATTGCTAGACTTGTATCTTTTTTGAATGACATTATGGAAATTCCATGTGGCCCATCCTGTAGTAGTCAACAAATTTAGTGGGTGGGTCCTAGCCTGACCTTTAAGTGAAGTTTTGGTGCTACAAAAGTTCTCACAGTCATCTGGTACAATTTGTCTTTCTGATGGTTACTAAGAAGGAATGGCAGAAGGTCACTTCTGAAACCAAACCCTACAGGGGAAAAGGTCAGTCATTGGACTATGGCATTGTGCCACAACTCTTCTTAAAGTCAAACTAATTATGTCCATGGTGGCATATTTGAAAGGGTCTTAAGTAAGATAAAAAGTTTTACTGGATTGTTTTTCTTATCTGTGAATAATCTTTTAAAATGGTAGGTTCTCTATTTTAAACTCTCTGAACTGTAGTTTTTCTTTAGGTATATTAGAGAGCTTTTCACCTACATCTTACATGAATTTTTAGTAATCCTTTTGATGCCATAATATGAAGCTAACATAACAAAATGTCTAGTTTGGGTTTATCTATCTTTCTACGATAAACGATAAACTATGACCTCGATGGGCTAAATGGCTACTGCTTCACTGTATTTCCTTGTAGTGGTATGATGATTCTGGTTTTGGATTGTTATGTTAGATATCTGTATGGTGCTAAAGTAGGATGTCGTTTACAATCAAAGAAATGGGCAACTTTCAGGATTTGCATGTGAATTTTTAAAAGTTAATATAGATCATGTCTGAAATAGGGGCTATCAAACTACCAGGAGGGCCAAATCTGATCTGCCACCTGTTTTTGCACAGTTGCAAGCCAAAATTTATTTTTATATTTTTAATTCAATAAAAATTCATTTTAAAATGTAAAGACTATTCTTAGTTCCCTCACCCTAGACTATAGTGTAGACTAATAGTGCTGCAGAGATCAGGTCAGAAACTAAAACCTCAATTTTTATCATTCAGGACCTCAGTTTCCTTAGCTATGTAAAAATGAGTGGGGTGGACAGGATGACCTCCAAATCCCCTTCAGCTTACAATTTATGGTGCTATTATGCTGTGGTCATTTGTTGAATAATATGTGGCCAAGAACAAATTCCTGCAGCATCAGGCCAAAGGTTTCCCTCCAAGATGTCATCTTCATTCTTTGTGTATTGGCTTTAAATTATTTCACAATACACCTAATTGTACCAGGGTGTCACCATGTCTTTCCATAGAATCCACACTATAGAGTTTGTTGTTGATCAGGCCTTAGATTTAAAGCTGGAAATAGCCTTAGAGATCATCAGTTCCCATGGTCCCAAACTCAACGTAGAAAGGATCCTGGCTACCTGTTGACTTAGAGAACCATAAATTAATATCATCTACATTGTACTCTTATTTTTTCATATTTTGCTAAACATTTCCAACTTTTATCCTTTAATCCGATTGGGCAATTTTGTTGGAGGAAGGTTCGAGTTTGGCACTTTTGAGCTAGTTCAGCCACACCTCATTTTATAGAGAAAGAAATTAAAATTGAGAGCTCTTAAAGCACTTAACCAAGGTCACACAGGTGTGTCAGAGACAGTAGGAACCCAGATGTTCTGATTCTAAATCTAGCTCTACTCCCACTGTATGCAGAAGATCCCTGTCATTGACACTTGTGGGGTACATAAATTGATAAAGTGATGTTAGAGCATCTGTCTTTTCTGACAGATTTTATGATCCTTTATTGATTAGTCATATTGAATACCATGATGGTACTATAATGATAATAACTTACTTTTATAACTCACTTTAGATTTTATGAAGCACTTTTTGTGTGGAAAATATTCCATTAAATCCTGCTAGTGTCCAAATTTATGATAATATAACAGTCCTTGCCCTCCTTTGGATTCCATTGAAATATATTAATGAAATGAGAATCACGTGGCATATTTTAATGTGATAAATATTTGCTTTTGAAGAATTTAGAAAAATTATGTGATTTAATATTTTAAGCTATTTTCTTGCATATGTTATGTAGAAGGATTGAATTCAGATGAACCGTTGACCAAGATAAAATGTTCTTCAAGTGAATTCTGAAGAGTATTATTATTTGCACCCTAAGGCCCTAAAAATTAAATTATAACAAAAGTCAATAAGGAAACGACAATACAAAATGTTCACTTTAAGCTTTCTTGAAAGTTGTGTAAAGTGAGTTCAGACTATAATGGTAAATAAGATATGAAGATACTTCTGTTGTATAGCTACTATTTATAGAAAAGACATTCTAAGGACAGTTCCCTTTTTTTTCCCCCATTACTGGAAATCTTCTTTTGAAGAAGAGCTATTTGGGATATCTTTGAATTACTAGATCATATCCCTGGTACATAGATAATTATCTTCAATTATGACCAAATTACAAATTATTTTAAAAGAGAGATTAGAGACCTAATAATCAGAAGACTTAAGAGACTGTGTCTTGACTGTGTAAATACAGATTGCAGAGTCTATAAATAGGTTGGCACATTTATCCTACTTTATGGTATATGTAATAATTTTATACTTAATTTATACTTATACTTAATTTTTTCTCCAATTCCTTCACATTTCGCATTTATTTTTAAGAACCTTTTGATCTTATTATGACAAATTAATATAACTCCTAAGCCTAATTCAAGCTTTCAACAAAATACTACTTCATACCTGAAAGGAAATTAAAACAGAATAAAAGTAGTCAGGCATAAGCTCCTTGAAGTCAAGGACGTTGTCTCTCTTTTTTTAAGGCAATCGGGGACAAATGACTTGGTGGGGGTCACACAGCTAGTAAGTGTCTGAGGCTGAATTTGAACTCAGGTCCTCCTGACTCTACGGCCAGGACTCTTTCCACTGTGCCACCTCGTTGCCTCAAGGACATTATCATTTGTCTCATTGTGGCCTCCACAATCTGTAAACTGTGATCCTCACATATGTTAGGTGCTCCCAAAAAAGTTTGTTGAATAGTAGAGGGGGAAAAATAAGTAATTTCACTAGAAACCTCCTCTGCCTTACCCAAGGCCTCCTATCAGTTTAGATTTTTAGATAATTTATCACAGTTATTTTGGACCCATCCTGCATTTTGAAGCTATACACAAATGAAGAAGCAGCTGTCATGAAAAAACCAGTTGCCTTAGAAGTACTCGAGTTAAAATCCTGACAGTGACACTTGATAGTTTTGTGACCTTAGACAAGTATTTAATCTCTGAAACAGGTAAAAATGGATATAACATTATTTAAACAGCTATCCCACAGAGTTATTGTGAAGAAAATGCTTTGAGCTCGTAAGTGTTGGTAGTTTTTAAGTACACAATTTTCAGCCAAACTTATTTCACAATGATGATCCTTTAGAGTATAAGTTTGAGAAAGAACCAGCTTTCTGCTCATATACAATAATTCACCTTTCAACTCTATTGAATTCATTTATTAAAGGCCTACAGTATGCAGAGCACTCTGTGAAGCACTGAGGAGAAGAAATGCACAGAGTCCCTGCCCTTGAAGAGCTCACAGCCTAATTAGGGGACTGTGATGTATTCAAATAATTATATTTGCAAAATAATACATGCTGCATATATAAGAGAGGTTCAGACAAAGTGCTGTACGGTGTCTCGGGAGGTAAAGGTCATTGCTTTGTGGGGGAGGGGGACATAAGGAAATCGGAGTTCAATAAACACTTACCAAGCACCTTCTATGTGCTAGGTGCTGGGAATGCAAAGACAAAAATGAAACTGCTTCAACCCACAAGGAATTTACGTTCTGCTTCAAGAATACAACATGTACACAGATAGTAAAAACCAGGGAATTTGAGGAAAGACCAATAACAACTGTGGGGGAGAGATCAGGAAAGTCTGCAAGTAGGAGATGACAACTGAACTGAGTCTTGAAGGCAGCTAAGGATTCTAAGAGGCAACGATGAGGAGGGAGGACATTCCAAGCATGGGGGCAGCCTGTTGTGCAAAGGCCTGGAGATGAGAGATGCTGGGCATGCTGAGTTTGAGGAACAGCTTATTGGATATGAAAGGTGAGAGTGGGAATAGTAAAAGATAACACCAAGGTTCAAGGAGCATGACAAGACTGGGTAAGTGGCGGTAATACTGATGGAAACAGTAGTCAGTTAACAGGTATTTATTAAGTGTTACTGTGTGCCAGGCGTTATGCTAAGTGTTGGTGATGCAACAAAAGGCAAAATCAAAAAGCAGAATTTGGCAGGGGAGGGGTCAGGCAAAGGAGATGACATTCTCAATTTCATACATGGTGAGTGTAAAGTAGGAGATGGTCAGGTGATCATTTGTAACCTTTGAGAGAACAATTTCATTAGAGTGATGGGAATAGAAGCCCAGTTGTTTGGGAAGGGGAGAAGGGGAGTCAGGAAGTGAAGCATTGGAAGTAGACAATTTTATTAAGTTTTGTGAAGATGGTGAGAGAGATTGGGTAGTAGCTAGGAGTTGGAGAAAAACCATGGATGGATTAGGGAGACCTGAATCTTTCATTTACGGGTATTATTTTGTCGCACTATTATTAAGTCTTGAAGCAGGGACTAAAATCATATGTTCCCACTTAGGACCACAGCCTCACTTTTGAAAATTAAAGAGCAATATGGAGGTAGTACTTTTTTGTAGAGTTAAGTAGAGAGGGGTGTTTTTTTTTGTGTAGAATAACAAGTGAAAGGTTCAACTCAGTGGAATTTTTTAAATTAAGAATAGTAAAACTACTGAAGCAAAACAATCACTTTAAGTCTGCTTCAGTTCTCTAGTGTTAAAAAATAAAGGTAGAGACAGAAGATAATGGGGTGGGACAGGAAACACTAGAAGATGCAGTCGATTCTGCAAATTATTGGATCGCTTGTCACACCTAGTGATTCTCTTGGTCAGCCAAGTGATTGAAGGTGCTGTTACTCCTTCATTTCCTTATCGCTGTTTTTTGAAAAATTAATAGCTCTTCAGTTGAAACTGTTTTTTACCCTCAGACTTTGAGACTTCTAGTCAAAAATTGATAGAAGGTATCATTCTCTGAGCTATATTGCATGATCTTATTCTCGAAGGCCAGATTTCCCACCCTTCCTCCAGGGCCTTTTCCTCCCTGTTCTTATACTGCCCTTTACTAGTATTATTTCATTCACTGTTTCACATGGTTCGAACAATATGTAGTATAATGTTATGTAATTTATTTCCTTGCCCTGTCTAGATATTCCACATTTGTGTTTTTTGTGATTGATATATTTATATACTGCGTGTGTTTTTATATATGTTTTCTTTGTATGTAATCAAAAGAAAAACTCATTATGGTCTAGATGACAGGCATTTCTTAAAGATCATGGCTATTCAATTCAGCCCATATTTATTAAGTCCCTGCTGTAGTCGAACTGGACTCTTGGCCCTAACAGATACAACAAATAAAACTTTCTCTGACCTCAAAGAGCTAATTCTGCTAGGGAGAAGAGGGGAGGGAACAGTAGATATGACAAAGGATAATGAATAGAAGGGAGGAAGGAGACATTTTGAGTTGAGGTGAGCCAGAAGGAAGATTGGGATTCTGAAAAACAGACTCTGAGGTGGTAAAGGTGAGTGGATAGAATGCTGCTGCCCTCAACAAATAGGGGATTTTAGAAAATCAAGTTTAATGAGGAAAATGATGAGTTTTCTTTTGGACCTATTGAGGTACATGCAGGAATTCATCCAGGTGGAAATATTCAGTAGGCAGCTGAAGATGTAGGAGAGATGAGGGCTAGATAAATACATCTGGAAGTCATTTTCATAGAAGTCGTAATTGACCATCTAGGATCTTGAGATGCCTTAAGGTAACTATAACTTGTACCTTCTTGACTTCCAGAATTCTTCTAGTAACTAGCAGCTATAGATGGAATAGAAAAGGTGACAGCCAAAGCAGAAGACTAGAGGATGAATAAAATGAGAGGATTCTGAGAATAGGGTTTTTTTTTTTTTTTGTAGGTGTATTAGGTAATTTTGAAGGTGGTTGTCATATCTTTCTCCTCTACATCTTGGTCTTTTTCAACCTGGAGAAGAAGAGATTGGTAGGGGGGACCTGATAATGTTTTCAAGTATTCCACAGGGTTTCATGTAGAAGTAGGTATTAGACTTGTTCTGATAGTCTCTTAGACACCAGAAGTAGGAACAATGGATAGAAGTTGAAAGGAAAGGCAGATTGGGTTGATATAGGGAAAAACTTCACCAAAAATTAGAGTGGTTTGGACTGCCTTGGGGGAGATAGTGGATTCCCTTTGATTTGAGGGCTTAAAGCAAAAGCTGGCTGAGCACTCGTACATTTCAAACAGAAGGATTCTTATTGTGGTATGGGTTGTACTTGTCCTTTGAGAGGCCTTCCAGCTCAGATTTTTCTTGTTCTATGTATGGTTAATCAAAAAGCTTCCCTGGAGGTGGTTAAGCTAAGAGGATTGGAATTTTCCTAGCAGGTAGAATTGGTCTTGGTCAAAAACTTGCTGATAGAAAAGTGAAATTGGATATAAAAAGAAGCGAACAGGTGATGACAAGACAAGGTTGGTTGGAGAGCCATTCAGGGCCCATAATCAGAAGAGTTGGGTTTTAAAAGGTATATGAGTTGCTCACAGAATGTAAGAGATGTAATATCAAATTTGGAATAAAATTTTAAGTTGTAGACAGAATAATAGTAAGAAACTAGATCTGGAAGGAACTGAGCCTTAGTTATGACTGGGGGTGAACTAGAAAAGCTTGTGGGTTCTAGTGAAAGAATTAAAGCATCTGTGCCTCTTGTACATGGTATTTACGGGGAAAGGTTTCGAGAATTGGGCATGAGTGACAGAGGTCAGGCAGGCAGTTCAAGGTGGCTCTGTAGGGGGATGAGTAGCTCTTGATTTGAGAGAAGATAATTTCATGGTAGAAGGAAAAGTAGCTCATGCTAATGGGGTCTTAAAAGATGTTTAAGGAGAAATGGATGAAGAAATTTAAGGAAAGAATTGATGGTGCTAAAGAATATGTGAGTTGTGGACAAATGAACTAATTAGAAATGTAATGGCATTGAAGCTACTGTGGGGATTCTTTTTCCTCTGTAGCAAAGAAGTGTACACACTTGGGATAATTAGGTGACTGAATTAGGTGCTCGATGGCAAACACAGAGTGTCAGAAAGGGTAGTGAGTGTGGGGCAAGAAGTGGGTATTCAGCAAGAGAAAATAAATTAAGAATACAGTAGGGTAACAGCAATATTTTTCAAAGAATAACAGAACAAATCAACTACAACGGTCCTGTGAAAGAAGATGCTCTCCACCTCCAGAGAAAGATAAACAAAAGTATGCATAATGTTTTTCCATATATGTATGTATGTACGTATCTGTGTCAAATGGTGGCCTCCCCTAGTGTTGAGTAACAAGGGAGGGAGGGAAACAGTTTGAAACATAAGCAACAAAAAAAAGTTAAAGTTATTTTTTAAAGTCCTTGGCATAGTCACATGGTCCAGCATCAGAAATGGATGTGATTATCTTGAAAAAAGACATTAAAGAAAGTGCGCGGGCGTGTGTGTGTGTAGAATCATCTGATGTGGACCAGTGACTAGTGACAAAATCAGATACCTTTGGAAATTGGAGTAATAAAAAAAATCTATTGAACTAAGAACAACAAGGCTGTGGTATTTAACTGTAATTATGGAGATTTAGGTGCCTTCTTTATTAATTTTATTTTGTATTTCTAGGCACAAGGTGTCTAGCAAATTAAAAGTTGTAAAAAATTGATTAAGATGTTTTGGAAATACCTAAAATTAGTCTGCTTATATGTGTGTGTGATAATTAGATGCTGTAAACCTTCATACGGGATAATATCAACAAAAGGTATTAATTAACCAGCTGTGTGAACCTCATGGGATGAATACAGTTCTGGCTTTCCCCCAGAGAGTGGCTTCTTCTTAAGGGGGAGAAGTAATGAACACTGACACTTCTAGTGTTGGCCCTGTTGGTTTTACTATTTGCAAACAGGAAAATGGTTGAAATAAGAGCAAGCTACAGGAAAACTCGGACCACGTGTAAAACACTTTCTGCTCTTAGGGAGATTTTAGCAGCTAGAGCAGGAAGGTGAAAATCCAGAGTTCAGATGCCAAGAACAAATGCATTTTAAGAAAAATTATTGTGGAGAAAAAATGTGAAACAAAGAGCCGTCATCTACAGAGAATGAGCCAGGAACAAGACTCTAATTGCTTCTTTCTGCCCGTGGTACATGTGAACCCAAAATCCTCCCATCATCGTTTTCACAAAGTGCCGGAGAACCTGGCAGCCTGGGTAAGAACCAGCTTCTATGTGACAGTGACTTGGTTGATCCACAGACCTGAGAGAATGATGACAAAACCGGGATCTTATGATCAAAATGGGGGCAATAAGGAACATGGATGGAGTTGGCTGAAATTACTTTGGATGACTTTAATCTCTCCTTAGAGAAGATATAAACTGATCCTTGGAAAATTTATACTTAACGGGGAAGTGTATAGTTACATTTTGGATAATTTTTGCAATTTGGAACAAAGTAGTCTTCCCATTAAGTAAAATTGAACCTTATATATAGGTGATAAGAATTTTTTTTAGTCAAAATGAACATGTTACATGTTAGTCTTCTAATGAATATTCATATCCACGTATTCATGTGTGGGCAGCAGCCTTTTATTTTTCCATATGTAATCTACCAAACTTGATAAATCAAAATGCCATTTAAAAGCCAAGTTTTACATTACTGGCTTGACTCAGTGAAGACAGTTGAAGAATATTGATGCTCAGAGGAGGGAGACTTTATTGGGGAAAATATTCTGGGAATTAAATTTTTAAAATGTTTTACTGATCCAAAATATGTAAGGAAATCTATTAACCCAATTTAAATGAAGGGCTGTGTGGACAGAAAACACTGAAGACTCAGATTGGAAATAAACGTGAATTTACCAGCTTCTCTTGGTTTCTTGGATGTCATTCTCTTTTGTTTAGCTAGTCATTCCTTGTATTTATGTGTTGTTCAGCAAAGATCTGTGTAGCCACGTGAACTAGACCAGGGCTGTCCAACCTTAGGTTTTTATTGAAACAATAGACAATATATATTTGATTTGCCAATATAGTGAGATCTCTGCGGTAGCTCAGCTTCATTTACTAAAGCACTTATGTAAATTTCTATGCTTGTAGGCTGGCACATATATATGGCCCGTGGCCCCATTTTGGACAGCCCTGAATTAGAATTAAGCGTATTTAAAGGGCCCTTGGAAATTTTATGTAATTTTGGCATTCTAGCTTCTATATCAAGTAGATATGACTTCAAGTTCAGAATAATGCATGCAACTATGTCTAGCTTGGGTTTTCAGTTTTCAGGTTTCTAGGAATAAAATCTGCCTTTTACCAAAGATTGAAATGCATGAAATTAGTGAAACAGCCGCATACCATTTTAAAGAAATGGTAACTACTTATTTGGAGGGGTACCCTGGGGTTCATATTAAATGTTAATATATTTGTTGTCAGTAATAAATCACCCTGTTTAGTGTAAGTGTTTTGGAGCTACTGATATTCATCTATCATTTAAGACTTTTGCGTTGTTTCTGAAGAAATGTAACATTTGCCTTGAATTATTTTATTCTTTCTTTTCCTCTCTTCTTAGTGCTGAGATTCATATTCTGCCCTGGAAGGTTCCTAAGAAAAGAGTAGCTGGTGTGAGGAAATGAGCCAATAGTGTTTTCATTTCATCCTACAGGTCCCAGCAGGGATGGCACAATCAGTGAGGACACAATCCGAGCATCTCTCATTTCAGCAGTTAGTGACAAGCTGAGATGGCGAATGAAAGAGGAAATAGATCGTGCCCATGCAGAGCTCAATGCCTTAAAGCGTACAGAGGAGGACCTGAAGAAAGGTCACCAGAAACTGGAAGAGATGGTAACCCGCTTGGACCAGGAAGTGGTGAGTAGCTCTTGGCAGTTAAATGTTCTCCAGAAACTGTGACCTCGAGTCCTTGAAAGATGTCATTTCATGCCATATTTATGTACAGGTGCTCATGGGAATATAGCCAGAGAGGGGGAAACTGAGGCCCAGAGAGCTTAAGTGACTTGCCCAAGTTCTGTGTTTTCAGTGAGATTGGATCTTTTTAAAGACCACAGAGAGATTTTAGAGAATTATTCCTGGTTTCTTACTCCTATGTTAATCTCAGAATGATATAGTGAAAATAATACTCCCTTCAAAGTCAATGAACGCATGCTGCCACCTAATGCCTTGAACATACAATTCTACCCTGAGGCTGAACCCATAAGGATGTTACTAATAGTCTAGCTGAATTCATTCTTCACTAATTACCAAACTCCCAGGCCAATGGTTCTGAAATCTGTTCCTCTTCTGTGTTCTACCGCCTTTGCCCTTATTCCCATCCCCACCAAGGTCCTACTGTGAAACTACCCACTTCTTCCACTATGGTCTTTGGAAAGGCTGCTTTATCCATAATAAAATTGCTTCCATCTTAAAACAGATTTTCCTTTCCCTTTTCCTTCGTCATCTTGCACTCGTTGAGTGAGACCTTTCTCCCTACTCATGGTAAAGTTCCTTCACCACCCTTTCCAGCACTGTTTGTGCTTTTACTCATACTCTCTGTCTCACTGGTTGAAGTGGAGGAGTTAGAATATCCCTTGCTCCCCATTGCCTCTTCCACTCTTTGTGTCTGTATCAATAACTTCTGTGAGGTTCATTCAGTCCACATTTACAGCTCAGTCAAGGTTCTGGTAACTTAGCTACTAACCTCCAGAACATTTCCTTCTTCATTCAGCGAGTTCACTTCCTGACTCGCAATCTTTCTTTCCTCCCCTACTCCCCAACCTTTAGTTTTTCAGCTTATTCATTTCTTTCCCCACCCCACCTTAGCTACACACAGAGATCATGATCCTTTTAATCTTGCCACCATCCTCAAGCATTCTGCTTCTATGTTCATAAACTCAGAAATTTCCTTATCTAATCACAATTTGTAATAATTCCTCCAATCTTTCTACGCTGGAGTTATTTCCTCCCTTCCTCGTATTGACCCCTTGATGAAGCAGCTCACCTCTACACTGTGCTTTTCTCTCAAGTGCCTGTAAATGGTACCTTGCCGAGCCTCAGCTTTGGATTACTCCCACCATATGCTATTTTCTGTTCTTAGACTCCTGAAGTCGGAGAAATATCACAAAGGTCGCTGCCTGGGGCTACTATAAATTTATGTCATATAATTGCAACTGGATCTTCATTGTGGCAAGGCAATCCTTTTACACATTCCTAATCTATTTACTATCTCATTCACCACAGTAGCTTTTCCAAAATTTTTCTTCCCTGCTCAAACTTCAAAACTCTTTCCTTTTCAGTGAGGACCTTGCCTCGTATTTCACTGAAAAAACTGTGGCCATTCACTTGAGAGTTCCTCCTCCCCTCCCCTCCCCTCCCCCCCTTATCTTCCTTTACTCTCTCATCCTAGGCCTCCTTGTTTCTCTCCCTTCATACTGTTTTGTTTAATTAACTCCCCTTGATTTAATGATCATCTCTATGCAGAAGAATCTCAGATCTGCTTATCACTCCTTACTTTTTTGTTGACCTTCAGTCTCACATCTGCAACCAACCCTCAAACATCTTAAATTGGCTATACTGTAGATTTCTTAATCTCATTTAATGTGTCTAAAATGGTAATAATTCAAATCTGCCGCCCCACCCCCCCAAAAAAATTCTTTTCCTAATGGAATTCCCTCTTATGTTACCTTCATTGTCCCGGTGTCACTCATGCTCCTAGGCTGTGTCTCGTCCTTGATTTCCAACTCACTCTTCCCCCCACCTCCATAATCCAGTCATTTGCCAAGCCTTATCATTTCAGAAAGAGACACCATAGGGACACACTAAAGAATAAATTCAGTTGGAGGAACATAGTTGCAGAGCAACCTGATAAGCACAGTAGGGTGAAGAGCACTGTGCATCCTGAGAAGTGAAGCACACAGGACAAGAAGCCTCTCAAAGCATGGAGGGCAAGATTCCACGCCTTTGGTGTCAGAAGTGGTGCAGGGACCACACCAGTCTTTTCAACCAATAGAAGGGTGTTTATCAGTGATATTGTCCAAAGCATAAATGCATTTACAACTTCCTTCTTTAAAGTACTGTTTTAAAATCTGTCAAACATTTCACATACATAAAGACTGTCAGTGTTCTAAAAACCTGTTATATTGGCATAGGTCATTTTCAATAGTTTCACTTAGAACAGAGGTTCTGTTTACAGATATGAAGGGTGTACTCTAGTACTCTAGTGTAACTTAGGTCTCTCCTTGTACACTGACTCCTTCCCCTTTGCCTACAAACACAGCACTCTATCAGACACACCCACTTATAAAAACACCTTTCTAACCCATCCTATTACTACTCTCCATTCTCTTCTTTTTTGCTACCAAACTTAACAAAAGAAATTGCCTTTCTTTGAAATTTTTCTCAAAGATCATTGATAAACTACTGATTGCCAAATTCAGTGGCTTTTTTCCCATCTTTGTTTTCTTTGACCTCTCATTTGACACTGTTGACTACTGACTTTACTATTCTTTTATCCTTTAGTGTCAGAGGTACCATACCTCTGTCTCCTCTGATTCATTCTTTTCCCAGCCTCTTGAGGTTGAGTTGTTATAGCTTCTGCCCTTGAGTCTCTTCTCCCTTTTTGTAGTCTCTCTTGCCAGATTTCATTCCTAAAAATTCAATCTTCTTTGCTATGGAAATGACTCTTGAATTTCCAGCCATATTGTTTTTTGCCCAAGTTCTATGCCTGTAATACAGCCCTACGTGGATATGTCACCAGCATCTTAGATTCAACAGTCCTAAAACAAAGTTTATTTTTTTAAGCCTGTTCTTTGACTATTCATATTGCCACCACAAACCCAGTTGCCCGAGTTTCTTGATCCTTGGTATTTCAGTTTTCCTTCTTTCCCACTTGTACCCAACTTAGTTGTTAAATATGTATAGTGTATACCTTCTATAATTTTCTAAAATGTCCTTAGATTTACAAAATGCTTTTCCTCTGACGATCCTTCCTCCTACATTTTCTCCAAGCCATCACTCATATCTGCCCATATCTAGTGATTGTGTAAGCATGACTACCGCAGGAATCTCCAAAAAGGTCCTCCTGCTAAAAAATCCCTACATTCCTCCCACAATGATCTTTCTGTGTAAAACCAGCTAGCCAAGCTGCTACTCTTGCACGGAATCATTCTCTAACTTTTTGCTGCAGGCTAAGTAAAGGTCAGAGCTCCTTTGACTCCCGTTAGTGTCTGTCACAATGGCCCCATACCCTTCTAGTCTTGTCTTTTCTTCTTCCCTTCTATATGTTCAGACCATACGGAGGTGCTCCTAGCCACTGCCTCGTCTGTCCTCACCCTGGCCCATGCCTTTGCTGGCATGCCTGCCTTGCTTCCCTCCACAGTTCTGTCTTCTATGAAGCTTTCCATAGTCTTCCCTTGCTCCCACCCTCTACCCTCCTAGACCTCATTTGGTGTTTTCTTTGTATTTCTGATGATGTTATGCATTATTACATATTACAGTTATTGAAGCACCAAATGCATAAAGATGAGTGAAATGTAAGACTATCTTTCATATTTTGAAGAAAAATAATACTATAATGTACATTTTAGACACAAGTCTTCCAGAAACAGTTTCATTTAATTTAGCATTACCTCCTCCACCTACTCCCTAAGTCTTTAGATATCTTTACTCCAAGACAATTTGAGGGAACAGGAATCTTGAACAAGGAAAAAGTTATGTTAAAATATAATTTGGGATTAAATTTAATCTTCAACTGTGAAACTACTCAGCTTCCTTCTTTTACTACTGCTCTCAAGGTTTGAAAGAGTAATGCTTTCTAACTTAAAAAGAAAGTGCATGACTTGGGTGAGTCACAGGCCATTTGCTTCCAATGATAGGAATGACCTGGTTCTTAACAAGATAAGTATTCTTTGTTCAAACAGACATCTTAAATTCAGTATGTCCGTAACAGAACTCATCTTTCCCCACTCCTTACCTATTACTGTAGTAGGCAACACCATCCCTCAGGCCCACAACCCAGGAATCATCCTGGACTCATCACTACCACCCCTGCCCCCCATATCCAAGCTGTTGCCTGAGGTCTGTTGATTTGCAGTGTCTCTCATGTATGCCGCCCTCTTCTTTCCCCTGACATTTCCCCCACTCTGGTTCAGGCCCTCATCACCTCATTATTGTAATAGCCTGCTAGTAGATTGGCCTGCCTTGTCTTTACCCACTCCCCATCCTTCATTCATCCACCCAGTTATTTTCCTAAAATTCAGGACTATCACACACCACACACACACACCTTCTTAATGCTGATAACCTTTCTTCTGAATTTTTATTAATGTATGTATGTATATATATAACACACACACATATGTAACTTGCTTCGCATATACTTGTTTGCATGTTTGCTTGCTATCATCCCTGTTAGATTGTAAGCACCTCGAGGGCAGGGACTGCCTTTTGCCTCTTTTTGTATCCCCAGGGCTTCATACAGTGCAGGGCATTTAGCAGGCACTTAATATTTATTGATTGATAGACTGCCTAGGGTTTTTGAACCTAGGAAGACTTCCATGAACTAATGCTAGATGAGGTAAGCAGAACCAGGAGAACATTGTACACAGTAACAGGCACATTGTGTGATGACCAGTTTTGATAAACTTCGTAGACTTAGCTCTTCTCAGCATTACAGTGATCTAAGATAATTCTAAAAGACTCATGATGGAAAGTGCTGTCGACATCCAGAGAAAGAACTGTGGAGACTGAATTCAGAGTGAAGCAGACTATTCTCACTTTTTTATTGATTTTTTTCTTTCTCATGGTCTTTCCCTTTTGTTCTGATTCTTCTTTTCACAGCATGACTAATGTGGAAATGTTTAATATGATTGTACATATATAACCTATGTCAGATTGCTTATCTTCTTGGGAAGGGGGGAGAGGAATCTTATAAAAGTGAATGTTGAAAATTATCTTTACATGTAACTTGAAAAAATAAAATACTATTAAGTATGGGTTGGCAGTGGGGTGTCCTAGACCTATTCCCTACCTTCTTGAGGGCAAGTCTTGAAAAGGTTTTTTAGACTATGGCAGTATTTATTTCTTAATATTTCTAGATACATAAATGTTAAAAGATGGTTTTTAACATGATTCCACAATTGGATGAGGTAGGTTTGTGAAGGCTTTTAAATGCCAGACCTTTTTATATTTGGTCCTGGAAACATTGGGGAGCCTCAAGTTTATTGGGAGGGAGATGTTGTTTAGATTTAAGAAAACTTTAAGAAAACCTTTGGTAGCTGATCAGAGGATGAATTGAAGTGAGAAAAGACTTAAGGTCATAGCAGTAATCCAGGTGAGAGATCATGAGAGCCTGCCCCAGTGCTGCACTTTGTGACTACAGAAGGGAGATACTGGGAAGGTTAAAAGACTTGGCAACAGATTGGATATGTAGAGTGAGCATGAGAGTAGTGGAGAGAATGGCGCCAAGGCTGCTGCCCTGGGCGACTGAGAGGATGGTTACCTTGGACGTTAATGGAGTTTAGTAGAGCCCAGTAGGGTTTGGGGAGAGAGACAAGGGATTCTGTTCTGGACTTACTGAGTTAGAGATACCAATTGACCTCAAACTGGATGTCCTGTAGACAACACAGGAGCCTTCACAATCCTCTCCACCCCCACTAGTCAATCCAGGGACACCAGCCTCCTTTCAGTTCATCAAACAAGATATTCCATCTCTGGCTCTAGGAGTTCCCGTGGCTGTCTCCCATGAGTGACATGTTCTCCCTCCTCATCTCCACCTCCTGACTGCACTGGCTTCTTCCAGTTCCAGCTAAAATCTCACCTTCTGCAGGAAGTCTTCTCTCTTCTGTGTTGATTCTTTCCTCTTTATCCTGTATATACATTATTTGTACATAGTTGCTTAAATGTTGTCTCTCGTATTTGATTATGAACTCTTAGTGGGCAGGAACTGTCTCTCTCCTTTCTTTCTATTCCCAGCCTTAGCACAGTACCTGGAATATAGTGAGAACTCACTAAATGCTTATTGGCTGTTCCTGGAACTCAGAAAAGAGGTTACAGTTGTAGATCACCAGCAGGAGCACAGAAATAATCACTGATCCCTTGGAAGCACACAGATAACCAAGTGGGATAGATGAGTGGTGCCGAACGGTTTGGGTTTTTGTTTCTTCCATGAACCCTTCAACAAAAAGGAAGCATTTCAAACCACTAGAGTTAATACACTAATAATATTCTTTAAGATTTATTAATCTGCAATAACTATAGTGATAACTTTTATCCCCCTAAAAAATCCAAATTAAAATTTGCATTACTGATTACAAGTGTAAAGCATAAAATTTCATTCTACCGATATAAAGTCTCTAAATATTCACAATTTTATAGCCATTTTTATAATTTTATGTGAGACATTCTGGAAGAATTTAAACCATCGTTTCTTTGTGCTTAGCATCAGTTTCCTGTCTGTAAAAATGAGGGTTATAATAGCACCTTAATAACACTCTTAGGGTTGTGAGGATCAAATATGATAACATGTAAAGTGCTTGGGAAACCTTAAAATGCTATATAAATGCAATGATGGTAGCCAAAGGCAGTGATTTAATCTTTTACTGCATTGAGGGGTGTGTCCAGCATTAAGGAGGTGACAGTTCCACTGTTATCTACTCTGTTTTTGGTTACATCTAGAACGATGTGGTCTGCTTTGGTCGGCACATTTTAGGAATTGCATAAACAAGCTAGACACTTTGTGGAGGACCAGTGAAATGCCTCAGAAAGCAGGCCAAGAGAACTGGCTGAGCCTAGGGATGCTTTGTCCGGAAAAGAGATGATGTAACAGTGATTTGATTTTGATAGGCTCATTCAAATATTTGAAGACACATGGAAAAGGATTTTGTTCTGCTTTGTCCGTTACAGCAGAATTGGGAGCAATTGGTGGAATTAAAGTTTAGCGTAAGGGCAAGGGTTAGTGCTATCTAAAAGTGGAAAGGTCTATTGAGGAGGTAATGGGGCTCTCCCTTACTTGAGGTCTTGCATCAAAAGTCATTTATCTGGTGTGTCGTAATGTGAATTCTTGTACAGGTTTAGGTTGAAATACGTGGCAGCTAGAAATCTCTACTACTAATAAGATTCTGTGAGCTGACCATTCCTGACCACTGTACCTTCTTGCTATGGATGCAGTGAGTTTAAGTGCTCTTTAGCTATTTTAAAAGTTGTTATTTGCCGGCTCAGTTATACTGGAAAAATTAAAAGAAAATCAAGTCCAGCCACCAAAGAGAAGCTCACACAGCTGAACTGCCACATTCGGAGATACTAGGCATTTAATCTTAAATTTCTGTATGTAGTCTACATGGAAAATCTCATGTTTGTGAAGAATCTCCCATTTGTTACTTCCTGATGTAAAAGTAACTGTCAATTATGTAATCCTAAAATTACACAGGTGACTGTGTTATGTCTCTGCTGTGACATAGAGCCAATAATTCTCATAGCCAGCCTTCCCATATGAGATGTAAATAGTTACTACTCACTGAGCATTACTCGGCATACACCTTTGGCTTACTCCTCCTCCTTTGGCTGAGTTTATTCTAATATTAACATTTAACTCGTCATACTTGCTTCACTGTGGCACTTTTCTTTTTTCTAATAAGATGCTATGATGTGTGAGGTAGTACTAATTATGTAATGAGAGAACCTCCGGTATGGTTTCGCTGGCCAGATTCTTTGTTCAAGGGAGGGGACTCTTGAAGTTGTGAACTCCAGTTCTTCATAAAAGGTTAAATACATTGGTACATGATTGTCACATTCGGACTCATCTCGTTTACAGGCTGAAGTTGATAAAAACATTGAATTACTGAAAAAGAAGGATGAAGAGCTCAGTTCTGCTTTGGAGAAAATGGAAAATCAGTCTGAGAACAATGACATTGATGAGGTTATCATTCCCACAGCCCCACTCTACAGGCAGATCCTGAACTTGTATGCGGAGGAAAATGCAATTGAGGACACCATCTTTTACCTGGGGGAAGCCTTAAGAAGGGGAGTGATAGACCTAGATGTCTTTCTGAAGGTAAGCTTTTGAATGCTGTATGCCTAGATCTTGACTAACAAGCACTAAGACAGAAGATTTTAACTCATGGCAATTTTAGGATTTAACACTGAAAAGGGAATGGACCTTAGAAATGATCTGGCCCAGCCCATTTTGGATAAACTGAGGTCTAGAGGGTTGTCTAATAATAATAGTTGACAGCACTTTAAGGTTTGCTGGATAGAAGTATTGGGGAAGAGGGTTCAGGCTCCACCTCTTGACACATCCCATTACTGGCATAGGCCAATGAAATCCCAAGTCCAAATAAAAATATGTCAGCATTAAGTGACTCTTGGGATCACGTACACACACAGTAAGTGTGTGGCAGTATTTGATCCCAAGTCTTCATGACTCTAAAGGCAGCACTGTACCAACTGTCACACTAGCTCAGAGTAAGTGACTTGCCCTAGGTTGGGGCCTCAGCCTCCTCCTTTGAATTTGGAGGGCTCTGTTCTTTAGCTGGTGACTTTTGGAAAATACTTAATCTCCCTGGACCTCAGTTCCTTCATCTGTAAAATGTTGGGTAGAACTAGATCACCTCTAGATCCCTTCTATCTCTAAATTCCATAATCTTCAGTAGACCAATTCAGAGTTATGTCTTGGGTTCCAGGGCTGCCAAAGAACACGGACCACCAACTCTCCATCTTCCCAAACTCACAGGCAGCCTCCTGTTGTGTGCGATGATGAAAAAATAGTTGTAGCAGACGCAGGAAAAGCTAAAGACAATGCTATTTCTATACAAATTTCCTCTGGTTCTTGGTTGTTTCAAATTTTACCACAGAACTATCCATGACATCCACTGGTGAAAATCCACTCTAATCAGCAGAGCTGCCTTTAAGATGGCGGACTATATCTATAGGAAAGCCACTGCCCTGACAGCCTCTCACCGCGCTCAGCCAGAGAGCTGCTTCACTTAGTACTTGATGACTGTCACTCCCCACGTCCCCAAAACAACAGTTTTTCCATCTTACCACAGAAACTTTTTTCTTTTCCCCACAGCATGTTCGACTTCTATCCCGGAAACAGTTTCAGCTAAGGGCATTAATGCAGAAAGCAAGAAAGACTGCGGGCCTCAGTGATCTCTACTGAATTGCCAGGTGTCAGCTGGGCAATGAGCTTTCCTATGACAAGTCTTATCTTCTCTTTCTGTCAGTAGGTGCCCAGAATAAGTTATTGCAGTATCTCTCAAATGTAAGATATTTGGAATCAATAATATATTTTCTGTTTTCTTTTAGTAAAAAGACTGGCTTTTATTAATAATGCACTTTCTATTCTCTGTAAACTTTTTGTGCTGAGTGTTGAGACTGATTATGCTGAATAAAATTTGTTGCATAATTTTTTTTCTTCCTTCTTCTGGCTTCAGGAAAAGTGTGTTTTAATCCAGGGAACTTCATTAATATGGTCCAGCTTCCAGCCAATAAAACAACTATACCACCTAGTGTGAGTTACTCTTAAGTTGTGCCCAGGAATTTCCTTTATAAGCAGTTATAGCAGATATTTCATGGTGATACATGAAACTACAGAGTAATTATAATTTAGCCAGCACTGCTTGGGAAAGGACTGCTTCCACCTTGTCTCTCTCTCTACTGCTGAAAGCACCAGGCCAGTGACTCCTGAGAGCTCTGCCCTTTGCAGCAGTGAGAATGGACCAAGTAGGGCCTTCGTGATTATTTTATGCTATGTAGCATCTCACAGATTCTAATACATGTTAGAGAAGTCTTGAAAGTTCAGGCAACACAGAGAATCACAAGGTGACAGCACCTTCAAGATAATCTAGTCCAACACCTTTATTTTAGAGATCAAAGGTGCTGTGTTCATTTAAATCTGCATCTCCTCATTCAAAATAGCCAAAATCTCTTCAGAAGCCTACTTTGGTTCCTCAATGAAAATGCCACAGCATACTTGAAGACATTTGATTTAAGCATGCCCTACAAAACTAATAAACAGTACAAACCTTATTAGTTCTGCAGAGGAAACATGCCACAATAGTCTGTCACCCCTCCTCTTTCCTTAGCTCCACTCCAGTTCAATTCACCTATTACCAGTCCTATTATGCTGTGCCTTTTGGAAACCCTATTCTGTTTAATTTTTAATGTTTTTTGAAGGGGGAAAGGCAGGGCAATTGGGGTTAAGTGACTTGCTCAAGGTCACACAGCTAGTAAGTGTGTCAAGTGTCTGAGGCTGGATTTCAACTTGGGTCCTCCTGACTGCTCTACTTACTGCACCACCTAGCTGCCCCCTACTCTTATTTTCAACAAACTCCCCTACGTGATCAATGTTTTCAACTCATATTTCTTCTTCACCCTCACTTTAGTGGAAAATCAAGGACAAGATGTCCCTTGCAGCCCCTTTCATGAGCATATTCTCCAACACAACAGCTTCTACACCACACCTCATTGACCCTTATTTTGAGGTCAAGACTTCTCTCCAGCCTTGCTGCTGTATCCCAACTTCGAGAGGCTCCAGCCTCTTTACCCCATTCTGACCTATCATCCTTAGGGAGTATGAATCTCAATAACAACTTGCCTTCAGTTAACTTTTTCCCCCTTTTTGGGCACTGAGTCACAAATTAGAACCCCATCATCTCTTGGAATTCCAAGAACTGGGACCCTGAAGTTATATTCTAAAACTCTAATGTCTTTTCCTGCTGCCTCTCCCACTCCCTACTCACTGTGACATTTGGTCCCTTAATCTGTTCCAGTTCTTCCCGCTTTGAAGTTCACTTGTCTCCACACTCAGTCTTGGCCCCATGATCCCCAGTTAACCACTTTAATAGTTCATTGCACTAGTACAGTGTTGGAGCTGTAAACTGGTTCAGTTATTTTGAAAAGCAATTTGGTAGAACTATGATCAAGTAGTTGCTATGCATGCCCTTTGGAAGAAAAGGACCTATATGCACAAAAAATATTTACAGTAAGTCTTTTCATAATAGCAAAAAACTGGAAAATTGGGGCCCTCTTATTGGAAAGTTGTTTAATTAAATGAATCATGGTACATGAATGACAATGGATGGCTTAAAAGCAAACTGAGAAGACCTTTATCAACTAATACAGAGTGGAATGAATAGATCAAGGAGAAAAAAATGTTCATTGTTACCACACCATTGTAGAGAAAAATAGATTTGAAAGCCTCTGCTTAAAGCCTCCATGGTCAGGGAGCCCACCACTTAAAAAGGCAGTCCACTCCACTTTTGGCTAGTTCTGATAGGAAACTGATCTTGATTACATAGCTTAAATTTGCCTCTTTGCAACCTTCACCCATTTTTCCTAGTTCTGCTCTCTGGAGCCTAATCAAGCAAGTTTAATTGGGACAATTATGCTTCATCCCAAGTTCCTTCAGCTGACCTTTACGACATGAACTCGAGGTCCTTCGCCATTCTAGTTTTCCTCTGCAACCAGGGATTCCCTCTACTTGTCACTATCCTTAAAAACTATTGTACCCATAATTACACAATAATCCAGAAAAGAGACCTGGTAAGGACAGAGTATTAACAGTTATACTTATCCCTAGAACTTATTCCATATGGACTACATTTAACTCTAGCTACAGTTGTTCCTTTAATAAAATAGCTGACCTTTATATAGCATATTCTAAGGTTTAGAAAGAGCTTTACATACGTTCTCATGAGAATCCTAAATAAGACTAGTTGGGGAAACAGACTTCATTAGGTTAAGTGATTTGCCCAAGATCTCAATGTCTGTGATCTTGTGAGTGTTAAAGATGAGATTAGAACTTGACTCTTTAAGCCCAATACTGTTTCTACAGTGTGATACTGTACTCACTTTACTCCATCTTAAATACCATCTCCAGGAAACCTTCCTTTGTCCTTCTAGTTGTTAATGGCCTTCCCCCTCAGAACTCATTGTGCCACTTTTTAAAAAACTCTAAATGCATTTGTGTAATATTGTGTATTAATATCTGTATTTGTTTATACCCTAACTGTAAGCACCTTGACAACAAAGACCATATTTTATACAAACTCTCAGTATTTATGTACTCAACTGGCATTTAAGATAGACATGCAATCACATTACTGTAGCCATATCTCTACAAAGAGTGCATAATGAAGAGTTAACAATAAGTAATGTTAGTAAAACGGCTTTTTTCGTTATAATGGTTTCCATTTTGGCTCCACAAGTGCTGAGGCTAATTTTTTCCTGTGAGAATGCCGTCTCCAATTTTTTAATGGAACCCAATTTTTTTCTCCAGATAAATGTATAACATTGGTTTGAATAAGCTGTGAGAAATCAGCATGAAGTAGAGGCAAGGCTTTTTAAAAATGTGCATTTATAAAAACTCAGATTAAAATATCCTTTATTTATGTATTGTATCCCAGGCTGCTCTACTTTTTCTACTCTTAAGTGAAGTAAGAATCATCCATCAAAGTTCATAATCTTTACACTTAGGGTGTTTAAAGCAAGGAGGATCTGGTATGGACAGAGAGCTCAGGGGGACTTGATGGCTATCACTTATATTTCCAAATCATCTCTTCATCTTTAGCCCTAACCTTTTATAGGCATTACAAATAGACATCATTTCCAGATGTGCTGAACCAAATGGGGTCAAAGTAGGAACAATTGGCCCCTTCTTCACAGTTGTGTGTGTCTCTTCTCTTGTAAAAGTCTACATGTCACTTTAAAGAGTAAAGGGGTAGCTCCCTGTTCTACTAACTACAAAACTCTTAACTTTGAAGTTGAATGTTTCATAAATTGAGCTATTTGAAGTAACTGATTATTAACACTGGAAGTATCACAAAGATCAGCATATCAAGAAAAATGGAAGCCCTATGAGAACTATTTTAGAATATTGAAGAGAAAGAAAATAGAAAACAGTAACTACCCCCTTTTCCATACGATTTCCCTTAGGACTGTGTGGGAGGGGTTTTCTACTCGAATAGAATGCCAAGTTCCAAAGCTAAAAATTCTCAGGAAAAAGCACCAAGAACAACGATGGGAATCGTATTGAGTAATGGAAAGTGTTTTGGACTTCACTTAAAACTCTGAGGCTAGTTGTAGCATGAATAGTACAGACAGCATGCTCTTCAAAATCTAAATGAGACTAATGTGAATAAAAGGCAGCATAGTCTATTGGACCAAGTCAGGAGGACCATAGTGATGTAGAAATTTGGTATTTTATTCTTCAATTTATGGAACATTAATGTAACGCTTGGAACACTATAATTAATGATATAATCTAGTTAAGTCTTCATCATGTTATGTTCTTAAAGACTGCCCTTGAGGGACCAGTTCTAGAATATCCCAAGAGGCTGAAAAGTCTTTAAGCACTACTGCCTGCTGTCTAGGACCTGCCTTGTAACTAAATTTGAAGAGGTTCTTTGCCAGGTTGGCTGTAAAATATTAATTTTCTGGGCAAACAATTCAAGCTTCAACCTTGGGGTAGTGATCTGTTCCAGTGAAAGGAAAGCTCATACCTCCCCCAAAACTACAGATCCCAAAACACTGAAGATAACTGAGGAAAAGTGAATTTTAAGAACTAATGTAACTAGACTGGTTACATTCAGTTCTTCAGATAAAAGGAAACATTTGGTAAACTCCTGTGCAAAGGATTAAGAAGATAAAACACAAGTTAATGACCCTCAATCTAAATGTTAGCATACTGGAAAGGATCCTTAAAATTCATCTAATTCTGCCTTCCCATTTTACAAATGAAATCCAAAAAGATAAAGTAATTTGCCTCAGTTCATATGGCTAACAAGTGGTAGAGGCTATTAGATTTGAACTCTAATAATTAATTCATCAGAGCTCTTCATGGTTTATTTGGTGTTGGTACTGGTTTGAAATTTAGAAAAAGTGTCTGAATTTAAGCATAAAAAAACCCCACATCGTTCATGTATGTAAATAACCTCACTTGGATACACAACATTAAATCCTTTACAGACCAGAAGTACAGTTAAGTAAGGTGTGTGTGTGTGCTAACACTTTTAACAAAAACATAATCATCAATGGAGCTGATGGTTTGTGTCAGACTAACCAGAGATTCTCTAACAAAAATAACAAGTTCACAGATTCTTCTGAACCAAAGGGGGCAAACGTTGCACATACAAGGCAGGGAGGTGACCTTCGGGTGTTTAATCTACTTACCACCAACCACTCAACGGCTATACAAGAGAGTCTGCAACGTTAGAATGCAAACAATACTAACTACAGTTTAAGTCCACCTTACTGTTTCCTATTTCTAACTTTGGGAGGCAGGGGTTTCTTCATTATTTTTATATTGCTGCTTTATATTGGGTGTGTAATCACAGATCAAGTAAAAGATTTAACTGATACAAAAAGTTATCAGTATCTCTAGTGATAGAATATTAAATTACTTTACAACTTCAGTTCTTGCTGGATGTCCCAGAGAGTATCTGTACCCTTCCTTAAAAGAGTCTCCTCCTCAGGATTCAGTTATCTTCGAAATATCTGAGATACCATCCTTTCCCAAAACTCAAGGGACACTGAGGAAGGACTCTTCTTTTATTCCATATAAGCCCTGAAAAGCAAAAAGATTATTATTTTTCCTGCAAATTAGAACCTGGGATCTTTAATAATCAAGAAGTTGTTTGATATAAGCAGCAAATGGTGACTTTGAAATAGGGGCTTTAAGCAAAGGCAGAATGAAAACTTGGAGCGAAACCAAGCTCCCCTCAAAAAAAGCCCCAGGCAAAGATTATAAAAGGTGCCAATAGAAGCAAAGAGAAAAACCAGTAAACCTTGGAACAAAACAATATTAGAAAAGAAGACCACAAAAATCCTGAGGATACTGTGGTCAGAAGTGCTTTGGGAAGCCTAAAGCTAGTGAAATAATGGATATCTGGTCAGTGACCCAGCAAAAGACAAAGCAAACTTCCAGCAGGTGACTGCAAGGGTATAGATGAGGTAAAGGTGCCTCATATCCCCCATGCAGAGCCCTCCTGTAAGCCTGAATCCATCAAGATTGCAGATCTCTTGTGGTCTGACATGGCTACAACAGAAGAAGTAACAAACTCCCAGTTGGTGATTTAAGTACAGACGGATTAAGGTCAGCACTAAACAGGATATGGATACAGAAGCTAGGAAATAAGGCATAAGACAGAACCTTGTCCCAAACCATAGTTAAAGAATAAGGAAAGGAGGGACACTAAGGTGGTCCAGCCACCCCATTTGAAATTGCAATAAAAAAAGGGTATCCAGGTAATAGAAGCGATAGGACCAGGGCCAAGCTGCCCCATCTAAGTGCTGAATGGATGGAACAAAGCTTGGTCCTGGCACAAAATCCCAATATAGGAACTGGGGCTGGAGTAAACAGAAGAAAACTTCTAACACAATGAAAAAATGCTATAGGTCAAGAAAAGCACTTAAGGTAAACCCTATACAAAAGAATAAGATAAGCATAAATGGCGCCTTGGAAGAGGTGGAATTCCAAGCCTGGACAGAAGAAATGAAGCCTCTTAAGAGGTTTTTTAAAAAATGCTTTTTCAAAAAATCAAAAATTTTTAGAGTAGGAGGTGGAAAACAGTAGATTCCCTGAAAAACAGAATGGAACAAATAGAACTCAGTGATTCAATGTAGCAATAAAAAGACTGAAAAATTAATTAGAAAGGCATGTGAGGTATCCCCTATCAGGATCAATGACCTCAAAAACAGATACAAAAGAGAATTTGAAATCACAGGACTCCTTGAAAACCACGACCAAGCAAAAAACCTGATACAAGAAATTGTATTTCAACAAATTGCAAAAGGAAGAGAATTATTAGAACCAGAGGGCAAAGCAAAAATGGAAAGAAAACAACTAGTCACTACCTGGAACTTCAAAATGAAACATCTAGAATGTCTATGCCAAAATCCAAAGCTTCTGAGACAAAGAAAAAATACTGCAAATAGCCTGAGAGAAAAAACATTCAAAATACCAAAAAATCACTGGATCATACAAGACCATATTGCAACTAAAATAAAGGAATGGAAGTCTTGGAATATGAAATAATGAGACAAAAGGTGTACAATCAAGAATAATTTACCCTGAAAAGCTGTAATAAAACAGGTGGGAGTAATGGCAGACATTTGACAGAATGTAAGACTTAACATTTCTCACACTAGAGATGTGCCAAAAGAATACATAAGCATGGAAGGTTAGGATAAAAGGAGAGGACATCTTATGAACCTGATACCTGAAGCAAGCAAAGAAGGGCTAAACATACACACAAAGGCTGGTGTACAAATATATTAAATGCAACAAAAAAATAAGGACATGCAGAAATGAGATTTAAGAAGGAGGAGTTAATGAGGGCATCATAAAACCAACTTCAACTACAAAGGGTGAATAATAAGGGAGGAAAATTAAAATGAGAGAGGAAAAAAGTTAAAAATCAGCCATCTGGATCTGAAATGAAAGGAGAATGAGAAAAGGAGGAAAATCGGATCACTCCAATTATAGATTATCAACGTTGCTCCCATTCCCCTTCCTTCACCTTCTGTGTCTTTTCTTTGTAAAGAACTAAAGACTGAGGCAGCTAGGTGGCGCAGTAAATAGAGCACTGGCCTGGGAGGATCTGAGTTCATATCTGACCATAGACACTTGATACTTAGTATCTATGTGACCTTGGGCAAGTTGCTTAACCCCAATTGCCTTGCCTTCCCCTCTCCAAAAAAAAAAAAAAAGACCAAGGGTGAGGAGGTGGAATATGGAAAGAAAATAAAATGGACCTCTTAATAGAAGAGAAGTCATTCAGACATTCCTGATAAAAAGACCAGAACTGAATAGAAACTCTGAAATAAAGAGAGATGTTGAGAAATTTAGAAAGGTGATTTTATTTGAGTAACTGAAAGGAGTTAAGCGATAATATAAGCATTTATGTAACACTAAGGTTTGCAATGTGCTTTACAAATATATTTCTCACAATAACTGGGAGGTAGGTGCCCATTTGACAAATGAGGAAACTAATGCAGACAGGTTACATGACTGATCCAGGGTCACACAGCTAGTTTGAGACATGATTTGAACTCAGGTTCAGTACTCTCCATGATGTGTTGTCAGTGAACTGAGTGCTGGGGACACAAACTTGTTGTTAAGTTGCTTAAATTGTGCCCAATTCTTTGTGACCCCTTTTAGGAGTTTTCTTGACAGACGCTGGAACGGTTTGCCATTCAGGATCACACAGCTACTAAGTGTCTGGCCCAAGATTTGAATGAGGGTATTCCTCACTTTAGGCCTGGTGCTCTATCCAGTTTCACCTGGCTGCCTCTGCATGGTCTGCAGTGGGTCTGCAGGCAGCTAAGTGGCACAGCAAATAGAGTACTGGGCTTGTAGTCCGTTAAGACCTGAGTTCAAATCCAGCTTCAGACACCTGGCTGTGTGATCCTGGGCAAGTCACTTAACCTTGTTTGCCTCAGTTTCTTCATCTGAAAAAATGAGCTGAAGAAGGAACTGGCAAACCATTCCATTATCTTTGGCAAGAAAACACCAAATTCAAAACAAAAAAAAGGGGG
>CM053623.1:416277034-416317811 GCA_028646595.1 Phalanger gymnotis
ATCTTTTTCAAGAGGCAATTGGTGGATTCCTTCAGTTTCTATTTTGCCCTGTGGCTCTAGAATATCAGGGCAGTTCTCCTTGATAACTTCTTGAAAGATGATATCTAGCCTCTTTTTTGATCATGACTTGCAGGTAGTCCAATAATTTTTAAGTTATCTCTCCTGGACCTATTCTCCAGGTCAGTGGTTTCAGAGATATTTCACATTGTCTTCCATTTTTTCATTCTTTTGGTTCTGTTTCATAATTGATTTCTCACAAAGTCACTAGCTTCCACTTGTTCCATTCTAATTTTTAAGGTGGTATTTTCTTCAGTGGTCTTTTGGACCTCCTTTTCCATCTGGCTAATTCTACCTTTTAAGGCATTCTTCTCCTCATTGGCTTTGAAACTCTTTTACCACTTGAGTTAAGTCTATTCTTTGAGGTGTTATTTTCTTCAGTATTTTTTGGGTCCCCTTGAGCAAGTCATTGACTTGTTTTTCATGATTTTCTTGCATCACTCTCAATTCTCTTCCCAATTTTTCCTTCACTTCTCTTATTTGCCTTTCCAAATCCTTTTTTGAGCTCTTCCATGGCCTGAGCCCAATTCATATTTTTCTTGGAGGCTTTTGATGTGGGCTCTTTGACTTTGTTGACTTCTTCTGGCTGTATGTTTTGATCTTCTTTGTCACCAAAAAAGATTCAATAGTCTGCGTCCTTTTTCACTGCCTGGCCATGTTCTCAGCCAACTACTTGACCCTTGAGGTTTTTGTCAGGGTATGACTGCCTTCAGAATGGCGAGTGCTTTGTGCCAAGCTTCAGGGTGTTGCGCTGCTGTTTTCAGAGCTACTTCTACACAACAAGCTCTGCCACACCAGCACCCCTCCTCCCCCAAGAACCACCAACCAGGACCAAGACCCAGATCCAAGCAGGGCAAAGCAAGAGAACCCTGCCTCTGCACCAGCAAAGTGCTCTCTGCACTCTTCCTCTGACCCACTGCTTACTTCCTCCCACCCAGTGGGCCTGGGGCTGGAAGCAACTGCAGCTGGATCTCTGGAAGCAGCCACAGGAGCTTCCTGCCCATGCCCAGGGTCTGCCACCCCTGGGGCTGGGGCTGACCTCACCCTCCTCTCACCCTAATCCAGCAGTTTTCCCACTGACCTACTAAAGTGTCTTTGGCGTTTGTGGGTTGAGAAGTCTGGTAGCTGCCACATCTCAGTGATTCAGGGCCCTATGTCCTGCTCCACCCGAACTCCTCAGCGCCTAGTCTGTCCTGGTGCAGCCCAGGTTGGGCTGTGCTCCGCTCGCAGCACGGTGTGACAGACCCTTCCCAGTGACCATCCAGGCCATCTTGGGCTGGAAACCTGCTTCCCTGTTATTTCATGGTTTCTGTTGCTCTAGAATTTGTTCAGAGCCATTTTTACAGGTGTTTGGGGGGATTTGGGGGAGAGCTTAAGCAGGTCCCTGTTTTCCAGCTGCCATCTTGGCTCTGCCCCTTTTACCTCCTTTTTAACAAATTTGCTCTGTCTGGTGGCTGGTCAGAAGATTGAACTCTCTCCTCATCCTGTATTCAATGTCTTTTTTTTTTCAAGTTGGGAGGCAATCAAGGTCTAGGATCACATAGTTATTATTAAATATCTGAGGCCATATTTGAAATCAGGTCCTCTTTACCCCAGGGTCATCACTCTATTATGCCACCTAGCTGATCTTATCCACTGCACTACCTAGCTGCCACCAATGTGTCTTTAAAATCATGTCATAAAGTCAAGTCATAGTGTTGGGCCTCGAGTTAGTATAGTGCCTGGCACTGTACGTGCTTAATAAATGCTTGCTCCATGTTATTATACAGCCTATCATACAGAGTACCATTCACTTCTTCTAAGTAGCTACGTGGAGTTGGCAGGATGGGAAGAAACCTTATTCTATCTCAGCATATATCACTCCCAACATTTTGGAATTCCTCCTTTGGAGTGATCTCTAGAAATTCACCTATTCTTCTTATTTAATCAAAATGATCTCCCTTTAAAGAAAGTTCAATTCATTCTTTTGCTCCATATCTGCAGTTTCTCACTACTGAGCATTATTCAAACTCTTCACTTGGCATTCAAATTCCTCCATCATCTAGCACTAACTGCCCTTTCAACCACATCTCACGATACACCCTTACATGTACACTAAATTCTCATGCCATACAGTCCTCACTTTCTGTGTGGCAAAATAACTAGTCGATTAGAGAAAAGCAGAATCAATAACAGCACAATTGGATAGATTCAAGAACTGGTTAAATAACCAGACCTAGGAAATCTCTGAGTTAACCTAGGAAAAAGTCTCTGGTACAGCCCCCAAAGGGCTGTCTTTCAGTATGCTCAGATTTAACAGTGAGACACACAACCAAAGACTTCCAATAACAATCCCAGACACTTATATAGCACTTTCTTTCAACTTTGTAAAGTTGTTTTACAGTCATTATCTCTGAGCCTTACAATAACACTGTATGATAGGTAGTACAGGTGTTATTGGCATGGTTTTGTAGATGAGGAAACTGATAGTCTGTGAGAAGTGGTGACGTGTCCATAGTCACACAGCTAGCAAGTTTTTTAAGTTTTCATATAATTGTAAGAATTTATTAGCCAAGTTCAATTCTCCCACTATTCTAAACAGCATGTAAAATAAGTACTCAGGATATAAGATGTCCTAATCCCTACAAGTGAGTAATATGCAAATCTTTATAAGCCTTTTACTCTGTCACATCCATAGGATGAATTTACACCTCACAAATTTCATTAAAATTTAGTTTATCTGGTAGCTAGTAAATTTTAAAGGTGAAATTCGAACCCAGGTCTTCCTGACTCCAAATCCAGCACTGTTAGGCTCTCAGACTGAATAAAGACAATCACAATATCCAAAATAAGGGAAGTCAAAGGGCCCCTGTACTCTGGCACTGTCCAATTACATGAGAAATAATGTATTCAATTCTAAGTGCCATGCTTTAGCAAAAATACTGACAAAAATGGAGCAGCTCCACAGGAAAGCAAACAGGATAACGAGAGTGAAAAAAATGACAAAGAAAGATCAAAGAACTAGGGCTGTCTGGTCTGGTTACCAGAGATTTATGGGGAAAATGATAGTTACCTTCAATGTTAAAGGCTAAAATGAAAAAGGATTAGACTTGCAATGAGTGGAAGGCTTTGACAGATTTTGACTAGATATAAAAAATAATTATTAATTAAAGCTAACTCTCTTTTTTTGTTATTGTCTCTTCTTTCTCATGTTTTCTCCCATTGGTTCTAATTCTTCTTTGCAACATGGCTAATGTTTAAGTGTTTAATATGAATGCACATGTAGTGCCTATCTCAGACTGCATATCATCTTGGGCAGGGGGGAAGGAAGGGAGAGGAAATTTAGAACTCGAAATCTTATGGAAGTGAATGTTGAAAACTAAAAATTAATCAGTTTAAAAAAATAATTAGAGCTAACCAAAAGTAGAATGGACTGTCTCAGAAAGTAATGTCTCCCTTCACTGAAGATCTTCAAGTAGAGGCTCAAGGATCACTTGGTAAGAGTCATTCTCTCACTATTATAATTCTAGAGTATTGTATCTTGTTAAGATATTGGCTGAATAAAATGACTTTTAAGTCTTTTCCTATTCTGAGACTTATTCAGTAATTCTGTCACTTCACCTCTCTAAGCCTCACTTCCTCCATTTGTAAAATTGGGTAAATAGAATTTGCACTACCTCCTTCATATTTAATTAATTATTTAATCAAAATGATCTCCCTTTAAAGAAAGTTCAATTCATTCTTTTGCTCCATATCTGCAGTTTCTCGCTACTGAGCATTATTCAAACTCTTCACTTGGCATTCAAATTCCTCCATCATCTAGCACTAACTGCCCTTTCAACCATATCTGCTGTCCTGAAAAAAATGTTTTGAAAACCTTACAAATGCTAACATAAATGTTATGAATCTATGATTATTTCCTTCCCTTCCCCTTCTTATATCACATCAGTGTCTAAATCTTGTAATTTTTCTACTTTCACATCTCTCTTCTCCTTCTGTTCCCAATGCACTCACCCTAGTTTAGGCCCTCATTTCATCATGTAATACAATTCTGTTCTTCCTGCCTCCAGTTTATCCCTTCTTTAATCCATCCTTCATAATGATTGTAAAATAATTTCCTAATTAATTAGTATAATTACATTATTTCTTTACTCAAGAACCTTCAGTGGCTCCCTATTGCCTACAAAATAAATTCCTCTGATACATATGACCTTCCACCATCCATTTACAACTTACCTTTCCAAATTGGCTTCATCATACATGTACTTGAAACTGGACTACTTTCTCAGTCCACTGTTCTAGCTCAATTCTCTCCTTCTCTATCCCTTGTTCATATCCTTGACTATCCATCTATTGAAGCCCCTCCCTTCCTTTAAGGCTCAACTCTATCAATTACTTCCTGTGACTGATGGGGTGTTTGGGTGCCTGTGCTTGGACCCCAATTCTAAAATCAAATTTCTGCCTAGCTTCAAAACACTGTCTCAGGCAGTTTCTCTCCAGGCCAAGGACAGCATGCTCTAGCAAAACACTTCTTTCTCTTCCTAATACAGCAGCCAGCTGCACCTATAGAATTTATTAGTTTGAACTGTGTACTGTTTCATAAAGATGATTACTACTCATTGAACTATCATATGCATTCTGGACTCCTCATTATGTGTATTCTAGACTTAGATATATGTATACTCCCTATGTTTATCTTGTCTAACAAGACATTGATGAGGGGCAGCCTGGGTATTTCTCAGTTGGCTTAATGATTTCTTAGTTGACTTAGTGATGGTTCAGACCTAAAACCACACCTCCCTGTAGCCTCTCTTTGGGCTTTTCCCAGTCAACTCTGGGTAAAACATCTGAGGAAAGGAGCAGATACAAAAAGTACATGTTCCTTTAAGAAATGATTATTCTTTAACCACTCCCTAATCCCACTCTGAATCACCTAGTTAGTATATTTGGCACATGTTTTACAATAGTTTGTCCTATATAAACTTTAACTGCACCCCTCCACGGTTGCAGGTTCCTTAAGAATTCTTGCCCTCTGAAAAGTGTAACAATAAATCTTTGCCACCTTCACTTAAAGAATGCTTGAATCCATGAATTCATTCCAGATGACCCTGTCCAGGAACTCTAGTTTTTGGGGTTTCTGTATCTCTCCAACCCCATCATGACCTTAAGTCCCAGTTTTCTCGTCATTAAAATTAGGGTGGGAAATGGCTGAACAAATGGTATATGAGTGTGATGGAACTCTATTTTGCTATAAGAAATGACAAAGGGGATGGTTTCAGAAAAACCTGGGAAGATATATAACTTATGCATAGTAAAATAAGCAGAACCAGGAGAACGATTTACATAGCAATGGCAATATTATAAAGATAATCAACTATGAAAGACTTAGTAACTCTAATCAATACAATAATCCACCACAATTCCAAAGGACTCATGATGAAAAATGCTATCCAACTCCACATAAAGAACTAAGGGACTAAGAGTACAGACTGAAACATTTTTTTCCCTTTCTTTCTTTTTCTTGTTCCCTCCCCACCACCCCAAACATGGCCAATGAAGAAATACTTTTTGCAAGACTTCATATATATAATGGATATTACATTCTTGCCCACTCAATGAGTGGAGTAGGGGCAGGAAGGAGGGTAAGAATTTAGAATGGAAAACAAAATAGAATTAAAAAAATAAATGGCCTCTAAAATCCCTTTCACCCCATAAGAAACGAGGTGCTTGCTTTTCTATGAACTTTTCTACTCTGACCTCTCCAGCTGAAAGAGACCTCACCTCTTTATATGTCACTTTTCCTGACCCTTTCTTGCCCTTAACACTTTCTCCCTCTATTTGAGTTGATTAATAGATCCCAAGATCAAAGTTTCAGGTCTGGAAGGGTCTTCTATTCCAATTCCCTCATTTTAAAGATGAGGAAAATAAGGCCCAGAAAATTTAAGTGGCTTGTCTGAGGTCACACAGGTAGTGGAAACCAGGTCCTCCGTCTCCAAATACAATGCTCTTCCCTGTATGTACAACATGCAGCCTTCAGCCCCATCATTCAGTGAGAAGCTCCTAGGCATGTTGTAGCTATTCAGCATTCTAACTGCCCAGCACAGTGCCTTACAGACAGTAGATACTTGATGTGTGTCTAACTGAATTAAATTGAAATGAACTGGATAACAGATAACTGATTTGCATGCATTCCTTATCAGCCTGATCACTTTGTAATCGCCCCTCATACCATACAGTTTTCCACAAAAAATAAGTCTCCTTTCAGTCATTTCATTAACATCTGAACACAACAGATGAAAGCTTCTGTGCTTTATTTGGTTCACGTGCCTGCCTAGTGGACCCAGTGGCCCTGGTTCTGAGTCACCACCGGTAACAACCACTAGCCAACTGCCACCAAAAGCCAGCTAACTCTAAGAGTCCTGGGAAATGTCAGAAGCCCCAAGTTCCTGCTTCTAGGCCAGTCCCCACTTCCATCAACCTGAGAAACAATTGCTGTGGAGATGAGCCCCATCAATTGCTTAGGCAGGTGCTAAGGCCTTCACTTTCTCAGTAACCAGAGCTACTGAAGTCCCAGAAAAAAAGTTATTAACACCAAAGTCCTTGATGCTACCTAAATGTTCAGTAATATAAGCAGGTATAATTTTATTGCTGGAAATGACACTAAAGATGTTTTGACATCGCACCCATATGCCTTTCCACTAACTTGTAGCCAAAAACTCCTCTATGCATTGTCTCCTCCATTAGAAGGCCCTGTCTCCACTCTTCGAGTTATATCCCCAGCACTTAGCACAGAGCTTTACTTATGGAAGGTGCTTCAAAATGTTTTTTTCATTCATTCACTCATTTATTTGAGTTCCAGAAGGGCCTTTCTTTTGAGAGAAAAAGTACAGCATGGTGGATAGAAAGCCAGACTTGAAGCCAGGAAGGCTTCATGCCGACTGACCAAGACACTTAAGTTCTCAATGCTTTAGGAAACTAAAACTAGATTACAGATGTTTCAGCTTGAATTGGCAGAAGGAGTTTCTTCCCTGGACAGTTCCTCATACTAAAGAAATCACACAGGTCCAGTTCCTGTCTATTTCCATTTCTACTCACACACCACAACTGAGAAAGTTGCTAACTTGGGATATGCCTGACTTTAGAATATATACATGAAGACATACAGTTGAAATTATCTTTTTCAGGAAGGGTAGTGTTGAAAAGGGGCTTCCATACACAATCCAAACAAATCTGACCTGGGTTGCTAACAACAACCATTATGCATTTGGGGCTATACTGGGTAATATTCAGAATCACTGACTTAAAAATTTCCACATTTCCATAAACCAAGTCAACTTTGTCCCTTTTCCTGGTGTACACTGGCTATGAAGATAATCAGCTTTGAGTTTACAGTCACTTTGTAGTCTAGAGAAAATGTTGAATAATAGAAAATAGAACAAGAAAGAAAATAATTTCAGGATTTTATCCTAAAAAGTTTGTCCTGCATCCTTGCCCTGCCCCAGTTCACATAAGATCCATTAACATAAAAAAAATTTTCTTTAAACTTCTTCCCAACCGGCTCTTCTTTTATACATATTGGTGTATTGGCTTTCAGCAGTGCTGCTGTCACTTTAGCCCTCTTATTTGGAAAGACAAGTGACAAGTGTAAATAAGAGCAGTGGTTCCAATGCAATCGTCAAAATATACAAGCTCTCCTACTTACAAATGCAGGCTTAATCTCTACCTGCATCTCTACTTCTCAAGGAGGAACAGAATGTGGGGTTTTCTCACATTGGCTAAGTTTACTTCTTTCAGCTGTGTGGCTACTGGACATAGATAGATAGATAGATAGATAGATAGATAGATAGATAGATAGATAGATAGATAGATAGATAGATAGATAGATAGATGGATGGATGGATGGATGGATGGATGGATGGATGGATGGATGGATGGATGGATGGATGGACGGACAGACAGACAGAGAGATAGATAGATATGGATAAGAAATCTGAAGGTGTAGGAATTTGTACATTAACTTGGTCCTACATTTAAAATGAGACGTATTACTTATGAGATTTGGCACTGGGAAACCTCAGCTATCTATTCAGTATAGCCCCTTCATTTTGCACAGACAGAAACTAATGCCTAAAGAAGCTAAATTTTTTTTCATAAAGGTATTAAGTAGTACTATCAAGATTCAAAAGAGGCCTTTTGACTACAAATCCGGCGCTTTTTCCATGACACTACACTAATAATGACAATAAAAAGTCATATTTAGGTCTTGCATCTAACATACTCGGTACTTTACAAATCTTAAAAAATTATTGCATCCATTAGACATGCCAAAATGTTTCAGTGTTCATCCAGCTAACCTTGTTTAAAATATAAATTTCTGCTATTTAGAAGACGATTTATAATATTCTAGCAAAAAATAACTACTCTTTTAAAAACTATAAACTATAGTTTAAAGCTTTCCATTGATTCATACTACTAGATAATTGATATGCTAGATAAGACATTGTTCATTCAATGCTCTCATTCTTTGTTCATATCTTAATTTGTTAATAATGGTAATCTATGACATTAACCTGCACCAGAGACAATCTTTGGCATGTTAATGAATTGACTGCCATGCTGAAGATTCATCATCTGTCGCTTTACTGTTTTCATCAGCATCTACAAGGGCAAGTTCATCAGTTAACTCCTGTAAATCACAAAATTTCATTAAAAACAGAAAAAATAAATACTTGATATCTCTAAGGTAAAAAGAAATTTTTTGAATTGCTAATTTATGTTCAGCCAACAGGAGAGAAAGATAATGAGAAGACTAAGGAAAGATATAACTACCTTCACATACTGAAAAGGCTATCTATCATAATAGAGATGATTATGGATTTGTTCTGTCTTGCTCCAAAAGGTCACCCTACAAGCAATGGGTAGAAGTAACTAAAATTTCACTAAAACATAGAGTCAAAAAGGACCTTAGAAGTCATCTAATCAAACGTATGTAACTGAATAGCCATCTCCTCCCCAAAATTCCCTAAAGGTAGTCATATAATCTCCATTTGAAGACCTGTTAACAAAGAATTCACTTCCTTATGAAGCAGCCAAATTCACTTTTGAACAGTTCTGCTAGGAAGTTTTTACACTGTGTCAGAATCCACCCCCCCATCACTATTGCCCACTGGACTTAATAGTCACATTGAGAAATTTAAAATAATGCAAATTTTTAGGGTTTACAAAACACCTTACCTTTCTCACAACAAAAGCAGATGGAGCAAGTATTAATACGCAAATGGATCTGTGACTCATCAATTGTATGTCACAATCCATCCATACTGGTCCAAATCCCTAGCATGTCCATCGGTCCTGCTAGGGCTCTTCTTTACCTTCTCTTGATGCGAAAAGAATACCTGCAGCATACTTTAGCTGTCCATCTGTTACCCCTTGCCCTCACCATGGGACCGGCTCATTTTTTTTTTCAAATCATACATTTCCCTCATATTTCACTTCTTCAAAAATTATTTGTTAGCTACAAAAGACTCATGATGGAAAAGGCTATCCACATCCAAAGAAAGAATTACAATCTGAATGTAGATTGAAGCAAACTATTTGCTCTCTTTTTTTTTAATTTAATTTTTGGTTTTGTTACATCTTTCTCATGGTTCATTTCATTAGTTATAATTCTTTACAATTGGATTATTGGGAAAATAAGTTTACATGCTGTCTGGGGCAGAGAGAGGGAGGGGGAGAAAATTTGGAACTCAAAAACTTGTGGAACTGAGGGTTGTAAACTAGAAAAAATAAATTAATTTTTTAAAATTGTTTGTTATATGTTTATGTCTGCTCACACTCACCATTTGCCTTTCCAATGCCTTCTGTATGACAGCTAAAACAAGCATTATCGTCTCCATTTTCTGGGCCTTGGAGGTTAAGTGATTTGTTCAAGGTAACAAAATTTTTAACCTAACTTTTTAAATTCCAAGTTCCATGATCTTTCACCTACACTGTTACCTAAGAGACAATGCAAAAAGAATTAAATACCTATTAGCACATAGTCTATCTTGGCTTATGTTCACGAATACTTAGATTACAAAGCTGATGTTATTATAAAGAAGACTAATGATGAAAGCTGCCCAATAGTAAAAATAAATGGTCTCTAGAGTTAGCAAGTGTCCTGTCATAGTATTTAAATGACATTAATGATAATCTGAGAAATAGTGTGGGATGGTAGATTCCTTGGAGTTAAAGACCTGGGGTTCAAGTTCTTCCTCTAATGCATACTATGTGACAATAAGTAGTAATTCACTCAACAACTAAATCAAAATTTTTGCCATGAACCTCCTCTGGCAGTTTGGTAAAGTCTATGAACCCCTTCTCAGAATGATATTTTTAAATGCATAAAATTGTATTGTTAATGTATTTTTGCTTAATGGGAAGATCTTCCCTATGCATTAATAGGCCTGTGTGACGTGTTTAAGTAACATGGAAGCCCAAAGTCACATAAGTCTGTAATGGGAGGAGCTTGCTGACTGGGTAGAGCTTGCTGACTGGGTAGGGCAGAACTGAAAGGAAGTTGGTCAGTGCAGTTAGCGCTGCAGAAGAAGAAGCAGGCAAATTAGCTGTGCTGTGAATTTTTGTTTGTGGGAAGGCCCCAGCAGGGCGGAAGGCTCTGGGATGGTGATGCTCACTGAAGTGAATGTGTATAAACTTCTTTGTTGCTTTGACAGATTGGGTTTTCTGGTGTTGGGATTTGGCTTTCTAGTGACTGAATAAATGTTTTGGTTCTGTGTTCCATACAGAGTCTGTTATATTTTGCAATTCAGAACTACACCAGTATATTCATAGCTGCCTACTGATAATCACCATCAGCATTGTGAATATTGCATTAGCAATAGAAAAAATACATAAGATTTCAAGGGAAACTAATTATATTGACATACATATGCATATATATGTGAAGTTCATATACACACATATATACATAAGAATGTGTGTGTAAAAAATTCATAGACCCGAAGTTAGGAGCCCCTCAGGCTCCAGGAAATTCTCTAAAATGATATATTACAAGTGAGTTGCTAAAGTGCATCACTGAAAGGAGTTTCCTACATTAATGAAAACACAGGTCCAGAACCCAACATCCTCTCATCTGCAATCCATGTCTTCTATCAAAGATCCTATAAAAGGGACTTCTTACTAGTGAGAGGCTAATAGATCACCTCTAAAGCTGCTTCTAAGCGTCTATGATTCTATAACCAGGATATCTCTACCTTTAATAAGGCCAATAACCCCTAGTTAATCATAAGCTGTAATAATAAGCATTCAATTATAAACCTCTAATTTATTTTGTTTTATTGTAAAATAAAGCAATTTAAACTTAAAACTGGAAAACAGTCAAGTAGCTGTAAGAGGTTTATGGATGTTCTCAGTGCTTTGTTGGGCTACTTTCACTGCTGAAAATACTGTATATAGTTTGAGTTACACTACAATAACGGAACTATTCTCAAAACCTTGAGAAAAACTTATATATCATAGCTAAATATTGGAAATAAGCTTTAACTCTTGCATATGGAGACTCACAGAATACTGGAACCAGAAGTGACCAGCTAGTCCAAACGTCTAATTTTACAGATAAGGAAACTGAGGCCCAGAGTGGTTAGTAACTTGCTCAAGATCACGGAGACAACAAATGACAAAATTTCCCCTTTTATGTGTTGTCTTAATTAGCAATGAAAATAGTAATGATATTACATATTATTAATTAGTAAGATTATGAATAAAAAATAGGAGGAAACAACAGATACCACAACCCTCATTCACTGATTGAGTGGATGCATGATGGGATTTGGGAGGGCAGAATGAGGGAGATGAAGAGCAGGCTTTGCTATATAAGAAGAAAAACCTATTGGCAACTGATGGCAGCTGCTGTCAGCCACCTCCTATTTGGATTTTGCAATACAGCCTAAACCAGAAATGAAATTTAAACCACTTTTAGTCTTGACTAATTTCTGGGAATGGAATCCTCTGTATGAAGAGCTTGAAGTATTGCCTGTAAATATTCTATTCCTATGCACAGAAGTCTATAGCCCAAGCAGTTTAGAGTTTAATACTGATTTACTGGCTTAAAAGAGGATTATATTCTAACATGAGGTGAGCAACCAGTAGGGTCCCAAGTTTCTCCAATGGAGCTAAACAATGCTGGCAGGTATAACTAGGTAATGAGGTACAACTTAGAAACCTAAAGTCTACCAAAGACTTTGAGGAAAAGAGAAGACCGGGAATCAAAAAGGCTGTAGAAGTGAAAAGGAAAAAGACAAAACAGATGAAGTTCAAAGGGGTCAAGTACTACTCAGCTAGTACCCATGCAGGCTATATAACAGTTCTAACATGCCAGTTTCTTGAGTTTTCATTTGTGTATGAATTCCAATGCAGACTTACTCTATTAGAGCTTTACAGTTCTGGCTTCCTTATTTTAGGATCTGACTTACTCTATTAGGGCTTTACAGTTCTGGCTTCCTTATTTTAGGATCTGACTTACTCTTATTAAAATACAGATGGCACATGCCATGCCAACTGAACCAGCCCCTATAAGGGAGACCTTACTGCTGGGAGTAGAGTCTTCCTTAATGAGATTCTCCATCAGCTGATCCTTGACAGACCGCCATAGTGGAAACGTGGCAAAGTGGAAAAAATAACACATCACTCTGGTATGCTTAATTTCACAATCATCAAGACAGACACAAAGCACCAGATTCTCTAGGTGCTTCTACGTGGCAATTCACAGATAACAAATTTCATAACTGGTTTTACACCCGACCCAAAATGAGAAGCATCTGCATGACCGCTAAGGTCCCTTCCGGCTCCCAATCTGCAATCCTGTTATCCATAAAATGGGGCCCACCCGGTAGGGGGCAAATGAAAAGAGAAGGTAAGAAAAAGCTGAAGGAAAATTTGCATTCACATTGTGCTTTAAAGTTTGCATAACACTTTACAACGATTATCTCATTTTTGCATAGTAACTTAAGTATTGTTAACCTCCTTTTACAGATAATTTACCTCAGGTTCTCTTGATTCCAAGTCAGGAGCCTCCCCCCATTAAATCCACTTCACTTTACAAAAGAGTATACTGTGGACCCACAGGCTAGGTAACTCTTACGCAGGCAGCCTGGGCCCTGAGTGCAAATCCAAAGCTCCTCTCCTACACCAGGCTAAGGAAAACTTGGAGGGCCAGGGCGGCCCAACTAGGCTTCCAGGAAGCCGAGCTAGGGGAGATACGGGCCCCGGAAGCGTCCTCCCGCACACCCACTGCGCATGGGCGAGGCTCTGGGCTTCCTGCCCATTCCTTCTCCCTACTCACAGGAGCAAGAGGCCTTGCGACTCTCATAGGAGAGCACCCCACCCTGTGAGGGCTCAGAGCTGTCCCTGGGCAAGTGAGGACGACACCCCTGCGGCCTACCGTTCTCCTCACACAAAGGGCCCCCAAAAACCACCACAAGGTTCTCTTCTTAGAGAGGCACAAGCGAAGCACGGCGGGAACATCCACAAACACCGCTGACCCCGCCCTTACTAGCTCCTGGGACTGCATGGCTCCAGCGCTGGGGTGTCCAGGGAAGGGGGCGGAGCCAAGGAAGGGACACGTGGGAGCTACGGGTAGGCCTCGCGAGTCAGCCATATTTGAAGGAAAGTTTTGAGTCCCAAAAATGACCATGAGTCATCACAACGGGCCTTGCTCAAGACATCGCTGGATCAGGAGGCCATCGTTATGACTATAAAATAAATATATATTTATTTAGATGTAGTTATTCTTACATGTGTATCATCTATCATATATATACAACAAAATTATGTAATTCTAAAATTCTTATGATTCAGAATGCTTTTATTAAACATCTATTAAGTGCTAGGCATTTATTATAATTTTTAGAGGTGGACCTTTGATTTCATTGGCTTAGGGAGCTCTTGGTGATAAAGCTCACCCTGCCAACCCAAATCAGCATCTCTTCTCCAATTTCCAGTCTTAGAGGGCACTGAGGCGTTAAATGACTTGCCAGCCAATCAGGAGTAGGACTTTAACCCTGGTTTGGCTCTTAAAAAAAAAAAAGTTCCTGCTACTTTCCATGACAAAAATGTTCAGGACAATTAAGGGAAACCACTGTATAACTTCAGCATGTACAAAAATATTCTGTTTTAAAACCAGCCTCCATCATTTAGAGATTTCCTGCCAATACAGGGAATCCCGATGTTTAACCACGTTTCCCAAAGGAACAAACCTGGCCTTTTACCAACTCTTGTAGCCCCAAGGCTTACATAGTTCTCCCATTTCCAGTTCTATAGGTAAGCCTAGAAAGCTATAAAAAGCCAGCTATACCCTAAGAAGCTAATCTACTGCCAGCCTGAGCGGTGTTTCCCAGGACACTCATAAATTTATTTTTCAGTCTGTCTACTCTTTTTCAATCCCAGTCTTGCAGACATGATGGCGGGTAAGATTCTCCATGAGCTCTCAAAAAGCCTAGGCAGGTAAACCCCAACAACCTAAGTCTTGTCTCCAGGCCCTGTGCAGATTGAAAGGAACTGTGAGGTTTTTACTGGCATAACTTTTGAGAATCTCAGTTTCCTCCTCATGCCTCAGTGAGGCATCAGAGTAGGGTTAGGGCTTTTGTGGAGGATTATTATTATATTTCATGTAATTGAGACATTCACTTGTTGCAAACCTCATCTGTTGATTGACTTGTCAGCCAAAATCAGTGTTTGCATAGAAAGCTTCTTTTTGTACTATAAATCAGAATTTGATGAGGAGAAAAAAGTGAATCTTCTCTCCTCTCCCCGTCCTAATTGCTGTCCATAACCCTGCCTTCCCACAGCTACACCTGTACTACTTTTGATAGGGCAGAAAAGGAAAAAGATAAAATATAAGTAATATGAGAAAGGAAGAGCTGAAAAGCAATAAAATGCTATATTTAATAGAAAATATCGTGTCTGTTAGAAACATACTCACATTGTCTAGGAATAAGCAAGACTTGTTGGGAAGTCAGGAACATTTTAATTATAATTTACATTTATTCCCCCTGAATAAATGGGTACCTCCCCTGAAGAGAGTACAGGAGAAAGTACAAAGGGCTCAGATGGATGCCTGTCCTTTAATAGACCCTCACCTCAAATCTCCCTCCAGGCTCTTCATTAGCCAGATACAACCCCCTGACTGCCTACATCATGCCCTCCTCAAATGGCTCCTTTAAGTATGCTCTGACCTTTCACCCAACTGATCTGAGGCCTGGTTTCTGCTAAAGCTAGGGTGGGGGAAAGTACACTTTCAATTCTGCGGAAACAAAACTCCTCCTATTTCTTACAATGTCTATCACACCAGTTTAATAAGTCTACATGTGAAAAACAGAAATATAACAAACTGTTTACCTTTTGACCTTTTCCTCCTCAGAGACCAAAAACATGGCAATATTTGAATGCCCACAAGTTCCTAGTGCATTTAGATGCAAAAGGCTATGCTGAGCAAGAAACAAAACAAGAAAAATAAAGTTTTAAAAAGAATGCTTAATTGCATCGATTTGTTTTCTGATGGTGGATGTCATGGAGTGTGAATGCAAATCAAAGTATACTTTTCTAAACTTCATTTTTCTTGTTTCTTTGTTTTTTGTTTCTTTCACAACATAATATGGAAATGTTTTGCATGACTGCAAATGTATAACCTATATCAAATTACTTGCCTTCTCAAGGAAGTAGGGAGAGAAAAGAAAGAGGGAATTTGGAGGTACCCAAAATTTAAAAAAATGAATGTTAAAAATTGTTTTACATGTAACTGGGGGAAAAGATATTAATTAAAAAAAAACTGTGCTTAGCAAAAAAAAAAAAATACTGAAGTGAAATCACTGAAGCTCCAGGGCTTTGGCATTCACTGTCACATGCTTATTCTCAGAGACTCTACTGCCACACTTCCTTATTTTCAATGGGGAAAAAAAAGTGCACCTACTTTGAACACATTCTGCAAATTTACAGTTTCCAATATCTAGATACAATTTATAATTTTAAGTAAAGTTCCATTTATTCCTATGCTTGCTAGTGTTTTTAATAGGAATGGGTGCTATATTTTGTCAAAAGCTTTTTCTGCATCTATTGAAATAATCATGATTTTTGTTGATTTTGTTATTGATATGGTCAATTACACTGATAGCTTTGCTAATATTGAACTAGCCCTGCATTCCTAGTATAAATCCTACCTTATCATAGTTTATGATCTTAGTATTTTATTTAAAATTTTTGCCTCGATATTCATTAGGGAAATTGGTCTGTAGTTTTCGTCTCTGTTTTAGCTCTTCCTAGTTTAAGTCATTAATCCTGAAAGTTTGGTTAAAGGAGGCAAACAAGCTAGGTGATAGAAAAATCCATATTGTTTGTTATTTTCCCTTAAAGCATAGCAGAGCTAGCTTACTTGTATGTACAAGGAAGGAGTCAGAGCATAAGTTCTGACTGTCTGAACAAAGAAATGAGAAGACTTATATATGTTATTTTTAGCAGACTTAGCAAGCCTGTGTTACCTCACTTTTATGATCCCCATGTATGTTTAACTATGATACAAGACGAGGATTTTTCCTTAATGGAATGGACAATAGTCAGGATACCTGACAAAGTGTCAATTGGAATTACAACCCAGGATCTCTGTGTTTAACATTAACATTCCACAACATAGCATATGTCCATAAAATATTAAGATAAGAAAAAGTCACATAATTCAAGATAGTTCCTCGGGGCTGAAGGTCTCATCCTTAATGGCCATAGGCAGAAGAAGAAACCGAATGCTCTTAAATCAGCCCCATCTGAGCTTGTTGACATAAGATAGAGGTATTCTGAGTTTACTCAGAGAACAAAGAGACTGTTGGGATCAGGATCAGGCTTTTTCTTCTGGTTAATCAGTTCAGACAATGAGTCTTATTGAAATTACAAAAATGTTATAAAATGTTCTGCAAAGTGTTAGTACCATATCTCTGTCATAAAAGTAATTTGGCAGGATTCCTTCTTTGCCTATTTTTCCAAATAGTATAGTACTGGAATTGTTCTTTGAATGTTTGAATTCATTTGTGAACTGCTCTGGCCCTGGGGATTTTTTTCTTAGTTCATTGATGGCTTTTTCAATTCATTTTCCCAAGATGGAGTTATTGAAGTATTCTGTTTCCTCTTCTTTTAATCTGAGCTATTTATCTTTTTGTAAATTTCATAAATTTTGCTTATATTGTCAGATTTATTGGCATTTAATTGGGCAAAATATTTTCTAATAATTGCTTTAATTTCTTCTTCATTTGGTGAACTCTCCCTTTTTATTTTTGAAACTGGATGGTTTTCTTTTTTTAATCAAATTAACCAGTGGTTTATCTTTTTTTTTTTTTAATAAAACCAGCTTAGTTTTATGTAACTTTCAGTTTTATTAATCTCTCCTTTGATTTTGAATTTGGTGTTTAATTGGGGATTTTTAATTTGTTCTTTTTCTGTTTTTTTAATTATATGCCCATTTCATTGATCTGCTCTTTCTCTGTCTCATTGATGTAAGCCAGGGCTGTCCAACCTTAGGTTTTTATTGAAACGATAAACAATATATTTTGATTTGCCATTTTAGTGAGAGCTCTGTGGTAGCTAGGCTTCCTTTACTAAAGCATTTATGTAAATTTCCATGTTCATAGGTGGGCCACATAATTGCACTGCAGGCTGCATTTTGGACAGCCCTGCTCTAATACATGGTCAAATTTTATACAAGTGCCATATATTGATGAGAAAGAGGTATATTCTTTTCTTTCTCCATTCAGTTTTCTCCACAGGTCTATCATATCTAACTTTTTAAAATTCTATTCACTTCCTTAACTTTTTGTTCATTTCTAACGATTTATCTAGTTCTGAGAGGCAAAAGTTGAGGTCTCCCACTAGTATAGTTTTACTGTCTATTTCCTCCTCTAACTCACTGTAATGGTGAACAAAGTGAGACTTTTTGCTGTTTTTTCTTTTGGAGTGCTTCTTAGCATTAAGGCAACCAAGTGCCTTTGATTGAACCTTGCCTTTGTTTGTAGGGAGGCCCGCCCTTTTGCTAATTCGGTCATGAGAGGCATGAAGCCCTCAAGAGGTGTGAAGCCCTTGAGAGGTATGAAGCACTCTGATCCTGAAAAAGGGCATATATAACTCTGAGGTTAGCATTTTGTTTGGGGCACACTCATTGGAAGAGTGTTGGTGTGGTCACTCTGGGTAGCCATTAAGGTACCCCACATCTTTGAAAACTCATGTTGGTGCTTCTGTGATAACTATATATGTATTGCTATGGTCAGACAGAAACTCGTCTGTTGATCTGTTTATAATTTCTGCTTGTAATTTCTGTTTGTATTCTCTCTGAAGTTCAGGGTGCTGACTTTTTCCCCTGAACTAAGTGAATGATATATGTTTAATTAAAGTAAGATTGTTAACCCCTTTTTTTCCTTAGAAAAGCAATCAAAGAACCTATGCTAGCAGCCCTCCTGTGTGCTGGTGTTATTGGCCTTACACAGCCATAGTAGCAGCAAGCAGCATTGTTATGCTCAACTTCTTTTAAGAATTTGGATGCTATATTACTTTATATATATATATATATATATGTATATATATATATATATATATTTATGTTAGTATTGATATTACTTCATTGCTTGTGATACCTTTTAGCAAGATGTGGTTTCCTTCCTTATCTCTTTTAATTAGATCTATTTTTGCTTTTGCTTTGTCTGAGATCATGATTGCTACCCCTGGTTTTTACTTCAGCTGAATCATGATAGATTTTGCTCTAGCACCTTACCTTTATTCCTTGCTTCAAGTGTGTTTCTTGTAAACAAAATATTGTAGGATTCTGGTTTTTAATCCTTTCTTATTTGCTTCCATTTCATGGGTGAGTTCATCTCATTCATATTCACAGTTATGATTACTGTATTTCCCTCCATCCTATTTTTCTTGTTTATCCTTCTCTCTCCCATTACCCTTTCCCTCATCACAAGTGTTTTGCTTCTGACCACTGCCTCCTACAATCTGTCCTCCATTCTGTCAGTCCACCCTCTTTTCTTAACCCTCTTCCCCCCTGCTTCACTATAGGTTAAGATGGATTTCTATACCCAACTGATTGTGTATATTATTCCCTCTTTGAGCCAATTTCAATGAGAGTAAGGTTCAAGCAATGGCCAATCACCTCCCTCCCATCTTCCCTTCCACTATGTCTTTTGTGCCTCTTCATGTGAGATAATTTACCTCATTTTACCTCCTCCTTCCTTCTGCTATCAGTGTAATCCTCTTTTTTTTCATTTTTTTATATCATCCCATCAAAGTCACCTTATACTCACATCCTCTATGTATACTCCTTCTAACTACATTTGGTGATGCAGTTCTTAAGAGTTACAAATATCATCTTCCTGTTTAGGAATGCAAAGGTTAGCCTTGCTGAATCTCTTATGTTTTCTCTTTCCTTTTTACCTTTTTAGGCTTCTCCTGAGTCTTGCATTTGAAGATAAAATTTTTGTTCAGCTGTAAAATTTAAAATGTTCAAGAGACATGGTTTCTGGGTAATTTAATCATTTTATTAATAAGACTATCATGTTTATTAATAAAAAGATGTCAGTGACACTCCTGAATGCCAAAGACCCTTCATGGTGGTAGGCTCAGTTTATATGCCCTTGGAAGAACAGGTGTTCCTGAGGATGGCAATCAACTCTGATTGGTTAACAGTTAATGAGAGAATGAATATTACAATGATGGGCTGGGCTAGATTCCAGTGATGGTTTTAAGGGTATGTGACTTGGATGACAAAAGTCTTAGTGGTCAAAGAGACTTATGGATTTCCATATCACCTGTCTGACAAAAGGGAGAATCAATATTTTCCCAGACCTGAGCAAACAAAATGATCAAGAATCTTCCCGCTAGCCCAAACTTCTTCTTTCACTAAATGATTAGATCCTGGCCTGGGTAAATGTTTGAGAGATTTACCACACTAGTTGATTTTTGGATGAGGAAGTAGAAAAGGGAAAAAACCTTGGTCCTGATTCAATAATTAGTTATTCACACAAGAGAGAAATAATTTCTCTCACAGCTCTGGTCTTTTGGGTGAGACCCAACCCAAACTAGTTAATGAGCAGATGTCTTGGAGGCTAGGAGTGATCACATTACTCAGCCATACCTTTCAGAGACTGGCCTTTTCAGGAGTAGGGTCTTGACAAAAATCGAAGGAAAAAAGATGGGTCACAAATTAATAATTGGTTACTAATATAATTAACATATAAATTTCCCTCAATGGTCCAAATAAAGTATTTTAGGAAAATTATGCGGAGAAGCCTGAAGTAATGTTAAATGCATGTTTTCACCCAGGCCAATATTAGTTTGACTGCCCCAAGAAGAGTTGGCTCAGCCCCTTTTACATACCCTCACACCTAGTCTGTGCCTGTTGCCTTCTGTGTATATGCGCAGGAAAGGACATCTTTCAGTTCTGGCAGAACGGCACCAGATTGGAAAGAGGCTCCATAAACCACACAGGCGAGGAAGGAGATACATGCCCATGCACTGAGGCCAGCGGGGCCCGGAGTGGAGGAGCAAACCTTTATTTTCCCCTTTTGATGGGACCTGCACATCAGACCTATAATTTAGGTACCCCACCAAAAGTGGGAGGGGCCTCTATTAACTCACTACGGGCTCATTTTTGAGTCCTTTATTTTTTTACTGTGTAAATAAAACCTATTTTACGTTTGATACCTCACTAGAAAATCACTTTCTAACAAGTCACTGTTATAATTATAACAATATAGTCACAATTATAACATTTCTAGACAATAGACAAAATTTCACAATATGATAAACCATAGTAACAGAATTCAGGCTCAAAGTTTAGTTAACAATTTGTTTCATCAAACAATAATCACTTAACCTTCAGCACAGCAAATACAGTAATTCAGCAGCAGAGCCAGGCAGGAGAATAGCTCCACTTAGCAGCAGAGCTATCTGCCCAACACAGACACCACACACAGAAATGAACTTTGTGGGGCCAGGCTTAGAGAGAGAAAGGACATTAAAGGCTGCAGTTCCAGAGATTTGAGTTGCCTTGACCAATGTGTTTCCCACATGGATGCGTCACAACCCATAATGCTTTCAAGTTCTTGCATCCCATCTACCCTTTTACGGGTAGAATGTTGTGTAATTATCGGTGTTACTTTGCCTTTTGAGTAAGTGCCTTTGCTAAGAATTAATTGAGTCAGCTGGCTGAATTGTTATTAGGAAGCATACTAGTTGGGGGCTCATAAGCTATAGCTCTAGGTATAGGTAACCACAGGGTTACCCCTTGAGCCCTAAGAGAAAAAGCAGCGCCATGTTCTAGGAAACCAACCTGCTTAGTGTAAGCACAAGGCAAAGACATGAGCCCAGAGAGAGGGAGGAATCCCTTTACATATACATATAAAAATTAGTAGACATTCAAAAGTGAAATAATTTGACATTTGAATGAAATTAGTCTGTATATTTATTAAAGGTCCCTGTGGTGGATAGTGAGTTGGCCTGTTCACCTCTACAGGAATAGCTCAGCAAATAGGGTAGCTCTTACAATAAGGTTGATCCATGAAAGGAATTTTGAGCAAACTATTTTAACTGTTTCAGTTGCCATCTCATGGCATACATGAACACAGCATGACTCTAAGAGAAGGGTGGGACAAACAGGATGTTAGAATCAGTCCTTAGGTTCCTCTGAGCCCCTTACTCCATATCCCACATAAGCATCGCTGAGTATAGAAAAATCACTGAAATTTGTCAACATACAACAATGAATAAATGGCTGATTTTATAAGCAAGATTTTTTCCCTGCCTCTGTATTTCCATCATTGTGGACTCAGGGATACATGGTGATACTGGCAGTTACAAAAAAGCATTTGGTTGTTAGGAGAATTTACTGTAAGAGGAGGAAGAGAGGCAATGTTGTAACAACATTAAACTGTTCTGTCAGGTCTGAATCCAAAAATAACAGACTGACCTTTCTTAGCTATGTGGGAAAAAGACACCGTCAACTCTATCTGATCTTGGGTAAAGGTCAGAGATCTTTTTGGAAGTTGATGTATACATTATAATTTCATAATATTCAAGGGACATAGTACTCAGGCCTGTAGTCCAACAGGTGGACAAAAGGGAATAAGCAAAGTAACAAAGGAAATGGTTCAATGAGGTCCTAGCACTGCTTCTGCAGGGCTGTCCCTCCATCATTCCCAGAAATCTATATCTGCCTAGAACTAGTTTCAATATTTGAGGAGGAGTCAGGATGGCAGAGAGTAGGAGGAAGAAATAATCTTAGCTTTCCCATCAAATTTCTAAACATCTAAAAAATGTGACAGGCCAAATTTTGATCAGGAAAAGTCAAATTCATAGTGAGTCATTTTCAGCCCAAAGTGGCTTAGGGAGACAGACAAGTAAGTCTGCAGACACCGGAGACAGGGTCTGGGCAGAAGACCAGGAATGTGTGCCAATGCCCAGGGACTGAAAGACAGCTGAGACTGTGTACCAGCATAGGAAGCACTGGGACAAGAAGAGATCCCTGAAATAGAGCAAGGTTCTCTACTATCTTGGATACATGCCAAGGGAAGACCGCAAAAATGTTGTAGTCAAATTGATAAATAGCTATCCCAGTATCCTTAAACATGCAATCATTAATTAGGATCATTTTTTGATTCTTCTTCTGACCCTTACTGGATGATATCTCACTTGATATCTTTTATTAACTGTACGGATCATTCTCTGAAGGATAAGCAACAGCTTCCTCCTTAGAGCTTCTAGCTCCCTTTCTTCAGGAAGATCCTCAAATTGTTTTTTATCTACATGTGTACAGCTGTCCTTTTCTTTCTGCTTCTCCTCTAGAACACTTCCACCCTCCAACCTCCTGACATGGGCCAACATTTCCCTGTCCCCTCCTCAAATCCCCTTCCTTTCCACTGAAACCTCACTTCTTTATGCTTTAGGACTATTTCATTTCCCTAGTATCCCGGGGTTTGGAGACATGTCCCTAGAGTCTCTGCACTCCCTTTTTCAGGAAGATTAGGCTACATTTGGAATATAAAGCACTGAGCTGTGACAGAAATATGAAATACACCAGATGCTAATCATCTCAGAATTTCTATTATTCTCAATGCTGGTTGACCTTTCAGCCTTGAAAACAAAAACAAAAACAAACCTCCTGGAGACAAAGTCAAGATGGTGGAGTAAGAGTCAGGATGCCCAATTCACCCAGCACATTTCTTCCACAAAAATCTAGAAAACACACCAAACTGCATTCTGATCAGGAAGGCCAAGAAAAAGTAACAGTGAGTCATTTACTAGTCCAGGGTGGCTTAAAAAGGTAGATGGGGAGGAGCTGAGATGACACATCCCACCTCCTCACTGAAACACTAGCCAATCAGAGGAAGACACACCTATGTTTACCATCAGTATGGCAGTTGACCTTGATGTTATTTTTTGCCTTCATTGAAGGCATCTGACAACATTGCTGAAAACATGCTAAAAAGCACGGGAGCAAGTGTATAGCCTTGCTCCACTCCGTTGGTGACTGGGAAAGTGTGAGAGAAAGCATCATCTGTTATCCAGAATCCACTCAAGCATGCCATCATGAACCTGTCATACAATACTGATGAACTTCTCCGGGCAATCAAACTTCACCATGATCTTCCACAGGCCCTCGTGACTGGCAGGATCAAAAGCCTTGGTTAGATTGACGAACATTGTGTACAGACCTCTGTTCTACTCCTGGCATTTCTCCTAGAGTTGTCAGGCAGCAAACACGATAATAACCATTCCTTGATGCTTTCTGAAGCCACTGGCTCTCAAGTAGATGGCTGTCTTGCAGGCGAATGATCAGCCAACTAAGGAGCACTATGGCAAGAATTTTGCCAGCAATGACTAAGTGAGAGTCTCCCCTGTCATTGTCACAGAACAAGCTATTTCCTTTTCCTTTATATAGATGGATAATGTCTTGATCTACTAGGGGATAGCCTTCTCTTGCCATATAGCCTTGAAGATTTGGTTCAGCTTTTGTATGAGCAGTGGACGTCCTGCCCTGTAGATCTCTGCTGGAATGAAATCAGCACCAACTGCTTTGCCATACAAGGAGAGTCTAATGGCATTCAAAACCTCTTCTTCCATTAGAAAAAGACGTATTGACTTCGACCAAATGTACACAGTCTGTGGCTTCGGCATTGATTGATGATGGTCTGTTGAGAACACTGTAGATGTGTTCAGAACATCTCTCCAGGATCATGTCCTTATCACTGATCAGTGTTGCTCCATCAGCACTGAGTCTCTGAGATGTACCAAAGGTATAGGGCATGGTAAAAATGCTTTGCATTGTTACTATGAGCATAAAACTGAATCTCATCTTCCTTCTTATTGAGCCAAGAATCCTGCAAGTTTCACTTGCACTTTACTTTTGATGGAAATAAACTCCACCTTCTTAGAGACAACAAACTATCCTGCTGGTAAACCCTGTGTAGTCGTTTTTCTGTTTAGCAGCTTATGAATTTCCCCATCATTTTTATCAAAGTAGTCGATGTTTGCAAGCATTCTGGTCCACGTGACTAAATGCAATACTAGACACCAAATAACCCCTTACCTCTGAACAGACAATGCTTTCTCTCACGCTTTCCCATCACCAATGGAGTGGAGCTGGGCTATGCACTTGCTCCTATGAAATGTTGTCAGACACCTTCGATGAGGTCAAAATAACATCTAATAAGAATATGCTTAGTACTTTATTGTCTCAGTTTACCTTAATTTCTGTTGTGATACCTGGAACATTCTTGCCTTATCTCATAAAATCCCTAACTTCCTTCAAAAGCACAGCTCAGGTACCACTGCATACCCTAGATATGTAAGCTGTTTCCCTTTTGAAGCTTCTTTTGCATATGAATGTATCATCCCATCCCACTCCAAGGAGCACAGGGACTATTTTAGTCTTTGTGACAGCACCTTGCACACACTGGAAATTTAATGTTTATTGAACTAAAATGAATTATGATCTAAAATATTTTCTGGGGTTTGGTATTATCAGAGATTTGTGAAGAACCATGCCATCACAACCAAAGCCTCTCAAGAATCTGACTTTTGTGCATTTCTCTAAGAAGCACCACAAACCTAAAGGCAGAAAGGAGTTTCAGAAACAGCATCCCTGTATCCTTTTGTATACTATTAAGACAACAGATATGACTAGCCCGTAAAGGACTGAAACAGACTTGTATTTGCAATAATGTTGGCTTTTGGGAGAAAAAGGTATAAACCCTTAAGAATTTTCTTTAAATTGGGGAACCCTGAACCCTGGAGCTATTTGGTGATGATTGAACAAATGGCCATTGCCTAGTTAAGAGCACAGAAATGAAGATTTAGGCGGCCTATGAGATAGTCAACATAAATAAGAGTGAGTTTCTCATTGAGAACATCCAGTCTGAAACCAGGAAGAATTGCCAAAAACCAGAAAGAATCGTCAAAAAGCAAGGTGAAACTTCTGCTCACCCACGTTCTGCCACAGAGGTGACAAGCCTTAGGGTTGAGTCCCTTTGGGAGCAGAATTGGAAAAGTTTTCACCAGTCCTAGGCTGAGGGTCACTGCCAGGGATCAAAGTTGAGCCTGAAGCTGAAGATGGTGGAGACCACAGCTGCCTCTTGGCCAGGAATCTTCTCTCCATTTCTCACCAGCCTCACTGCTTTTGAACTTGGGAACTCTCCATTAGGTCTTCTTTCCCCAGGAAACTCATCACTGAGAAATCTCACTGTGCTGCAAGACTGAATCTGCCTCATGCATCTCATCAGCCCACTCTGGACTCTTAACTGGAGGGTAAGGCCATGGACTCCAGTGCTTCTATTTAACAAGCAGTATTTTTCCCCATTTCCCACCAGCTTGTGCTTTTTAGCTTTGACTCCATAAACTTTACCACCCCGCAAAAGTCTGCCAGTCCCCCAACTTTTCAGCTTCCTTTTATATGCAGTCTTCTCCCACTAGATTGTAAGCTCTTTGAGGGCAAGGTCTATCTTTGTATTTATTCAGCTGTATTCCCAGTGCTTAGTACAGTGCCTGGCACATAAGAGGTATTTAGTATTTATTGACCAAACCCAGAGAGTCCAGCAAATTGACTTGTCCAAAAAAAAATGGCAAAACCATTCTGTAGAGCAATTTGGAACTGTACCCAAAGGGCTCTAAAAATGTGCATACCCTTTCATCCAGCAATACCACTTCTGGGTCTGTATCCCAAAGAGATCATAAAAATGGGGAAAAGACGTGCATATACAAAAATATTTATAGTAGCTCTTTTTGTGGTGCCCAAGAATTGGAAATTGAGGGGATACCTATCAATTGGAGAATGGCTGAACAAGTTGTGGTATATGAATATAATGGAATACTATTGTTACATAAGAAATGAGCTGGCAGACTTCAGAAAAACCTGGACCTCTATGAATTGATGCTGACTGAAGTGTGCAGAACCAGGAGAACATTGTACACAGTGACAGCTACATACCCATTTTGGTACTTAATTTTTCTCAGCAATACAAGGATCTAAAACAATTCCAAAAGACTCATGATGGAAAATGCTATCCACAGTCAGAGAAAGAACTCTGGAGTCTGAATGCAGATTGAAGCATACTATTTTCCTTTCTTTTTTTGTTTCTTCTTCCTCATGGTTTTTCCCTTTGCTTCTAATTCTTCCTTACAACATGACTAATGTGGAAATGTGTTTAATATGATTATACATATAGAGCCTTTATCAGATTTCATGCCATCTTGGGGAGAGGAGAAAATTTGGAACTCAAAATCTTATAGAAGTGAATGCTGAAAACTAAAAACAACAGTTAAAACAGGAAAAAAAAAAAGATGCCAAAAACTGTGAGAAGCAAGCCCAGTGAACAACTTATCCAATACAATCGTAACCTCTGAAGCTCTGCAGTTCTGGAGCTGTGAATTACCTTAGCCACATGTGTTTCCTACACATGTGCTTCACTACCACTGTACTTTAATTTTGTGCCCACTCTCCACAAAGGCAGTGGTAGAGCATACCTCAAGTTTATGTGGCAGGGAGAAAGAATTAGCTACTGCTCTTGCCCTACCATCTGAATAAATGACTTTTCTAAGAGCTAGTTGAGTCTACTAGCTGATTATTAATGGGAAACACACTGGTTGGGGCTTATGAGCTACAGTTTTAGAAGGGTAGTACCATATAGTACATCCTTGAGATCTAGAACTATCTGACCTTCTAGAGACACAGCTCTTGAAAATGAATACAAGTTGGAGGAATATCTCAGAGGGAATGCTCCATGAGGAAATCCTGGAACCAGAAGGGAGAAACATGGTAGGAAATATTTGAGTTAAGGCCAAGTGAGGCAGAAATAATAGCACTAGTGTCATCATTACACATTCCAATATAATCCATAATTGCAGTATAATATATAATAAGGCTGGAAAAGCTTGCTAGGACAAGTTACAAATATCTTTAAATGCAGACATTTGTATTTGGTCCTAAATACAGAGTTTTTGGAAGCTATGTGGAGGCTGGATTGGAAGAGGAAAAAAAATCAAAGGCACAGAAAGCAACTGGGAGGTTATTGCAGTAGTTAAGATGAACTAGGGTGGCAGCTGTGCGGCTATATGGAGAGAAGGGGTCAGATGTGAGCAACATTTTATATTCATATAAAGCTTTGAATAGTTCATTTGCATATGAAAAGACCAACAATGATGATGAACTTGGCCCCAGTGTATAGCATGTTGTCTCCTTATATATATACTTAAATATGTATATGCTATCACCCCCAAAAGAATATAAATTCCTTGCAGGAAGGAACTCTTTCATTTTTATCTTTGAATCCTCAATATCTGGAACATAGTAGGTGTTTAATAAAAGCTTGCTAATCAAAGTAAAATACAGACCTCCTAGAGAGAATGAGGAAATTAAGAATTTGAGAAACATAACAAGCTCAATATAGAGGCATGATAATAGTAATGGTAATATTAATAGTAATAGTAATTATAGCCATTTAATCTAATTAAGAGTTCTATCAAAAGAAGAGCAAGTAATGTTTTTACTTGTATTAATAATTTATGCTTTAAAAGGTGAAGGAACCAATGAACAGAAATGCTATTCTGGAACTGATTTGCACCAAAAAGAAATGACTAGTTGCTGAAGGGGATGGGAACCTTGGAAGTAAGTAACTATTTCATCTTAAAATTTATTCTAAAACAGAACCAGGAAAACATTGTACACAGTAACAGCCACAGTGTGCAAGGACTGATTTTGATAGACATAACCCTTCTCAGCAATGCAAAGACCTAAAACTTTTCCAAAGGACTCATGATGGAAAATGCCATCTACATCCAGAGAAAAAACTATGGAGTCAGAATGCAGAGTGAAGCAGACTCTTTTCTCTTTTTGTTTTGTTTTCTTTCTCATGGCTTCTCCCGTTAGTCATAATTCTTCTATGCAACATGACTAATGTGAAAATGTGTTTAATAGGAATATATGTGTACGACCCATAGCAGACTGCGTGCCATCTTGGGGGGGGCAGTGAAGAGGGAGAAAATTTTAAACTTATAGAAGTGAATGTTGAAAACTGAAAATAAAAACTTTTTAAAATTATGCTAAAAGAGAGAACAGACTCTAATAGTTTGGAGAGAACTAATTTGAAAGGGTTCTGGGAAAGGGCAGGTGGGATTCAATTGCTTAAAATTCTACAAAAGAAGTCATCACACAAGAGCTGGGAAACTCTCAAGAAAAAATTAAATTCTGCACAGAACAAAATTCCAGTAAAGAGGACATAGGAAATTTATCTAAAAACATTAAAGGGAATACTCAGGGAACTTACAAGCCAAATTCAATTTTAAAATGACAAGTATAAAAGATTGAAAGATAGGTTATAACAGAAGATAAATACAAAATTATAGCATAGTCTCATAAGAAGTGTCAGAAATGCTAATTTCTAACTGACACTACTTTGTCAATTGTCTTCTACTTATTCAACTAAGAAACTTCCTTTCTCATGATATGAAGACCATAAATTAGAGTTGGAATTGTTCTAAAGTATATTTAAACCTTCTCATTCTTTTGTCAGTCAGTCAGAAGTTTCCTTCTGGCTCCATGATCATGGATCTGCTAGCTTTAAGGGAGTAAATAATATAAATATATATTTAAAAAAAGAAGTGTCAGAAATGCTAAAGCTCAGAATGTCATAAGGCTGTTGAGAAAACCTAACCATAATTTTTTTTAAAAATGTAAAGCTTTATTGTGTTAAAAAGGATCAAAAAAAGGGAAGAAAAAAACCTTATTAAGAGTAGATTGGCTACTTACAAGATGATGATAAAGAGAAGACAGAGCTGTTAAATCTTATTACTTTTCTCTCTCAAGAAGAAAATCTTTGGCCTGGAAATGGAAGAAAAACAACTAAAAGGAAGTGAATACCCAAAAAAAGGAGCTAGTGAGAGTACCTAGCAGTCCTTGAAGTTACCCGGTTCAGAAAAACTATGGAAGGAACTGGCAGATGTGATTATTGAACTGTCTTTGAAAAATTGTGGAAAATGATTGGAGGACAAACATTGTGATTTTCTAAAGGAGGAGAGAGGAAGAGAGAGGGAGGTGGGGAGAGAGGGAGAGGGAAAGGGAGAGGGAGAGGGAGGGAGGGAAGGAGAGAGAGAGAGAGAGAGAGAGGAGAGAGGCAAACCTGCAAACATAGGTTTGACTCAATTTCTTGCAAAATTCTAGAATATTATGAAAATGATTAGTGAATATATAGAAAAGTGATCATTAGGAATTGGCATTGCTTCATCAAGAACAGGTTAAATACTTCCCTTTTTTGACGTGGTTATTAAACTAGTACATCAAGGAAATGCTGTATAGTTTACTTAGATTTTAGCAAAGTATTTCACAAACTCTAATGCTATTCTTGTGTAAAACATGGAAAGATACAGACAAAACAGTATATTTAGTTGAATTTGGAACTGGTCCAAATTTGGAACCAAAGTATTGTAATCAATGGCTTGAAGTTAACTTGAGTGAAAGTCTTCAGTAGAGTGTTCCAGGAATCCACTGTTAACACTGTGCCATTTAACATTTTTTTTAATAATGAATTGGATAAAGGTTTAGGTGGCAAGATTGTCAAAATTTTAGAAGAACTAGAATGATTATATGACAGGATTTTAAAAGATCTTGATAAACTTAAACACTAGGCTAAATCTAAAAAGACTGAATTTAATGAAGATAAACAGAAATATTCTAAAAGAGGGTTCAAAAACCAACTTCACAAATATAGGATAGAGAAGACATAGCTGGACAACAGTCTGTGTGAAAAAGTTTTAGTGGATTGCCAGCTCAGCATCAATCAGTATGACATAAATCAAACTGACAAGATCAAATCAGTGTGACAATGTGAGAAAAGCTATAATGTGGAAGTGATATTAGATTTGCTCTACTTGGCCCTAGAAGGTAGAACTTGAAGCAATGGGTAGAAATTACCAAGGCAAGTTTAGACTTCAGGCAAGGAAAGTCTTCCAAATGGGGAATGCAATACTTTGTTAGTGGGTTTCTCCTCAATAGGAAGCCAGGTATATGCAAGAAGGGATTCTTGTTCGGGTGTGGGCTAGACTAGACGGCCTTTCAACTGTAAGATTCAGTGATTCTGGGTGCTAAATGCTGATGTCCCCATGTTTCATCTGGTTAGGGGCAAAATGAGCTATATACTGAAGTTCCCAAAAGGTCCACCTTGGTTTGGGCAGGTGAGACAGAAAAAAGTGAAGGGTCCTCAGTGTAATCCAGGCTGTGTGTCAAGAGGGAGTCTGGCAAAAGGGTTACACCATAAAGTACTTAACAGAAGACAGCACAGACCAAAGTATTAACCTGGGTGTTTTGTATCAAGAAACCAGAAATTTTCTAATAAGTGTGAAGACAATTTCTGGACTGAAAGATGATTGTAACACATATAAGGGGCAGGCAGTGGTACCCTGGAGGTTAAAACATCTACTTAATGACTCCATGATAAAATGTCATCCAGAATCAATACACAGAACATTAGGTTTTAACAAATTGGAGAGGGGAAAACAGAAGCTTCTTTACCATTTTCCATTTCTACTATTAGAAGATAATAATTTGCCCATGGTTTTACATTTCTATTTTACTCTTGGTGTTTAATCACAGATCATATGAAACATTTACTTTATTTAAATAGTGCATCATATATAATCCTTTAACTATTTTCATATTGTCTGCTGAAAAGGATTTAGAATTTCAGATCTTTCTGAACATCCCAGAGGGTATCTGCACTCTTCTTTAAATGATGTTCCTCCTCAGGATTCAGATTTAGCTTCACTATATCTGTGATACCACTGTGTCCCAAAATACAAGGGACACTAAGAAAGACTTCTTCATTTATTCCATATAGGCCCTGAAAGGCAAAATGAAAGTTTTTTTTCTAGAACTCATTTTAATAATATTAAAATTGAGGGAGTTTTGTAACAGATAATCACTTCAAAATGCTCCTTTCACAGTATGCCTTCCTCAACTATGCAGGAACAGCTCAAATAGCAAGGTCTGCACCACAGGAGAGGATCTGCTAAACTAACACCATACTCTAGTAGTATGAACCTTAGAGATGGAAGGGAGATTCGAGGTCGCCTAAGTCCAACCCACATCGGAAATACTGTCTCTATGGCATCCCCTAAAAGTGGTTAACCAGACCCTGCCTGAAGACCTCCAACTAATGAGAAGTCACTACCTTCTCTATAGTAACCCATTCAATTTCTGGACAGCTCTAATGGTTAAGATATTTTTCTACACTCAAACTAAAAATCTACCTCTATGTAATGTCTAGCCATTATAACTCCAAGTGGATCTTTCTGGGCAAGCAAAACAAGACTGATCTATTTCAACAAGATGGCTATCATGTCTCCTTTGAAGGTCTTCTCCCCTCTAAGCTAAACTTGTCCACTTCTTTCAAGCTTACCCTTGGCTAGCATGGGCTTTCACTCCCTTACTATCCCAGTTATCTCCTCTGGACATGCATCAGCTTATCAAAATCCCTCCTGGCATGTGTTGCCCAGAAAGGAAAATGCTAAATCACAGGTGATTTTCCAGGTCTTTTACGGTAGAGGTGTATATCTCAGTAGTTCCAGTCACAAGTTCCCAGTTCATATTCTGGTCCTTCTATTTGCCTGTGAAACTTTGGTCAAGTCATGCAACCTCCCGTGTAAAATGAGAGGGTTGGACTAAATGGCCTCTAAGGTCCCTTCCATCTCCACAGCTAGGATCCTATGATTGATTAGCATCACCTAATCCTAAAACCACATTTTTTTCAGTTGTCATATCACATGCTAACTCACTGAACTCACACTCTCATTTCATTTTCCTAAGCACTGCTAAAACTCTCATACTGTACTTGCACAGCCGACTTTTTTAACCAAAGCACATGACTTTTCATTGTGCCTTATTAAATTTCATTGTATTGAATATGGCCCATCTTTCTGGCCTATCGAAGTTTTTTCCTCCCAAATTCTGTCACTCAATTAACTATCCCTTTCCAGCTTCACTAGTAAATGCTTGATTGATTCAATGTAGCTAATGTGAGCTATACTGTGGTATACTGAATTGTATATGTAAAATTTGCATTTCAAAAAAAATTGTTGTTTTTATGTTGTTGAAAATGCCAAATTAAGGATCTAAATATCAACCTTTACAATCCTTCTCAGCTCTGAATAATGCACCAAAATTTGTTTTGCCATTCCCTAAACTATGGGCATCTACCTTGTTTCCAGTTTTTTGCTAGCACAAAAGGGCTAAAATGAATATTTTCATATAAATGAGACATTTCTATCTTTGACCTCCTTGTAGATCTAAGACATGCCTAAGATGAAGTCAAAGCTATGGACAATTTAATCACTTTTTTAGAATAATTCCAAATTGTTTTCCAGAAGGGTCATTCCAGTTCATAGCTTCATCAACTATTAATGCCTAATCTTCCCACAGCCCCTCCAACACTCTTCTGCATTTTTGCCAGTTTGTCGAGGTATAACATACAACCTCAGAGTTGTTTTAATTTGAATTTCTCTTATTATTCATGATTTGGAGCAAACTTTCATATGGATGCTGATGCTGATCATCTGCTTTTCTCCTGAAGACTTTGTTAATAAACTTTGACTGCTTCTCTATTGGAAAATGACCCCTGGTCTTATATATTTGAATATTTCCTATATATCTTATCAGACTTTTACCCGATAGTGAATTCAAAGAATTTTCTCCTGCTTGGTAATATCTTATCTAGCTGCACTGATTTTGTTCCTGCAAAAGTTTTTTTTTCATTTTATGTAATTGAAATGTACTTTATCTTTTATGATTTCCTTCATCCCTTATTTTGTTAAGAATTGCCCAGTTGAGGAAAGACAGGCAAATTAATACATTGATTTTGCCCTGCCAAGTCTCAGCTTTGGATTACTTGCCACCATTTTCTGCCTTCACTCCTACATTAATATTTAATAATTATTATTTAATGCTGCTAAAATGAAGCCATAGAAAATCATGAAACCATTATGACTGAGTAAACTACAAATGTTACATATGTTCAACTGGGCCCTCACTGTGGGAAGGTAATCCTTTTAAATCTCCCTAATGGATTCACTGTCCCCCTTCAAAACCTTTTCACCCCTTCTTAAATCTCATATTGCTCTAACACTCTTAGCTGAGAACTTTGCTTTATATGGCACTAAAAAAATCAGGCTAGTCACGAAGAGCTACCTCTTATCCCCTCTCCTCCTCTCACATCACTCAGATGCCTTCTGTGACTATATGTTCTTCACCCAGCTCACATAATAAGGTGGCCCTTCTCCTTGCTAAGGAAAAACTCCTCTACATGCACAAGTGATCCCATTCCATCCCATCTTCTCTAGTAGATTGTTCTTCCTCTACCATATCTTTCTCTTACTAATCTTCAATCTTTCCCTGTCTACTGGGTGCTTCTCTGCTGCCTACAAATACAGCCATGTCTCTCATCCAACCTTTAAAAAACTCTCAGTTGACTTGATGGCTCAGTGGAAAGAGTGCTGATCCTGGAGTCAAGACCTGAATTCAAATCCAACCTCAGATACTTACCAGCTGTGTGACCCTAGGCAAGTCGCTTAACCTCCCTTTGCCTTAATCCACTGGAGAAAGAAATAACAAACCATTCCAGTATCTTTGCCAAGAAAACCCCATGGACAGTACCGGTTTGCTGTGGTCTAGGGATGTAGTCATGAAGAGTCAGACATGACTGAATGACTGAACAACAAAAACTAGCATCCTGTATCTCTTTCTTCTCTTTAAAGGTTAAACTCCTTGAAAAAAAATTCATCCACAACTGGTGCCTCCACTTCTTTTCCTCTCACTTTCTTAACTGACTGTAGTCTGGCTTCCAACTTCAGCATTCAACTGAAATTGTCTCTCCGAAGTTACTAGTGATCTCTTAATTACCAAATCCAATGACCTTTTCTCAGTCTTCATCCTTATTGACTTCTCTCCAGCCTTTAAAACTGTTGTTCACCCACTTTTCATTAATATCTTCTCATTTTTTTGTGATACTGTTCTCTCTTGATTTTCCTAACTGCTCCTTCTCAGTCTCCTTTGCTGAATTGTCATGTAGGCCATACTCACTAACTATAACTCTGTACTGGGCCCTCTTCTACCAATATATTATTTTGTTTGGTGACCTTATCAGCTCTGATTCAATTATCATCTCTGTGGAGATGATCCTCAGATCTACTCATCTAGCCCTGATTTCTCTGCTGACTTCCAGTCTCCCACCTCTGACACCTTCAACTAGATGTCCTGTAGACATCTTAAACTTAACAACTCCAAAACTGAACTCTTTTTTTCAAAACCTTCTAATTTCTCTATTACTCTTGGAGGGACCACCATCTTCTAAGTAACCCAGGCTCAAAATCTAGGAGTCATCTTCGACTCCTCACTCTCACTCCTCCCCATATCCAATCAGTTCCCATGTCTTATTGATTCTACCTTCATAACATCTATTGTAAATGCCACTGCCACTATACTGGTACAAGCCCTCATCATGATGCCTGAACTATTGAAACACTCTGCTGATTGGTCTTCCTGCATCAAGTGTCTCTGCACTCAAGTCCATCATCCACTCAACTGTCAAATTAATCTTCCTAAAGCACAGATTTGACCTGGTCACTGCTCCGCCTTCCCCATTCAATAAATCCCAGTGGCTCCTCTAAGATAAATATAAAAGCCTCTGTTTGGCATTCAAAGCTCTTCATAACCTGAAACCTTCCTACCTTTCCAATCTTTTTACAACCTATTCTAACACACTCTGAGTGACACTGGCCTCCTTGCTGTTCCTTGAATAAGAAACTACATCTCCCAACTCCATTCATTTTCACTGGTCTGGAAATCTCTCTTCCTCATCTCTGTCTCCTGACTTCTTTCAATTCCTTTAATTTCCACCCAAAGCCTACCTTCTGTAAGAAGCCTTTCCTAATCCCCTTCCCTCTCAGATTATTTCCAATTTATCCTGTATATTTGTATATATATGTATTGTTTATACATAGTTATATTCATGTTGTATCCCCCTCCATAAGAGTCTGAGCTCCTTGAGAACAGCACTGAGTTTGTTTTTTTGATTTGGGGGTTGGTGTTGGGTGTGTGTGTGTGTGTGTGTGTGTGTGTTTGGCCTTTCTGTGTATCCCCAATGCTTAGCACAGTGCCTGGCACATAGTAGGCACTTAATACATTTGTTGATTGGTTGATAGATGAGAATAAACTTTTCTCCCTCCTTTTTTTGTAGAGGTAGGGAATTACACTGAATATGTTGCACTTAGTTAATATGTTGATTAGTTTTGAACTTTTTTTCTCTTTTATACTTTGTTATAAGTTAGGTTGATTGGGGAAGAAGAGAGGAATATATATTGGAAAATACAGGGTAAGAGAAATACAAAATCACTGAAAATTTAAATTTTTTAAAAGAATTTTCTCCTACCCAGGTCTGAAAAGCACCTCCCTTCTATTCTCCTCTTAATTTTTTATATGACCTCTTACTTTAGATCATATATCCAATCTGGATCTTATTATGGTTATAAGGTGCAAGATGCTAGTCTAAACCCAGTTTCTGTCAAATTGCCTTCCAGTTTTTCTACCTATTCTCATAAATATAGAGTTCTTCCCTCAAGAGTTTGCGTTTTTGAGTTTACTGAACACTAGGCTGCTGTATTAATTTACTTCTGGATCTTACTTATCTATTCTGTTCCAATAATCTACTTTTCTATTTTTTGCCAGTACCAAATATAAAGTGAAGATTACTGTTTTAAAATGTAATTTAAAATTTTATGGCCCCCTCTTTTCCTATTTTTTTATTATTTCCCTTACTATCTTTTTTGTCTCTCTAAGGATAAAGTTGCTTTCAGTGAACTCCAGAAAAACAAGCATAAAAGCTTGTTATATCATAGTCCCCCATAGGCACTGTCAAAGGTACAAAAACAAATTAAAATCACTGCCCCACCATCCAAAGAAATTACAATCTAAGAGGGAAGATAAGCTAAATAATATACAAAGCATTATCCATCAAAATCTTATGTCATGGTTCATAAAATAGACAAAAACCAAGTACTATGAGAGTTCAAAGGAGGGAATAGATCACTATCAGCTGGGGTTATAAAGAGATATCTACATGGAGAAGGTGGCATCTGAACTGGATTCTGATGGATGGATAGGATTTCAACTGGTACAAATGTGGGAGGAAGGAATTCTAGGTATAGGTATAGGATAAGCAAAAGGGGCAGAAGCAAAAATCATGGAATATATTTGGTGAACTTAACTACACGAAGGCCTGGAAAGGTAGACAAGAGACTGTGAAGTGTTTTTAATACCATGGTCAAACGTCTTGGACTTTATTTAGTAGCTAATAAGGAGCCATATAAGGTTTTTAAGCAAAGGAGTGATATGATCAGATCTGTAGTGTTAGGAATATTACTCTGGTAGTAAGAGTGAAAGAGAATGAAGCTAGGGAGGTTAATTATGGCAATAGTTCAAAAAGAGAGCTATTGGGATAGTAATAGGAATGGAAAGGAGAACAGAATTCCTTATGAGATACAATTGATGGGATTTAATGCCTTGGATCACAAAAGTAAAAAGGAAGAGTGAAAGATGACTCTAAAGTTTCAGGTATGAATGAACAGCAGCAAAGTAGCACAATTAACAAAAATGACGAAGTTAGGAAGATGAGAATCATTATGTACAAGTACCTTGATCATGGTGCAAACTGGATGCACTCTTCTAAGATTATTCATCATAGTTCTTACCAAATCTGCCACAGACAGGCCAATTGCCCACGAAGTATAACCCTTCAGCTTGATAACCTCATAAGCACTACAACAGTAAGAAATACAATATATCAAGTATAAGCTGGGAGTAAAAAACAGTACTCACTGAGCACAACTGCCTACTAGACATTTCAAATTGATATCTCACAAACATCTTTAACTCAGTGTGTCCAAAACAACTTATTATCTTTCTGCTCAAACCCATCCCTCTTTTAAGCTTCTCTATTTCTGTTAAAGGCACCACTATCCTTCCTCTATCCTCTATCCTCTCAGATTTGCATCTTCAGTATTATCCTAGATTCTTCAGTATTCTTCAGTATTATCCTAGATTCTTCACTCTCCCTTTATCTACATATCCAACGAACTTTCCAAATGTAGTTTCTATTGCCATAGCATCTCTCACATCTGCCCCTTTCTCACTGTTCCCATGGACACCACCTTAGTATGTGGCTAGACCATTACAACAGCCTCCAAATTGGTTTCCCTACTCCCAACCTCACTTTTATCTCTTGGAGCATCTGGCACTCTCGACAACTAAATTCAAGCGCCACCTCTTTCAGAAGATCTTTCTTAAGTCTGCAAGTTATTAATGCTCCTCCAGCCCCTAATCACAAGGTATTTATTTTGTATATATCTTGTATTCGTTCATCTCTGGATAAGTTGTATTCCTCCCAGTAGAATCTAAGCTCATTTCTGTCTGAGAATCATTGGTGCCTAGCATATAGCAGGCACTAAATAAATGTTCAATTATTGTCTATAATCCTTTCTTCCTACCTTTAAGAGTTAACTCTCTGTAAACTTAAACATTTTATAAATGAGTGATTCTTATCTCACCTTACCAAATCCAGTCCCTCCATTTTTGCCCTTGATTTTATCCCTTCCTGCCTCCTCTGGTATCTTTCCCCATCAATCCCTTTTTCTCTTAAAATTTTCATCTCTCCCTCTTTGATGGCTATTCCTCCTATGCTTACCAACATATTCAGGTCTCACTCCACTTGAAAAATCACAACGAAAACTCTTTACCTTTGAACCCTATTAGCTATTCTCAAGCTATCTCATCTGTCTCATTCCTGTTTCTGCCAGCTTCATCTTCTTAACTCCTTGTCATCTGGCTTCTACTTCTACTACTCTATTGAAACTGTTGTCTCTGGAGTCAGTAACACCATCACCTGGTTGCAAAATATGATACCCTTTTCTCCATTCTCCTTAACTGTTATACAATATTTGACAATGTCACAAATCATAAAGTGCTATGTAAATATCAGTTATTATTACTATTGACCATTCTTTCCTTTGTGTGAAGTTCTCTCCCTATTTTCCTTTATTTTCTACGAGACCACCCTCTTTCTTTTTTATCTTTGTAACTTCCATCTATCAATTTGTCCAGTCACGTGCCCCAAAACATTGACTTTCCCAACCCTCCAATCAATACTTTCAATCATTTTTAACTCTTAGTACTACAGCCAAGATCTCCTGAAAATTCATCCTCTTCTCCTTTCTTATGGTCATTATCTTGCTACTACCTTGTTCCTTCTTCCCAGGACTATTCCAGTAGCCTCCTGACTGATGACCTTTCTTATCATTCTCTACCAACTCCATCCCTACCTTAAAAGTACTCGAAATTTAAAATGGCTCCTCTGCCTCCTTCAAGCATCTCAAGAACTAAGAAATGTTTTACTATAATTTTACCTTTCAACCACTTGTCTATGAACAGTTTTCCAGTGCTCCTTATCTTCATCAGTTCCTAAACTGGGGTGTAGACTCTTCAAGGAAACACCAGCAATATTTACTCCACTCCATACAGGCACTATGAGAAATATATCCCAGAATTAGCATATTTATTCATGTGACTTCAACAATTTCAACCCATTTAAGTATTTTTCCATCTTTAAAGGACTTTTCTATTTGGTGCAGCATCTTCAGAGATGAAGAGTGTTGGCCCCTACTACCAAGCTCAAACACTGAGATATTCCAATAGATTTGATTTTATCAACCCATCCATAAATGCCTATCTTATATAACTTTTTTTTGGCGGGGGAAAGGCAGGGCAGTTGGAGTTAAGTGACTTCCTCAAGGTCACACAGCTAGTGAGTCAAGTGTCTGCGGCCCGACTGGAACTCAGGTCCTCCTTACTCCACTCACTGTGCCACCATGCTGCCCCTCCTATGTAACTTTAAAAAAAAAAAAGTATTGGTTCTTTCTTTTTACATCACTCCCTTTCCAAATATTACGCTGTAATGGTAATATAAATTTGAAGATCTTCCCATCCATTAATAGGCCCATGTAACCTGCTTAAGTTATATGGAAGCCTAAGTCACATGTGGTGGGCGGAACTTGCTGAATGAGTGGAACAGGAAAGAGTGGAGCAGGAAGAAAGTTAGTGGAACTGAGAGGAAGGGGGAGGTCAGAGCAGTCAGAGCAATTAGAGCTAAGGGAGAGAGAGAAGTCAGGCAGCTTACTGTGAGTGTTTATGGGAAAGACCCAGCATGGGGGAAAGCTCTGGGATAGGGTGGCTCTCTGCTGTGATAATGTGTACTAACTTCATATTTGCTATGCTGGATTGGACTTACTGGTTTGGGGATTTGGCTTTCTGGTGTCTCAATCTTTTGCTTCTATCTTCTACATGAAGAGTCTGTTATATTTTGCAATTCAGAAACAGGCCAGCATACTCATAATAATAGCAACCGTTGTGAATATTGCCTTGGTGACACAAACCCCCACTTTCAAGAAAGCCATCCCATGTAACAGAGAATAGAGGAGAGGAAAAAAAAATTCAGCAAAACTGCATCAATTGTGTGACAGTATATGTACTGTTCCATAACCACACTACACCCTCTCTGCAAAGAAAGGGGGAAGGTACTTTTTCTTCTCTCCTCTTCAGGGCCAAGCTTGATGATTCTAATTACTCTTGCCCATGTCTTCTCATAAGCTTGCCACAAGGAGTACACCTAATGTTCTTGGGGCTTCTAATGAAGGACACAAGTTTTTAAAAGCTCTCATTCTTTCCAGCCTAATTGTTTCTCTCATAACATGTCATGTCCTGCTCATTCCTCCACAGGTCTCTCCATTCCCAATTAGGTGACACTTAGCAGCAATTTTTTTCTCTCTTCTTTTGTTTATATCAAGACTCAGCATTGATATAACTCAGTTCCTTTGAACAAGGGGGTCACATTTATAATAATAATAATGATAGCCAAGCTAATCTACATAGATGGTCTAAAAGCTAATTATTCTAATAATATGTTTTGAATGACTTCACATGTATAATGGTTACTTATATACTGCTACATACTGCTCACTTACTTTCTCAATGGGTTGAGGAGGGGCTAGAGGAAAGAAGAGAATTTGGAACTCAAATTTGTTTAATTAAAAAAAAGGAAAGAAAAAAAGAACTGCCTGTTTGAGA
>CM053623.1:416318311-416344460 GCA_028646595.1 Phalanger gymnotis
ATAGATGGTCTAAAAGCTAATTATTCTAATAATATGTTTTGAATGACTTCACATGTATAATGGTTACTTATATACTGCTACATACTGCTCACTTACTTTCTCAATGGGTTGAGGAGGGGCTAGAGGAAAGAAGAGAATTTGGAACTCAAATTTGTTTAATTAAAAAAAAGGAAAGAAAAAAAGAACTGCCTGTTTGAGAAGTATGAAAAGATCAATACGAACTGATGCAGAGTGAAGTAAGCAGATGCAAGAAAACAATATAAACTATGAGTACAACAATGTAAATGTAAAGAACCATGCACAAAAACCAAAAGTGAATGTAACAAAATTAAAAAGATCAAGGAGGACTCAAATGAAGAAACATGAGAGGATATCTTCCCCCTCTTTGAGAAGATTTTAGATGTTGCACATGTTTTCAGACCTTTTCAATGTGTTGATTATACCGATTTTTCCTCTTTTTCTTGTCTTTAAAAAATATTTGTTCTATGTGACGGCTCCTAGGGAGAGGGAGAAATACTAGGGAAAATTATAATGATGTAAAAAAAATCAATAAAAAATTTTAAGGAAAAAAAAAGGAATTGGCTGTTCACATCCTTTGGCCATTTATCAACTGAGGAAAATCCTACCTGTTCAAGGTCCAGCTTAAGTTCAATTCTTCTCTTTTATGAAGCCTTCTTAAGCCCACAACAAATTCTTACCATCTAGTACCTTCTAGTTAGGGATAAAATTTCATATTTATCTGTTTTCTAAGAGTTTATTAAACATTCATTCTGTTCCTATAGATAGTTTTTAATAGAGGCAAGGACTATATCTTATACTCTTTGTGCCCCTCATAATATCTAGAATAGTGCTGGAAAAATAGGTTAATAAATGTCATATATGAAAAATATGTTTTTATAAAAGTATTAATCGTACAATTTACTTAATAACTACATAATTTAAAGATCAAACTTAGCCCTGACTTCTCTCCCTTCAGTGTAGAGATGGGGAACTATGAGCATAGAATACTGTATATGCTGTAAGACAGAGATGTCAAATTTGTGGCTGGCTCTGCTCTGGCAAAATCCCAGAGTGAAGTCAGAACCAGATTAAAACGTAATTGGGAAATGTTTAACAAAATAAAAATACAAGCATAACACAGATAATGTTAATTTGTGGTTTTGTAAGTCAATATTTGGCCTTAGAGATCCATTTCTATTTGAATTTGACACAAATGCTCTAAGACAAATTGTGTCAGCTGATTTTGTTGAACTACTTTTTCCTTTTTAATCTTTGTTACAAGGGAAGGCGTCATGGGTGTTGGTATATTCTTAATCCTCTGACCAAATCGGTGCTTTTGTTTATCTCCTATTAAAAGGTAGTTTTCCTGAAGAGTCATTCTAGCCAAATAACAATCTATCCTGTTCCTAAATATCTCCTGGAATTGGAAAAAAACCCATTTTAAGTTTGAATTTAATAATCTAGTCTGATCCTTAAAGACAACACCTTTCAGAAAGCCTGTAGGCCGAAGGTTGTATTTACTTACCACTAGAATCGCCATGCTCCCCAATAACCCAACCATGACAGCTTGCTGGATTGACACCCAGTCTACTCCCAATTAGGTAACGGAAACGGGCAGAGTCCAAATTAGTTCCACTTCCAATAACTCGGTTTTTGGGCAAGCCACTCAGCTTCCAGGTGACATATGTCAGAACGTCCACTAAAAACAGGAAATATTAGAAACAGACTTTATCTGAGATAGACTTATCCATCCAAATAGTCATGTCAAATAGTGAGCTTTTGTCCCAATAGCTTGGATCTTTATCAAACACCAAATTACTATGGTAATATCATGTATCGTGTACCAAAATCGATTCCGCTGATCCATCACTTTATTTCTTAGCCAGTACCAGACTGTTTTGATGATTACCACTTTATAATACAGTCTGAGATCTGAGACAGCTAGGTCACCATTCTTCACATTTTTCTGTTATTGATTTCCTTAATATTCTTGACCTTCTATTCTTCTAGATGAATTGTTATTATTTTTTCTAGTTCTATAAAATACTTTTTTGGTGGTTTGATTGCTATGGCACTGAATAAGTAAATCAATTTTGGTAGAATTCATTCTTATTATATATTCTTGTTACAAGGTTCAGCCTACCTATGAGCAAATAATATTTTCCAATTGTTTAGATCTGACTATATTTATGCAAAAAGTGTTTTATAACTTTTGTAATTACGTTCTCATAGTTCCTGGTTTGTCTTGGCAGGCAGACTACCAAGTATTTTTTATTGTCTACAATAAATGGAGTCCTCCTATCTCTTGCTGTTGGATTTTGTTGGTAATATATAGAAATGCTGATGATTTATGTAGGTTTATTTTATATCCTGCAATTTTGCTATAGTTGTTAATTTCAACCAGATCTTTTAGTTAATTCTCAAGGACTCTCTAAACATACCATTATATTATCTACAAAGAATTATACTTTTGTTTCCTCATTGCCTATTCTAACTCCTTCAATTTCTTTTTCTTCTCTTATTGCTATAGCTAACATTTCTAGTACAATATTGAATAATAGTACTAATGAGCATCCTTGCTTCACTCCCTGACCTTACTAAGAAGGTGTCTGGCTTACAGACAGTGCTTGCTGATGGTTTTAGATAAATACTATTTATCATTTTAAGTTCCATTTATTCCTATGTTCTCTACTGTTTTTAATGGGAATTGATGTATTCTGTCAAACACTTTTTCTGCATCTATTGAGATAATCATATGATTTCTGTTGGTTGTGTTGATATGGTCAAATATGCTGAAAGTTTTCCCTAGTATTGAACTAGCCCTGCATTCCTGGTATAAATCCCACCAGGTCTTAGTGTGTGATCCTTGTAATATATTGCTGTATTTTATTACTGGTATTTTATTTAAAATTTTTGCATCAATATTCATTAGGGAAATTGGTCTATAGTTTTCTTTCTCTTTATTCACTCTTCTTGGTTTAGGTATCACCACAACATTTATGTTGTAAAAGGAATTTGGCAAGAATACTTTGAGTCAGAGCTACTATTGGTAAAGTGGACTGGTACATGGAGAACTATGGAACTATGGAAATTTGGAACTATTCCCAAAGAGCTTATACAACTGTGCATATCCTCTGACTCAACAATACCAAAGAGATCAAAGAAAAAAGAAAATGGCCTATATTTAGAGAAATATTTATAGGAGCTATTTTTGTGGTTGCAAAGAACTGGACATTGAGGAGATGCCCATCAACTGGGGAATAGCTGAACAAGTTGTGGCATATAATTGTGACAGAATACTATTGTGTTATAGGAAATAATAAAGATGGGTTCAGAAAAAACTGGGAGGGTTTATATGAACTTATACAAAGTAAAATGAGCAAAACATTGCATACCATATAACAGCAATATTGTAAAAATTATCAGCTGTGAAAGATTTAGCTATTCTGATCAATACAGTGATCCATGACAATTTCAAAGGACTCATAATGAAAAATGTTATCCATCTCTGGGGAAAAAACTAATGAACTGAGTTAAAACTGAAGTATATTTTTCACTTTATTTTTATTGCTTTTATTAGCAACATGACTAATTTGGAAATATATTTTGCATGACTTTACATGTATAATTGGTATCATACTGCTTGTTTCTCAATGGGTAGAGGAAGGGCTGGAGGGAAAGAATTGGTAACAAAAAATTTTTAAATGAATTTATTAAAACACACATACACACACACACACACACACACCCATGAAGCAGAGCTGGTAGTAGTGGATAGAGTGCTGGGCCTAGAGCCATGAAGACTTTAATTCAAATATTGTCTCAGTTACTTACTAGTTGTGTGACCCTAGGCAAGGCACTTAACCTCTTTTTCAGTTTTCTCAATTGTAAAATATAGACAATAATATTTGTAAAGCACTTAGCATAGTACATGACACATAATAAGTACTATATAAATGATTATTCCTTTCCTCCTTCTCCTTTTCATGGTAATAGGGATCCATGTCATATTCTCTCATAGCATTAGTGTAATACCTTCTTTTGGATATGGTAGATGCTCAAAAAATCTGCTGAAGTGACCTGAATTCAAGGGGGCAGATTATTATGGCTTTTTCTTCTGGACACCAGACTAAAAAGAGATTAAATACTTATCATACCATGAGTTTCAGAGAAGCAATGAATGTTTAAAGAAGTCCTTCAAATTTACTTACTATCCTACTGGGGCAGGACATTTTTTTTCTTTCAGGGAGTCAAGGTATATTTGTATTTGGGAATTTCAAATTTTTTTGAGTCTAGTTATTATGCTGAGGATTTCTTCTTTTAAACTTTTCCCCCTATGCTTATCTGCAAATTCTATCGTACCCTTTATTAGGCTGTCTCCCTATTTGTGGTTTAGCCAAAAGGACAAAACTAATTACCTTTTTCCAAACTTGGCTAATGAAAAACAAATATCCAAATGAAAAATATAAATCTCTCTTGCTAACATAAAGAACCAGCCTTATACTTATTTCAGTAATTCAAGGATCTGTGGTTTCATCAGAATGAGTACACCCTCATCCAATGCAGAACATAGCACCCCTACAAAAAAGAGCTGCGATCAAAAAAATTTATCAGCATCTATACACAATAGTGATGAGCCTCTCCTAATCTTAGCTTGGCTGGTTTTCAAATGACAGATAGACATCATTATCTGACCTATACTCGAAGCCCTTCCAGCTCCAGGTAAGTTCTACATAATTATCCTTAAAGAACCTAGTTTTAGTGGCAAGAAAGTGTAAGATGTAGTAGTGGAGGAGGTCTTTAGTGTAGGCTAAGTATTCTTATCCCGTTTTTATGAACTTCCTTACATTTTCTTTAAAGTCATAGTAAATAAGGAAGTATTCTGATTTAAAAGGCCTTTGCCAAAGTTAAGAATAATGTTTTCCATAAATAAGATCCTTGTGGATAACAAGGTTAGCAGCATAAAAAAAAGCAAACATTTAAAAAATAAAATCTCTTTAGAAAGTTACCCTGGATTATCTTTTCACAAGGGGTGATATGGAAAGGTCTTTCTAAACAGTAAAAATGTCAAATGTCTGACCTGGATTAGAAACAACAAGGAGTTTGCAGTTAGGACTACTTTTTACAATATCAGGAATAATATTTTTCAGGATGTTCACATTACGCTGGACCAAATTCAGGCGACTTTCTCCCTCCTGCTGGCGTGCACCTGCAGTGATAATTATTATCTTGGAATTGACTGATACTCTGGAATCTAAATAAAAGGTAAACAGAAAAACCAGTCAAAGGGTGAAACATCCCTGCTATGTATGCCTTGTCCAACTAAGAGACCATTCTGTTTTCCCAGTGTCCAAGTTCCCACTCTCCTCCCTCTCTGGGGACTAAAAGGCTCTGGAGAGGTCCCTGTGCCACACCACTGTCAAATAGTAACCCTTCTACAGACCTGGCCTTTGGACACAATTTCCCAAAGAATAGTAGCTCTGAAAGCACAAAGAGGTTTTCAGCATCTTATAACCTAAGTTTATTCAGGCCCAAGGCAGGGTGGTATAGCAAAAAAAAAAAACAAACAAACAAAAAAAACAAAGGTTAGGTTTGGTGTTAAAAAAACCTGCCTTAGTTTCCTCATCTGTAAAAAGGTGTTCTCTCTCCAGCTATACCCCCTGAGCTCCCTGAAGATAGCTGGATATTCTCTTCCCAGCACCTTGCTTACTCTCAGTTTCCCCTCCCTCAATCACTTTTGTTCCATTTGGAGTCTTGTCATTGTCACTGCTCGTTCTCAGACAAGGCTTGTCAACAAGCATGGCATCAATTTATCCCCTTTGTCATATAGAGCTTCATTATTTGAATTTTCAAAACAAGACAAATCCTATTACAAGCTGTAACATGTTACAAAGCCAAATATTCAAGTACTTGATAATCAAGCTTTGACCTACTTTCTTACTACTCCCTCATAACACTGAATCAAAAGAGACCTCAAAGGTCATCTAGTCCAACATCAACACAGAAATACCCTCTAAAACATGCCTGACAAGTTGGACTTTGACCCTCTACTCTGAAGCCTTCCAATGACAGGGAATTCATTACCTCCTCACGCAGCTCATTCCACTTTTGGAGGCCTCTAATTGCTGGGAAGTTTTCTTTTACATTGAACTGAAATATGCTTCACTGAAACTTCTACTCATGAATTCCAGTTGACTTTGGGAGCCAAGCAGAACAAAAGTATCCCTTTTCTAAGTGACTACTCTTCAAATACTCAAAGATAGGTATTATGTCCCATCCCCAAACATGCCTAATTCTTCACTTCTCCAGGTTTAGCATCTCCAATGTCCATCAACTAAGTAGGATAAGGCATTGTATCCAGGCCTTTTACTACTCGCCACCTTCCCCTGGAAGAAGTCGAGATTGCCAAGAGGCTTTCCTAAAATGGAACCAAACAGTCCAGACGAGGTCCAACCTGGGCAAAGTATAACAGGATTATCATATATCTTCTGGATACTACTTCTGTCAATGAAGCTTAGGATGACATTAACTTTTTTTGGCTGCAATTTAACATGACTGACTCACTACGAGTTTAAAATCTAGTGAAATTCCTATATGTTCTTTTTATTTTTATTTCTCTAGCCAAAATGGAATACAAACCATCTTACCACTAAGGTTCACATTCTAACACTGATAGGTTAAGTCCCCTTATTGCTCTGGGTGTCGGTTTTCTCCTCTATTAACTAAGGGAGATGGGCAAGATAATCACTAAAGTTCAAAACTGAAGTTGTTTTCACATGAAAAGTTGTCTAGATACACTTTCTCCAGCCTTTATTTAAAACATTGCACTCATCACTACTTTGTCTTATCATATTCTGCCTATTATCCTAGCCTGCAGAAATTTTTCTATATTCTGACTTCCTGATAGTCTTCATGTTAACTGATCCTACAAGCTTTCATCTTCTTCAGATTTTGAACACTCCAGCTAAATTCATCAAGACATTGATAAAAATGTTTTTAAAAAATAGACCCAAGATAAAAAAAAAACAACAACAAAAAATAGACCCAAGGGGCAGCTAATGGCAAAATGGATAGAGTGCCTGCCCTAGAATCAGGAAGATTTGTCTTCCTGAGTTCAAATCTTGCCTCATTTACTTACTAGCTGTGTGACTCTGGGCAAGTCACTTAACCCTGATTACCTCCAAAAAATAATAAACATTTTAAAAGAATAGACCCATAGATATACCCTGTGGCACAATACTCAAGACCTCTCTCCCTCCAGGATAAGAGACAGGGTAGGTTACTGAAATTACTGAATGACTGGACAAAACACACACACATATACACACACGTATGTAAGTTCAACAGTGAGGATTATCAAGGGTTATCACCAACCTCCCTGTTCCCCAAAGCTCACAACCTAGGTGTCACCTTCACCTTCTCACGCTCTCTTACCCCCACATCCAAATCAATTACCAAGTCCTGTTTTTTCTACCTTCATAACATCACTCACACACACTTCCCCAATCCTCTGATGCTGCTACAATCCTGCTGCAGACTCTCATTACCTTATAGCTTACTGCTTGGTCTCTCTGCCTCCCTACTCTAATCCATCCTCCATTCAGCTGTGAAACTAACCTTTGTGAAGCACAAGTCCCTTTATACAATCAATGCCAGAGGATCTCTACTGCCTCCAGTATCAATGAAAATTCCTCCTTTGTCCTTTAAAGCACTTCATAGCCTGATGCATTACTACTATCTTTCCTGTTTTCTAACTTGTTCTCTCCCCCACCATATACTCTGAGATCCAGTGAACTTGGCTTCCTTAATGTTCCTTCTATTGGACCCTCCATCTCCCAACTCTGGGGATTTTCATTGGCTTTTCCTTATTCCTGAAATCCTCTCCTTTGATATTTTAGCCTCCTAGCTTCCCTGACATCTCAATAAAAGTCCCATCTTCTTTCCTTTTCTAGTGCCTTCCCTCTGAGATTATCTCCAATTTACCCAATATATCCAATTTGTACATAGTTGTTTGCATGTTATCTCTTCCAGCAGACCTTAAGAATAAGGCCTTTTTTGGTATTCCCAGTGCTTAGCCCAGTACCTGGAATATACTAAATATTTAATAAATGCTTGCTGATTTGTGTTTCTATTCCCAGAGTTTAGCAAAGTGCCTGGCACATAGTAGTCACTTAATAGATGCTTGCTATTTCATTGATTGAAGGCAGAATCTGCTTCTCTGCAACTTCTACCCACTGTATTCCATTGTGTCCTTCGGGGTCAAGCATAGCAGGGTGCTTTCTCTTCTCTAGGAAAGCCTCTCAAATGCTTGAAGACAGTTGTCATGCCCAATAAAAGCCTTATCTTTTTCAAGCTAAATATCTTCCAGATCTTTACTGATCTCATATGGCATAGTTAAGAGACCCTTAACCATCCTAGCCATCCTCTTCTGGACACTGTTTATGCTTGTCAATAATAATGCCAATGACTGAATGTGACACTTAAGATGTGGTATAATTAAAACAAAACTATAATCTCCTTGATAAAGAGAAGTGAGTTTCATGTGAAAAATATAAAAGAATACAAATAAATTTGAGCTAGACAAATATAATGAGGGAAGAAGGGCTCTCAAGGATTTTTTATCATAACAGAGAAACAAGTATAGATTGATAGATAAATATCTAGATAGACACACCTATCTATCTAGATCTCTATCACATGCATGCATGTATATGTACGTGTATAGACACACACACACATACATATATGCATATACACACACACACACATATATATATATGCAGATACACACGCATACACGCTGACACTTTCAGTTGTGGCACACCCTAGTCTTCTGACCTTGAACCTAGTTGTCTCCAAATACAATGCTCCTTTCACAGCACTGCAATTACCTCACATAAGCATCAGTGTCTTCTACAACTACAGAATGTATCCCTAATTCTAGTTGGTCACTGGTCACCAAGGGATTGGAAAATAAAAAATCAAATGAATTGTTACTAGGGAAAAATAACTGCAATATGTTTCATTTTTTGTAATAACTTTCAGTAATATGATTGATTTATGAAACTAAATTTAAATGAACCTTTGCCAGAGACAATCTTTGGGGTACTAAAGAAAAGGCTGCCATGTTGGAGATCCATCATCTCTCCCTTCAGTTTGTCTTCCATGACATCAATAAGAGCAAGTTCATCAGTTAAGCCCTAGAATACATAAAAAGTCAGTTACCTAGCTGTGTGACCTTGGGCAAGTCACTTAACCCCAACTGCCTTCCCCTCTCCCCTCCAAAAAAAACCAAAGTCAGTTTTAAGGAATAATGTACCTAACTAGATTTTTAGTTGGATAAGAATGTCCATATTTTCTGACATATAATAAAAGTTTTCTTATATTCACAAAACCAAAAATTGGCCATTTTATTACATCTCAATGTGTCAAAAGCATGTTTTACATATATACATACATGTGCCAAAAATGTCTACAAAGTGTGGCAAAAATTACGAGCCCTTTTAAATGATTTATAACCTTGGAATTATAACAAATAACTGATTTATCCCACCCTTACCTAATGCCTGAGTTTAAAACTAGGGAAAGTGTTCTCTTAAGAGCTCAACTAATTTTATAGCTGGTGGTAAATATTTAGTAACTAATAATTTCTTAGTTGCTGAATGTAAAAACACCAATGTCAAAATTCTGGGTTGGGGTTCTCCAATTATTTGAGATAGAATGGGGCTTAGGACTCATATACTCACATTTTAAATCATTCTATTTATTCTTTTTTCACAATTTTTTGTATTTTATTTTTTATTTTAGGTGGCCAGTTTTATTTAAAAGTTAACATTCTGTTCTAACACAAGCAGCTTCCCAAAATACACCCAAGTAATTCACCCTACAAAATTCATTCCCTCTTAAACAATTTATCAGTTGTTTACATAAAGAAATTAATAATTAATACGACATTTTGATACTAACACTTGACAAGAATTTCGTTGCCTTTCCATGTTACTTGTATTTACTTTGTTGTAGTCGTATATGTTGTTCTTTTGACTTTGCTTTGTTCATTCTATTATCACTTCCTACAAGTCATTTAATGTTTCTCTGAATTCTTCAAGTTTGTCATTCTTTATAAAAGGGTAGGGATCAACAGGCTGATCAATTACTCCATCCCACTTAAAGTAACTGACATGATGCTATATTCTGATACCTTAATGAGAACGTGTCTCAATTAAAAAATAAAAAGACTAAGCACAGAAAAAGTCCTTGAAAACCATGGAATATATTGGAGTGATATTGCACACAAAGTGTGTTTGGACTGGCTAAGGAAAACTCATCATATCCTGTGGGTCATCTATAAATTATCAAGCTAGTTACAGACCTGAGATTTGAGCAAGTGGTACGCAAAGGGAGAGCAGCTGCAGTCAAGGCCCCTGAGTTGTTGTTGCTTGCCGTAGTGGAGAAGACACATGACTCTCCTTCTGTAGTCTCCTATTTGCCCCCTCCCTCTCCTTTGGCCAGAGGTTAACTTTTATGACCTTTGGAGGGTTACTGAAGATTAAAACAATTCTGAGTTTTCACTTCATACCATTCAGATTGGCAAAAAAATGATAAAAAAAAAAGAAAAAAATGACAACTGTTGAAGGAGCTAAAGGAAAACAAGTACTAATATACTACTGATGGAACTGTAAATTAGTCCAGCTATTCTAAAAGCAACTTGAAACTATATCCAAGAAAGTCACCAAATCTTGCATACCCTTTGGTCCACAGATACCACTACTCAGCCCATAATCCATATAGATTATAAAGAAGAAAAGGACCCATTAACAACATCAACAATAATAGCTGGCATTTCACAAAGCGTCTTACATCTATCTACTGATCTTGTTTAATCCCCCTAACAATCCTATAAGCTAAGTGCTTTTATTGATGAGAAAAACTGAGATCTTTTGCCAGGCATTACAGAGATACCTAAGTATCTGAGGCAGAATTCAGACAGGTTGAAGAGTATAGCTAATGTCAGGTTTTTGGAATGATGTTTAAGACCCACCCAGCAGTAGCTAAGACAAGGATGAATTCATCACCTATGCCGAGTTCAAATGCTATGCATTTGGAAGTGAACCCAATAGTGCAAATGCAGCAGAAACTCCATCATGTTTGAGCCTACTCTTCTCAGAAACTGAAATGGTTTAAGGAAGAGTTGTAAGTCACTCTACCTTGTTCTTGCTATATCTTCTCAGTAAATATTTTTTCCTTAAAAGATAACTGATGTTCCTGGTTAAACCAAACTGGGGAACAATTACTGGCAGCTAACAGTGTGGGTGGGAGGAGAGGCGTGGAATGGCAGAACTGGGCTGATTGCATTAAGAAGATATTCCAACTCTTCAGGGGTACTCCTAGAATTCTTAGGGGTAGATATAGTTGACTTAGCTCTGAAGAGTAAGTTCAGAGCCTTTACAACATATGTTTATATGTTCTTTATCCCATACTCATTATACAAAGTAAAGTTCCACACAACATTTGCTTCCTTCTCTGCCCTATTAAATATTGTTAATTACATATCTCACCTACTTCTTCCTTTCCTATATTTTATATTCTCAGAAATATTAACTCATGACAGAGGAGTATTTATGTAGAAGTCACTGTTCATCTTAACTCATAGAGTACAGTCATGCTCATGCCCTTACATTTACCATTTGTCTATTTGTTCCACAACTCTTCAGGAGCTAAGTCAGTTATACCTCCCCTTTCCATCCTGGATACTATGGGGGGGGGAGCATATGTATATGTGTATATATATATATATACACATAGATAGATAGATAGATAGATAGATAGATAGATAGATAGATAGATAGATAGATAGATATCACCTTTTCCTGGAGTGAATGGTGGTCCTGGGCATCATGAACCTAGCTAGAAGAAAGGTTCTCCTAAGATGCCCATTTCTTCCCAAAATGGCATCTGTTCTGGGGCCCCCATAACACCCCATCCCCTCTGTAGGAATGCATCAAAGTCCCTTCTGTCATTACCCCTTTTAGGTAGAGACCTACCTCCTACTCCCCCCATTCAAATTCCTGCTCTTAGAGTACTCTCTCTCTCTCATGTCCTCCCAGCAGGTAAAGACAGAAGAAACCTCTTCCTTCTCCCTTAGGTCTCCTCTCCCCTCACCATACATATACTCCTCCACAGCTGCTTACCCTCTGTAGTCAGGAGCAAAAGTTCAGTACTCTTCTTTGCTGGTTTATGTGTGAGTGTGGTAGTGGTCGTGCTGGTGAAGGAAACTCAAATGAGATCAGCTTAACAATCCACATATTAATAAACAGATGATGAATGCCTAGACTATAAGATGCTATTTGAAGGGCCGCTAATGAAATTGGTCTATCAGTATATATCTCAAACAGGCACTACAGATGGACAATAAGCTCAGGCCAGTGTTGAATAGGAAGAAAAGAACAGACTAGATTGCATTTTGGAAAGCACACAATACTTCCAATTATCCCAATCTGTTCCTTGACACAAAAATCCATTTTTCAATCCCAATATTATCTCAATGTTTCTGTATGGCTACAAATTGCCTACAAGTTCTAAAAAAATAAAAACTGCAAGTGACCAAAGTATTAGAGTAGTGCCTGATGGGCTTAAGTAGGTCTCAGCATATTATCAACTACAATTTGGGTACAAGACATGGCATAAAGGTTGCTCATGAGAATGAGCCAAATGTTTTAAGACCCAAAGGTAAGACATTAGCACAATTGAGTAGATCATGTATAATTAATAGAAAGATGTTAACAAGAACCACAGAAAGAAAAGGCATGGATAAATTTTACATGCAAAGAAAAAAAAGTGCCCATATTGACTAATATAGATCTACTGAAGTATAATTTCCCAAACAGTGATTTCAAAACATCATTAGTGAGATGTCAATAGACGAGATATTTATGGTACTTTAGCTTTAATACATATACAAACACATACACACAGAGTTATGAGAAACCACTAGGAGGCTCCAGAAACTATTTGTACATGTAATAATTTTGGTTAAGGTTAATCAATCAGCAAATATTAATTAAGCATCTTGTCAGTCAATAATCATTTATTGACCCACTATGTGTTAGGCACTGTGCTAAGTACTGGGGATACAAAGAGGCAAGAGACAGTCCCTGGCTCAAGGAGCTCACAATCTAGTGGGAAAGACTACATGCAAATATGTGCAAAGTAAGATATATACATGACGAATGGAAAATAATTAAGAGGAAAGGCAGTAGAATTAAGAGGTTGGAAAAGGTTTCCTGTACAAGATTGGATTGGAACTTAGAGGAAGCTTGGGAAGCCAATAGACTGAGACAAGGAGAGACAGCATTCCAGACCTGGGGGACAGTAAAAGAAAATGCCTGAAGCTAAGAAATAGAGAGTCTCATTTGTGGAAAAGCAAGAAAGTCAGCATCATTGGATCAAAGAATACATGCTAAGACACAGGGCATATGAAGATTGAAAAGGTAGGGGGGCTGAGTTATTAAGGGCTTTGAATGCCAAATAGAGGATTTTGTATTTGATTGTGGAGGTGATCAAGTGCGACCCTTTGACTGAATCTGAACTTCACAGAACAAATCCCCTTAAAAGGATTTGTTCTGTGAAGTTCAGATTCAGTCAAAAGGTTGTGCTCAAGGACCTAGAAGACAACATGTGGCTTCAAGGCTGCAGGTTCCCCACTGCAGCACAGGCACTGATGAGTTCAATAAATGAAATAGTATAGAGAAAAAAAGAGAGCCCAGGGTAGAATCCTGCGGAATACCTAGTATATTCCAGGCTCTATGGTAGACGCCATGGATACAAACACAAAGAATCAAACAATCCTCAAATAACCCCTTTTTGAGGGACTGGAAATAATTCCTTTTCTCCTATACCATAGCTTCCTTAAGCTTTACTCTTTATTTTATAATAAATGAGTCAATCAATAAGCACCTAAGTTCTTACTATGAGCCAGGCACTGTGTTAAGAACTGATACGCTGAAAGGCTTGTAAAACAAGGTCCTCGTCTTCAAGATCATATTCTAAGAGTTAGGAGAAAACAGATAAATAACTCTGCTCATCCAAGATATATATGGGTGTAGATAATTTCAGGGGGAAGGTATCTAGCAGAAGGTGGGATTTGACCTGAGTCTTGAAGGAGACCAGAAAACTGAGAGGCAGAGGTGAAGGGCAGAGTATTCTAACCATGGGGAAGAAGAGGCACATAAAGGACTTCTTTCTGAAAAATTTCCTCAACCCATAATTTAGTTTTATACCAATGACTTAATATTTTTATTTTATGGTAAATTAAGCTTAGTTCATTCATAGATGTAAGATGGATTTTGGTTTAAGCAATAATTCAAACTATGAAAAGCAAATATACAAAAAAGAAATTGGAGGCAACCTAGTATTTAAAAATCTGATTTGTATTCCACTTTACAAGTATAATGTGATTATGTACAGCAAACAAGCATTTCCTTTTTCTTATGTGATAATAAAAAAGTGTTTGGCATTTTCCCCCCTTCAAGCTGACTGGGTTACTCTTTAAGAAGTAACTTGTAACAATATAGACTTCTAGCCTGCCAATCATCAGAAGACCCAGCTGTGGCTGCCAGTCAACTTTAGCCTGATTCAGCAAATCGAGTAATACAGAAGTCAGCTGTCGCAAACTATTTATAAAGTGAAGCTGGGCTGAGTCAAAATATCTTCCCCATGTTTCCTCTTCTTTCCTTTTTCTCTTCACTCTTCTCTCCTTTTTCTCTTCACTCTTCTCTGCCTCCCTTTGCTACCATATTCTCCTTCCTGCTTTCCCTATTTCCCACACCTCAGTCTTTCAGGATATTTCTTTTATACATTCAATAAGCATTTATTAAATGTTTACTATTTGTCAGTCACTGTGCTAGGTATGAGTTTCCATGGATACAAATGTCAATCTAAAATAGTCTCTGCCTTCAAGGAGCTCATATTATGTTGGGAGAAACAATACATACATGTAAGCACAGACAAAAGATATACAAGGTAATGGGATAGTGGAAGGGGAGAGAAGAACTCTTGTACCTGGTGAGGGGAGGGGTTACAGAGGTTTCATGTAGAAGGTGGTATTTGCACTGTTTTATAGGAAACAATATCCTATAAGGCAGAAGTGAAGAGCAGAGTGCATGCAGGCATAGGGGGTATTCAATGCAAAAACAGTTGTACGTATTGTGTGTGAGGAACAGCAAGAAGTCTGTATAATGTATAATTAAGGCTAGAAAGGTAGTTTGGGGCCAGGTTGTGAAAATGAGATTAATAACACACCTACCTCTCAGGGTTGTTGTGAAGATTAAATGAGACGATATTTTTAAAGTGCTTAGCACAATGCCTGACACACAGAAAGCACTTAATAAATGTTCATTTCCTTCCTTCATTACCTGGATTTAATCAGGCCCTAAAATGCAGAAATAATTTCGAGGGAGGGAAGTGGAAGAGCTAAGATTACAAGCTGTGTGAGAATTAGGGGATATTACTAGACAGCATCCTGCAATATAGACAGCAGAGTTATTTCCTGCATAACTGAAAGTTTTGTACTGGTGAAGCAGCCCCTGGCCTTCCCATTAACAGATAACAAAGCACCTCCCAAGGAGTACACAGTGCCTTCTCTCAACTGGCAAACTCTTCACTCCCACCCCAAGTGTTGTAAAAGAAAACAGGAGACAAGGAAAGGTCATGGCACTCAAATGAACAGAACCAGAACTAACAATCCATATTCTCACAAAATACATAAATCTTTTAGAGTTCTTTGCTTGTGTCAGGTCAGTCATTTATATCACTCCACTACCTAAGATTAGGATGGTTAGATAGTTGCCCAAGGCACATGGTCATGTCTATAGTTGAGAAAAATTAACTCTGGCAAATATGTAGATTGGAAAGAGAAGAGCTGAAACTGGGAGATCAATTAGACTACTAGGTAAATTTATAGAGAATATGACTACAATCTTGATTCAAGGTTAATTGAGGCAGCTAGGTGGCACAGTGGATAAAGCATAGGACCTGAGGTCAGAAAGACTGTATCCAAAGGATGTATCCAATGCTTTCTCTCTCTCTAGAACTTTCAGCAAGGGAGTAGATGGGATTTCACTCCTCTCTTTCTCTCCCTACTATTCTCCTCCAACTCTCCTTGCCCCAACTGTGGCTACACATAAGAACATGTATTTATCTAGGTAAGCTTGAGACTGAACATCAAGTCCCAGGCTGCCACTTTCACTTTCTGTCTCCTTCCTTGAGCACAGATCCCAGAACGAAAATCGAGAAATGTATTTATAGCCTTGCTACCTTGTTAGTTCAAGAGGTCCCGAGTCCAGTATTGACTGCACAGTGGGAAAAGATTTTCCAAACTGTACCACTTCACAAAGAAAAGCATTACTCTGAGAACCCTAAAGCAGTAAGACCAAAGAGAACCAAGTTATTCCCTGGTTGATTAGAAGATATGGACCTTGTGAGATGCTTGGACAGTGCAGATCCTAGTTAAATATGAATTAGCAGTCCTGGATATTTTAACAATTCCACAAAGTTGCCTTTACTTTTCCAGAGAAGCGTCATGAGTATAGCAAGTTTTTTTGAGATAGTTTATGTTCTTCTGTAATAATTAATGTTCTTTTGGAGGGGGCAGTGTAGGGTATGTTCAGGGAAACCTAGTATCTCCACTATGAAAGCTGCCAATCAATCTCTTTTCAAGGTTGCTTTCCACCTTCACCAGATTACCCCACTCTTACCTGTGGCTCTAAGAAGCTGTAGCATGTGCAGTGAACATACCCCAGTAAACTGTTTAAGCACACAGGCTTAACCAGGTTGAAGGTAACTCAAGGGTCTCAAACCTGTTAATGAGTTAAGGGGGTGTCTAACCCAAGCATGTGAAGACTTCCCCTGGTGGAATGGGCAGATGATTAGAATTTGTTCCAAAGGACATGAAGGTGCCTGACACAGGCACTGGAGGGGTCGTGAGTGGAAAAGTTTAAGGAGCCCTGCTGTAGAACATTTAGAGCTTGGTTAGATATCAAAGACACCGAGGTCATCCACTGCATCTTAAGCCATCACCAGTCATCTTGACTTTGTCTTGCCAGTAGACTTTGATGACTCTAGAAGAGACAGTGATACCAACGACTTTGAGCAACTCTGCCTCAATTAAATCCAATTTATGCTCAAATCAAAAAGACATCACCCATATCATTTTACCATTTTTACCTATCTCAAAGTCCTGTGGTAACAGGCAAGTGACAAAGCAGCAAACAGGGAGCTGCAGTCACAACCCTGCACACAGGCAGTTCAGGCCACAGGTTCATCTTCTCAGTTGAAGCAGCAGGAGAATTCAGCAGCCCCCTGGATGTCTAAGCAGCCTTTTTTTAAGATTGAACTTCTCACTTCATGGTATAAGGAAAGGGCTAGAAAAGATGCCTTAAAATTGTCTGCTTCACCCCAAACCTGGACTGCTTATCTTGGTGGTAGGGATCCCATCCTGTGGTAGAAACACAAAAAATGTGCACTTTTGCAGAGATGATTCCACTATCAGTACTTGCTTATATCAATACATGCTTATACACAACATGAAATCCAGTAAATCTGAAAGATGAACAGCTTGCTGCTAGAGAACTCAGCAGGTACCAAATCCAAATAGCAGCTTTGAGTGAAACAAGGATAGCAAATAAAAGCCAGCTTACTGAAGTTGGAGCTGGATACACCTTTTTCGGGAGTGGTCTCAGTGAAAGGGAGCACCAGGAAGCTGGCATAGGTTTTGTAATAAAAAGCTAATCTAGTCAACAAGCTTTGTATGCCTACCAAAAGAAGTGAACAACACACTCATGATAATGCAATTGCTACTTGCAGGAAAGTGCCATGCCACTATTATCAGTGTGCATGCTCCCATCATGACGAGCCCTGATGAGGTTAAAGAAAAATTTTATGAAGGCCTGGAGACTCTCCTCATCAATGTGCTGAAAGAGGTCAAGCTTATAATTCTAAATGACTTTAAAGCTCATAATTCTAGGTGACTTTGATGCAAGAGTAGGCACAGACTACCAGATATAGCAGGGAATCCTTGGGAGGAATGGAATTGTAAACAGCAACAGCAATGGTTACTTACTACTGAAGACTTGTGCATCTCATGACTTTCTCATCACTAAAATTTCTGTTTACCTAAACAGAATAAAACTTCATAGATGCACCTTCATAGCAAACACTGGCATTTAATAGACTGTATCATTGTAAGGAGAAGAGAGACAGGATGAGATTGAGGAAAGTGATGTACAAAGTGCTAGACTGATCAGAGATTTATCCTCCCCAAGCTAAATGTTCACAGTCAACAAAAGTGGTGGCCCAAAGGAAAGACAACTATCAGAAGACTTCATGTCAACAGATTAGAGTGCTTTTCCAAGCAGGAACAGTTCATTGCTAACTCGGAGGAAAAGCTGAGCCAATACACAGTTGGCAACAGTGAAAAAGAAATGGAACAGCTTTCAGAAATTTGGTGTACAACACTGCAATTATTCATCCTGGCCAGAACACTCGCAAACATCAAGATAGGTTTAATGAAAACAATGAGGAAATTCAGAAGCGGATAAACAAAAAAATAGAACTCCCTAGGATTTACCAGCAGGATAGTTCGTTGGTCTCTTAGAAGGCAATGTTAACTTCCTTGAAAATAAAGTGCAAGTGAAGCTTAGAGAGATGTAGGATTCTTGGCTCAGTAAGAAGGCAGATAAAATTGAGTTTTATGCCAATAGTAAAAACCCAAAGCACTTTTGTGACCTTTTATGGGCCAAAGATCTATGGTGCATCTCAACTACTCAGTGCTGACAGAGCCATATTAATTAATGATAAGGATATGATCCTGGAGAGATGGGTTAAACATTTCCATAGCTTTTCAACAGACCATCAGCAACCAATACTGAAGTCACTGATTATATACCTCAGGTTGAAGTCAATCCCTTTCTAGCCAAATTTCCAACTGATGAAGGTTTTGAATACCATTAGGCTCCTCTCCTACGGTAAAGTGTCTGGTGCTGAGATTTACAAGGCACGGGGTCCACTGCTCACATAAAAGCTGACTGAAAATTTCCAGGTTATATGGTAAGAGGACGTTATCTTCCCAGGATTTCAAGGATGCCTCCATTGTCCATCTCTATATAAAGGTAAAGGAAATGGATTGTCCCGTGACAGTCACGGGAGGGAGGAGGTAGGGTAGGGGAGGTGGGGTGTCTCTTTTAGTCATTGCTGGCCCGATTCTTGCCTGAGTCCTCCTTAATAGACTGATACCTCACCTGGAAGATGGCCATCTACCTGAGAGCCAGCATGGCTTCAGAAAGAGCTGAGGAACTGTCAATATGATGTTTGCTGCCCAGCCACTCCAGGAGAAATACTAGGGACAGAACAGAGATCTATACACAACATTCATCGATCTGATCAAGGCCTTTGATACTGTTAGTCATGTTGTCTTGTGGAAAATTATGTCAAAATTTGGTTGCCCAATCAGTATTGTCATGTCAATTTCATGATAGCAGGCTTGCCTGGGTTCTGGATAGTAAACAATGCTCTCCAGCTTTCCCAGTCAGCAAAGTAGCAAAGCAGGGCTGTGTGCTTGGCTCCCATGCTTTTTTTTAGCATGATGTTTTCAGCAATGTTCTCAGATTCCTTCAATGAAGATGAAAATAACATCAAGGTCAACTACCAAACTGAAGTAAATTATTTACCTTGAAAAGGCTACAAGGCAAGACTAAAGTGGAGAGAGAGTTGGTGTGTGATTTTCTGTTGTTGTTGCTGTTAACAGATGAATGTGCATTCAATGAAGCCTCTGAGGCTGAGACGCAACAAAGTATGAACTGATTCTCTGCTGCTTGTGCTAATTTTGGCCTAACAATTAACACACAAAAAAAACCAGAGGTTCTCCATCAGCCAGCACTGCACCATCGATACATGGAACAATCAGTGACAACAAATGGAGAAATTCTGAATACTGTGGATAAGTTCACTTACCTTAGCAGTACACTTTCCAGGGATGTATATACATAGATGAAGAGGCTGACACAAGCAGTCAGAGAAAGTGTTTGGGAGGCTCCAAAGGAAAGTATGGGAGAGAAAGGTATTAGGCTGCCTACCAAAGTGAAGGTCTACAAAGCTATTGTGCTGACTCCATTGTTGTATGCCTGTGAAACTAGGACAGTATACCAGTGCAATGCTAGAAAACTGAACCCTTTGAATTGTCTTAGGGAGATTCTGAAGATCACCTGGCAAGATAAGGTAGCAAACACTGAGGTCCTTTCTGGAGCTTAATTACCAAGCATTCAAATTCTACTGTGGAGAGTACAATTCCAATAAGCTGGACACATTGTTTGCATGCCAAATATATATTTGCCTAAAGGACTATTTTACAAGGAACTCATGTAAGGCAGGCATTCACATAATGGTCAGAAGAAGTGATACAAGGATGTTCTCAAGGTCTTTCTGAAGAACCTTGTGTGACATGGGAGACACTGCCATGGCCCAGCATGGTGTGCCAAGACTAAAGACAGTGCTGTTGTCTATGAACAAAGCAGAACTGCAGTAGTTCAAAAGATATGTGAGATATGCCAATTTAGAGACATCTCTATACCAAATCATCATACAGACTATTTGTGCCTGACCTGTGATAGAGCCTTCCAAGCTTATATTTGCATGACCAGATCAGACATAATATACCTTGACTCCAACATAATGATGTCATTTTGGTCCTCTTTGAGAACAAAGGATAACTACCAACCAGTGTTCTTTTGGATTTTTTTTTTAATTCAATTTTATTTTTATTTTTAGTTTCAGATTCTCTCCCACCTTCCACATCTGTGCCACCCACTAAGAAGGCAAGAAATGATCTTCTGAATGTTTAAGCATTTTCTCCGGCACAGGAAATCAACAATACAAACCTAACACAAATACAGTACCTTTTCTAGAAGGGATCTAGTTACCTACTTTTGGGAAGACCCAAAACATGAACCTTACTTAAGGTCTGTTTTAGAGATTCCCTCAGGTATTTCAGGGTGAGGACAATGAGCCAGAGAAAAAGTCTAAAACCCCTCTTCTGGGTCAGGCTTCCTCAGGACTAACTCTCTTCAAGTAAGTACAAATGTGGAGCTTCTTCTGGGAGGGGGTCCCTTCACCATTTAAAACCTTTCAGTAAATCACATATACACTCCTGAAGATGCTGTCTCTAACCTTATCACTGTCAACATTTATCAAGTGCTACCACATGTGCCACTTTATTTCATCCTAGGTCCATCACTTACCCTCATTAAGACACTGATGGCACATGCCATTCCGACTGCACCACACCCAACAATGGTGACCTTATTTTGAGCAGATGTCTCTTCTTTAAAAAAATTCTCAATTAGTTTTTCTTTGAGTGATGCCATTTTGGAAATCTGAAAGGGAGATTTCAAGTAATTTTGAGCAGTAAATGATATTAAACAGTATCAGTGAATTGTCATCAACATTTTAAACTTTTAACCATCCAATATATTAATCTAATTGTTTAAAATGCATGATAGCCAAAGGTATAAAAAAAATCCAAGATGTCTGAAGGTATATATATGAAAGAACAATACAATGGGGAAGTAAACAAGCAAAACAAGAGAAGACAACCAGGTCAGAGGGACAAACTGGTATCTAGTCAATTTGGAGACAACAGTGGATCTACTCATCTTTTCTCTGAAAATTTTACTTTACTATCCCTCAAGTTCTTACCCCCACCTTCCTCATCCTTCCCGCTGCAATCACCCCAGAATAATTACGTCTCCTAAGGCATCAGCCTCTTTCTTTTTATGCCCTTCTTCATGAAACTGCCCAAGTAATCTCCTTAACACCTTTGCTCTGGTTCCACTCAAAATCTTCGAGTGCCTAATAAATTAAAAGATTTTATTGGTTGGGAATACAACTGTGGCACTGAAGGTCCTCTGCTATCCAGCACCCACCTATCTTTCCAGCCTTATTTTGCAATATTTCCTTTAGTTTACTCTGCTTGGAAGCCAAGCTGGACTATCCGTCCAAGCCTCTATCTGAAAGGGATTCCCCATCGTTTGTATGTTGTGTCTCATCAAACTGTGAGCTCCTTTCAGGGAGGGGCTGTTTTTGTTAATGGGTTGGGTTTTTTTTTTGGTGGGGGGTGGGAGTTCCTTTGAATTCCCAGCATTTGGCGTTACACAGTAGGCACTTAATAAATGCCGGTTGGCAGCGCTCTGCCTGGTTCTCTCACTTTTATCACAGTTTTATTTCCGTGGGAGGAGCCTGTTCCCCCCAATCCACGGCACACCCATCGAGGCCAGGCCCCGCCAACCTCCCCTCGCGGGCAGGCCTATCCCGGGCCTTGCTCACAGAAGGCGCTCAAAAGACGCTGGCTGAAAAGAAACGAGTCCCATTTCCCCCTTGCTCACCCTCACCCTCGGGGCTTCTCTCCCTGACCCTGGGGGCGGTCAGCTGCGGACCTGCTACACCAGTATCCCTCGCGACAGCAACTGAGAGGCCGGTTTAACAGAACAACCGCGTGTAGAAGGCCTTCAGCGACCGTTAAACGCCACGCGCCCTCCTGCTCACGCATGCGCACAATCCTTGGCTGGCTCCCTTCCAATCCTGCCTGCGCTTGCGCAAAAACCAGCTGTTCCCGGAGAGCCGACCGCAGAGCCAAAGCCCGGGGGGGTGGGGGGGGTGGGAGGTGCTTCCGGTCTGAGACCCCTTAAAGAAGCACCGCACGCCGGTGCGCCTGCGCAACAGAGCACCCCCGGAGCCGCTGAGGGACACTGAGGTCTCCTAGCCCTGAAGTACCACGTGGTGATAGGCAATGCCACATTTCTCCAACAGGCTGGAATACTTTGGGGATCCCTTCATTTCCTCCCTGGGTACAGACCGCCTCCTCTTGTGAGAGCCCCTTGAGTGCCTCCATGTGCTAGGAGGAAGCCTAAAGAATTAATCTTTCAATGTCACATTACCTTTGTCTCTGAATTGGAGATACTTATCTATTTTGTTAGTTTGTTAAGCCAAAATGAGACTGGAGAGGGAAAGCGCTTTGGAAATGTGAACTCCATCAAGAGAAACTTCGAACCCTCTCTTTAGAGCAGAGTCCAGAGGATATAGTGGAATATTATTTCTCCATAATAAGTGAAGAGACAGTTTCAAAGAAAGCTGGATAGGCTTAAGTGAACCGATGCAAAGAAGTGAGCAGAACCAGAACAATTTATATAATAACTACAACGTGAAAAAAATAAGCCACTTTGAAAGATTTAAGAACTATAATGATTGAGCAGATGATGAGGCAAGATGAAGTCCTGACGAGTGGTGTAGCACTCTGGGTGCAGAACGAGATGTCTATTTTCGCACTTGGTCAACCTTAGGTTTTGTACTGTTTGACTATGCATACTGGCTATGTGGGTTTTGTTTTGCTTTTTTTTTTTCCCAACGTGCATTAACGAGGAAGGAAATTGGTTGGCAGAGGGAAGGCTAGAGGTAGTTTTTCCTAGAGAGAAAGAAAAGTATCATTTGAATTTTTTTTTTCAAGAATGAGCAGAAGAAAACCTAAGAAAGGCTAAGAGTAATCACAGACAGGGCAGTTTTGAAAGCTATATGTTGAATTTATACATACTTGAAAAGCAAGCTGTACGTAACACATTTGCAGTTTCACGTATTATCTTTTTTGTTTTGTACATATGGAAGGGCTGGATATTTGAGAATTTCAGAATTTAAAAAAAAATCTTAGGTGCCACCTCCTGGAATATGGCTTTCCTGAAACCCCTGATTGTTGCAGCTATCTTCTTGAAATTTTATATGTAATAAAAATGCCAGGAGAGCAAGAACTGTATTTTTGGATTTTTTTTTTTATGTTTGCTTTTTGGTCTCAGAATTCAAATAATTTGAAAAATGTTTGAGAACAATGCATATTCCAGAGTATGGATAATGTGGACTTCTAAATTTTTGTTATGTTGTTTTTATATCACCTTCATCTTCCAATACGGTCTTCTCTGCCCCCACATAGCCATCCCTTATAACAAAGAAGAAAAAAATCAGCAAAACTAACCAAAACATCAGAATCAGACAATAAACTAGTAATCTCCTCACCTCCAAAAAAAGTGCAAGGCCTATTTTCCTCTCTTCTTTTGGGCCCAGTAGGTCCTTTTTTAGCACTGTATTCAGTTGTTAGTATTTTGTTATTCTATTTACATTGTTATAGTCCTTGTGTACCTCATTTTCCTAGTAACTGTTTCTTTTACTTCTAATCAGGTAAACTTGAATTTTTAGCAAAGTGACAAATGTGACCTCAGTAGAATAGGAATTGATTTAAACATGACATAAGCATATACTTTATTCAAAAGAAACACATTTTAAACTATGTAGATAAAAAATATTTGACAGGAGACTTAGAATCAACATCAAGGACACACCTGTGTCTACTTTGCTAAGATTGCTAAAATTGACATATTTGATCCCAGGATCATCAAATCATAGCTCAAAGGAACCTCAGTGATTATATCTAGTTCAACTGTCATTTTATAGAGGAAAATAAGGCAGAGGCCAAGTAACTTAACCAAGGTCATACAGGTAGAAAAAAAAAATTAGTGCCAAGATTTGGCAGTTTTCAATTGGGTGTGTTTTCCACACCCTTATTCTCTTTCTTCCTTATTGCCTCTTGGGTCCCCACCCTTGATAACCTATTAAAGCCCAAGGCCTAGATAAAATACTCCTCTATGAAACCCTGGTCCTTCTTCCAGATGCCCCCAACCAAGTGATTGCTCCCTTCTTTGAATCAATTTATAGCATTCAGTATTTCTTCATATTTCCCCAGAGGGAAAAATAATGTGAAAGTTTACTACAGGGCTTCTGCACATACTAGGCTCTCCAGTATTTGTTGAAAGCTATTTGAGGATCCCTGTTCTTCCTCTATTCTTTTTGTACTCAACTGGAAGTTAATTCACACCCAAGATTTCAATTATTACCTTTGTGTAATAGTTTCAGTAATGAGCAACTAAAATGAACAAACTAAAAAAAAGGGCAACAGAAAGGTACATATAGAGAACTGGCTGCAACACTACAAAGGAAGAATGCAGAAATGGTACAAGATTTGGCAGAGAAATGTTTGTAACCAAAAGAGATGAGCTGGTACATGGTGGTAGGTGGTTGGGAGTGATATGGGCGGGGAGGGGGGAGGGGGTGCAGTTTGTTATATGTACACACATATAACTTTTTGTATTTCACCATTTTCCTTTTTTTTGTATTGAATTTTTTTTTAAGTTTACAACACTCAGTTCGACAAGTTTGAGTTCCAGATTTTCTCCCCTTCCCTCTCCTCCCCCCTCCCGGCATGTAATCTGATATAGGTTCTGCATATACCTTCACATTAAACTTATTTTCCCAGTAATCACGTTATAAAATCATAACCAATGAGACGAACCATGAGAAAGATGTAATAAAGCCAAAACTAAAATAAAAATAGCAAATAATTAGCATTCCGATTCCTTCTTTCTCTGGATGTGGATTATAACGTTTTTAAAAAACTAAAACACTATGGGGTAGGAATTGGTTCTTGAAAGATCCTATTCTTCATTCTTTGTGTCTTGAGATGTTTGTGATTATATGACTGATGAAAACTATCAAGAAAAATAATTTTAAAGGTGCACTGGTCTTATATAGAGAAAAAAGGATAACCAATGAATGACAGTATGTGTATTCCATTGGTATCCACTTGATGTCAGAAGATCTAGAGGGAGGTTCCTAACAAATTAAGCAGATCCTAGATTCAGGACATGAGAGTTACTCAAGACAGGAAGGTTATGAATGGTTGTGAGCCACCCTGTAGCAAGGGGAAAGAGTACCCACACTGATGAGATTACACATATATTGAAGTGTCTGTGCCAATGCTGACTTGTTATACCCCTCTAATCTTGATCTGTTTTTTTCTTTTCTCAGACTGAGCAACATCTGAAACTTTTAAGCCTAACATCTCCGCCTAAAATGGAATGAACTGATTATCTCTTTGTTGAATTTTTTATTTGTTGTTTATTCAGTATTTAGGGTTAGTATGACACTTGAGGAATTGATTGCATCATTGTACATATACAGATCTTTTTATTTAATATGGAAATTTACAACTATTGAGATATATATA
>CM053623.1:416344960-416387095 GCA_028646595.1 Phalanger gymnotis
GATACAAGTCACATCCAGTATCAGATGCAAACAACAGGGTTTAACAAATAGTAGTCACACTGTACGATTCCTCATTTTTAACTTTAGGAAGAGACTAGAGTGTGTTCACGGGTTTTACATTTCTGGTGTTCAGTCACTAATCAGAGGAAAGATTTGACCTATTTGAAAAGTGCGTCATACATAACCCCTCAACCTCTGTCATGTTCTCTCTTGATGGCGGCACATTAAAAGGTTTTAAAATTGCAGCTCCTTCTGGATTCCCCAAAGAGTATCTGCGCTCTTCTTTAAACGGCTTTCCTCCTCTGGATTCAGGTTTACCTTCACCACATCTGAAATGCCATTCTGCCCCAAGATACATGGGACACTAAGAAACACATCCTCATTAATGCCGTATAGGCCCTGAAAGACAATATTAGATCATATTTTCTTACATACCATACTCTGATGTCATCTACTCTGTCCAATGGACAAGTATAAATACAACAAGACAGTTGGAATCGTTTAATTGGCTTTTTTAGCCTAAGATGGGCTTGCAGGAGGGTCAGATCACCATCAACAGGTAAGTCTATTAACCTCTATTATCCACCCTTCCCAATCTATTCAAATAAGTACTAGTATGCTTATACAAATATCCACATAAAATAAATGTGGTTTTTACACTTTATTACTATGTATTGAATTCCAATGTTTTCTTCTTAAAGTATATTTTTGATGATAGGTGTGTGTATACGTTCTAGTTTAACTTGACATCATTGTCCATAAATGACACATTTCTTTTTGTGCACTGCTTAGCAAATTAGACATTTTTCATTTCTATTCTAAATGTATATAACCAAAATGCAATTTGCAAGCTGAAGCCTTTTTTATCTCAATGAAATGTTCCCTACAAAAGGGGAATTTTGAGAGAAGCAATGTTTAATTTCTATAACTACAGACTAGAATTTATTTTTTTTAACTGGCAGCATGCTCAAGGGACATTCTTCCTAACGTAAAACTATTTCATGAACTAAGAATTACTAAGCTGGAAAAGAACCTCTGGTATCTATAGTCTATTTAACCCTTCCCCAAATCAGGAATCCCATTTAGAACATTCCAGACAAGAACTGGAAAATTCACTACCACCACTACTTCTGCCCTGTCTGCCCCAAGCACCTTATTTTTAGCCAGCTCTTATTACTAGAAATTTTATCCACGTTGGGCTGAAACCTGCTTGCCTTTAACTTAGTCCTAATTCTGACCTCCATGACCAAGCAGAACAAGCCTCATCCTCTTTTCACAGAACACTGCACAATTACTTCAACCAACGCTTACATGGCTTTCTCCTCATCTTGCCCTCTTCTTCTGGACATGTTCTAGAGCTTATCATGTCTTTTCTAAAACATAAGATACCCAGAACACATACTATTCCACATTTAGTCTAAGGCAGAGTATGATGGAACTCGAGTCCCCTCCACTCACTTCTAGACATTCACTATACATACCGACACCTACAACTCTTTTTCTGAGGCCCCATGGCACAGTGGAAAGAATACTAGGCTTGGAATCATGAGACTCATGTTCAACACTTGAACCTGAAAGTTACTAGTCGAATAAGTCACTCGCCCTCAGAACATCAGTCTCCTCATATCTAAGATGGGAGATAAAAATACTCACACTCCCTACCTCACAAGACTGAGAGGAAAGCTCTGTGCAAACCTTGAAATGTGAGTAGTTTTACGTTCCAGCCATGTCTCCTCTATTATATTAATCATTATTATATTAATTATAATATATAATTAATTACATTAATCTGGAGTTGATTTTTTAAACCTAATTGCAGGATTTTACATTTATCCCAATTATATTTCATCTTGCTTCGCTCTACTATTCTAGCCTGTCAGTGTATTTGTGTTCTGATGCACTTATCGAAAATAAAACACTTATTCGCTATATTGTCAAGTCCCAAAATCTATAGTCATGACTATTAACTTTTTTTTCATGTGTAGAAATACTCAAAAAACAAATACAACTCCATTTAAAACCATTTACCTGTAACATGTACCTACCTTAATCATGGTGGAAATAGGATGCACTCTCCTAAGATTCTTCATAATGCTTTCTGCAAGATCTGCCACAGACAAGCCAATGGCCCAGGAAGTGTAGCCCTTCAGCTTGATTACCTCATAAGCACTGCCAGTAATAAGGGGAGGGATTAAGCAGAAACAGTTTTCAAAGAACAGTTAAGATAATGCAACAAGGCAGAAATCTTCCCTATCCAAGGATTTCACCCTAACATTATTCATGAGCTTTTTAAATGAAATTTTTGGTGCTTTTGCTCCATAATATACTGTGTTGTTTTGTTTTGGTTTTTTTTGGTGTGTTCAGCAATGTTAGGAAGACCCTACAATAATAGCATTAGAGATAAACTAGGAACTTTGTTCTCTTGAGGACAAAACTCATGCTGCACAAAAAGACAAAATAAGTTACTTGTTCCTCTTACATAATGATCTTTGAAAACAATGATGGTCTCCACCATGAATGAGAACGGAAATCTTTGGAGCATTTATGGAAAAAAAAATGAACTATATATAATCCTACAGGATAAAGCATAGGTGATACTGCTGATAAAATGATGAATCCATTAAATGTTTTTGAGCTTTAACATTTCTTAAAAAAAAAATTCAATGGATTTTTGGGGGGTTTTTCCACATAAAATCATTCAAATGGAAATTGGAATATTTCATGTTTTACAAAGATTTTCATCTTTGTAAATTTTTTTCAATTAATTTTAAATTAATTTAAATTAATTTTTTAAAATTGCTACTAAAGTATTACGAGATCCATACTAACCTTTCAACCACCTGTTTATGAACATCTTTCCAATTCTCTGAATCAGCATCACTTCCCAAAGAAGGATGAAGATTCTTCAGAGACACACCAGCAACATTGACACCACTCCATACAGGAACTAAAAAAAAAAAAGTCCCAACACATGCAAAGTAATTTCCAAGCACTCTATTATATTAGGAATTATGGCTTAATTGTGTTGTGTATTTTCCTCTTAATTCTACTCCTTGGTATTTCATTTGGAGAACCTCCTTAAAAGAAATGCAATGCTGCTACTTACATAATCTTTTTTTCATAATAATATTTCATAATTTGGAGATAAAACAAGAATGGTATAATTTGTATGCAACTAGACTAAATAAATGCATTGTAATGCTGTCGATGTTCATTGTTTTGTTTTCTTTTTGTATTTCCTTTTAATTCTATACCCAAAGGTGTTCCACTCTCATTTAATTACGGGAGTTTTCTATAGCTCCTTATTCCTGAGCATCATCTAACGGCCTTATAAGATCAAAAAAGGAAGCAAGAGTAATTTCTACTAAGTTTCTACTAATTATACTTTTACCTCCAATGATCTTGATGGCATTTCGAATCTCTATAACATGCTGGACCCCCATCCCACCTCAAAAAAAGGAAAAGGTTTGCATAGTTGACTACTTGGTTAAACAAACATTTTTAGGGGTTCCCTGAATAGACATTCTTCAAATATTTTAATAGCTCATATTTATATACTACTTAAGTACTTTTCTCAGGACAATCCCATGAGGGAGAATTATCATTCCCTTTCTGAATATAAATAGGCCCTCTAGGAGATAAACTTGCCCAGGTCATGCAGCAAATAATTAGCAAAGACAAGAGCTGAACCTGGATCTTTTCTGAATCTAAATCAAGTACTCTTTCCACTGCATCATTATATTTCTCCACATAAGGGCAGCTATGACAGATGTGGGTAGAATTTAGTCCATAAATCATATTCTACTTGGATTACAAGGCTGACCTTTTCAGAGCTAGCCAGTTCAAGTAAAATATAAACACCAGTGTTGCTGACCACTGCAATCAGGTTAGTAAAAGTTGTATTCATGACAAGTTGCACTTTTTACGAACTAAATTGTAGATAATAAAGCCAAAAACACAGCCCATTTCTTAACAAAAGGTGGGGTTTCATAAACCATTCATTACAGATAAACAAGACCTCACAGATTTAGTTCTAAGCAGCTTTAAAATGTCATTTAAAATAGAACCCTTGATATTTTAAGAATATTTTCCGAGTTCTATGGGATAGTGGAATAGTCTTACCACTGGAGTCTCCATGTTCCCCAAGAACCCATCCATGACAACTTGAAGAATGGACACCAAGTCTCTCCCCCATTAGGTAACGGAAACGGGCAGAATCCAGATTGCAACCACTTCCAATAACACGATTTTTAGGAAAGCCACTTAGCTTCCAGGCCACATATGTCAAAATATCCACTGTGAAGAAAAAATGTAGACAATATGTTAATGTCCTCTGGCAGATAACTGCTTTGGGTATAAAACTAATGCCTAATCAATACTTTTGGTACCCCTGTAATATCTATAGTACAATGAACCTAGCATCACATTAACACCAGGATTCCCCCTTTAAACAAGTAACTGTTTATGGTAAGACCATTTTCCTAAGAACTTCATGAAACTCTGTATTGTAGTTTTACCAGGGCATAACTTTAAAAAACAGAAATAAAATCCTAAGGAAAAAAATGGAAAACATGAACTGATAAAGTAAAAATATTTTTTTACAATATGACGGACTCTCTTAAGGTTTACTCTAGTTCAATTTTGAATTTTAGACAGGTTTGCATTAAAAGATGTCTTAAGGGTCAAATAAATCTTACCTGGATTGGAAACAATAAGCAGCTTGCAATTAGGGCTGTATTTAACAATATTGGGAATGATGAATTTAAAGATATTCACATTACGCTGGACCAAATTAAGACGACTTTCTCCCTCCTGTTGGCGTGCCCCAGCCGTAACAATGACCAGTTTTGAGTGTGCAGTCACACTGTAGTCTAAAGAAAAGGGGAAAATATGTAAAGCATAATACCTTCTACATCTTGACTTTCCTCATCACGGTTTCGATATATTGGACAGTCAGCATAAGAAATTAAATGGCAATTTTTTTAAGGAGTTTTGCAGAAGCTGCTGATGACACATTTTTTTAAGTTTAGAAATTCAAACGCATAAAATATATGTATAATATCAACTCAAATTTTATAATAATGTACTACTAAAGAAAAAATTCAGATTTCTCTGGTAGGGAGGGTCTAAAATTTTTAGGATTTTCCAGATAGAGGGGGGAGGGGAGCAAGGTCATGCTCCTAACCCCTGGAAAGTAGAAGGGACAATTTAGTTTTATTTTGCTTAATAGTAAAGCCAAGAATTGTTTAAAATCTGATAGCCTACAAAATCTTACATACACATCCTTGAATTTCCTGCAACCTTGACTTTTTTCTATTTCCTATTCAAACAACATCAACTCAGGAAGTTAGCGGAGGAACATTTAATAATGTTATGTAAAACCTACAATTATCTGGGGAGAAAAAGTAATGATTATATCTCTTCCATACCATGGACAAACTATCTTAATTCAAAAAGTATGCAGGAAAATGAAATAGGTAGTAATTAATTATCTAACAGAAATCAATGCCAAAATGCTCTAATATTACCTATTCTGGGTAAAAAAATAAATCTTTGAACTCCTAAAAATTACTTTCCACAAAGATAACAGAAATTAGGTTGTGAGAATTACATTATGAAACATTGCAAGAGGTGATAAGAGTAATGCAGAAGGAGACATTTTTGGATGTGGCTAATATGGGAGTTGGTTTTGCTTGACTGGGTTTGTTAGAGTTTTCTTTTTTTTTTTGGTCTCTGGGGGGAGACAGAAGGAGTAAAAAAACACTTCATAAATGAAATAAGTCAAATTCAGTTAAAAAAAAAAACAACAAAACTTAACCTTTGCCAGAAACAATCTTTGGCGTTTTGAGGAAAAGGCTCCCATGTTGGAGATCCATCATCTCTCCCTTTAGTTTGTCTTCTATTACATCAACTAGGGCAAGTTCATCAGCCAAATCCTGGAAGAGATATTTTTAATTAAATTAATTTCAGTTCAAATAATTCAATTAAAAGGAATTTTCTAGATTCCTCAAGAACATGGAAAATCTCTTACACGCACACGCGCGTGCACAAGGCCCTTGACTCAAATCCTACACTCATGCTCTATATCATGACCCTGGATTCTAGAAAGCTGACTCAGTGCACCACAAGCTATATATGTCAGATCTACCAAGCTAGAAGAATTTGCACAATGACAGCTTGCCATCAGAGGACCAGAGACATTTATAACCAGAAGGCTGGCAACTGTGTGATGACATTTTTTTGGGGGGGAGGGGGAGCGGCTGGGCAATTCACAAAGAGGGCACTAAGACTTTCAGGGAAGGAGTAGCCATACTACCAAAAGCCAGGTCTTAGAAGTTGTAATATTTAAAGAACTATGCTAGATACTGGGGTATGAAGATCAAAAACCACACTGACCTTACCCTAAAATTGGCTATAATCTAGTAAATCTGGGCTGCAATGACTCATGTTTGAATCCTATCTCATACAGTAGCTCCGTGAGCCTAGGTAAGGCACTTAACTTCTCTTTTCCTCCTACCTCACAGGGTTGTCTTAAGGATCAGTGAGATAGCATTCTGCAAACCTTCTAGCATTATTAGTAATGGGAGTGTTAATCCTAGACAAAGTGCTCTGAAAAGATTTGTTAGGAGGTACTGTTAAATTTCAAGATACCAACACCTGGATCCAAGGTACAACAAGCTAGCCCTCTCCCCTCTGAAAACTTGATTTACTATAACAGATTAATATGCTGCTGCTTCCCTTCCGTCCCTCTAGTTCCTATTGGCAGCTGAAGCCTTGCCCAGAGTCCTCATTGTCACTATTGTGAAAACCTGAGTTGAAGAAGCCCCCACGATGCCTTTCACAAAGGCAGAACTTTATTACCAAAATACTGGAACTTCTGTTGCAAGGGGTATAAAGTCTCCTTTTCCTGACTGCGGCTTCTACCTACTCATAACCTCAAATCCTGTAAAAATCCCTGCTAGAAGATGCAGCTTCTCTGATGACTGGAATTTGTGGCACAAATTTTTTTTTTTTAAATCTTCAAGGAGCTCAAAACCCACTTTCCTAATAGAAACAACATTATAAAAGGTATAAAAAGGTGATTAGATGATACAGAATGACCCATTTAGCAGCAATGTTTCAATCGGCTTTTGTGCTAGTCCAGCAACCCAATTTACCTTTTATTAACATTGTTTCTATGGAAAAAATTCCAAGCTCCAAAGAGACAGTTTACACACTTAGAATTAAATTCATTTTTAAGTTGAGGACTGACTCAAACGTGTAACTGATTACATTAAATGTCTCTCTTGTTCAAACAATTTTTTAAAAGAGTATTATGATCTGACTTTTAACTTTCTGTTGATTAAGCCAACTGGTACTGAGATTTCAAAATAGCTCACTCAGTTTATTCCTTTACTGTCTGTCGCTAATATGAAAAAAATCATAAAGCAGTTTCACATCTGAGTGTGTGATACCAGGGAAAACGGATAAAATCATTACTCAACTTTTAAAAACATTTCCTGCAGTTGAATAAGAATTTACCTTCAGCTTGTAACCAGATTTGTGCCTATTACCCATGTTGCCTTCTTTTATACAAGACAGTAAACAGGAAACACTTCAAAATTCACACTATTGGCACACCTGTGCTGAAATGATCTGCTTTAAAAGAGGGCAAAGGAAACAATACTAGCATTGGAGTCGGAAGACCTGGGTTCCAATCCTACCTCTAGGTAGCCCCAAGCAGTTACATCCCACACCTAGCTCAAACTCCAATTGACAATAGTCATGGGGTAAATTGCAAGTGTGGAGAGAGGGCTTGTAGCTGACAGCAGATTCTGCTTCAGTGAGTAAGAATTATATCACAGGACACAGTACAGTCCACAGTACAGTCCACTCTAGTTTGGACATAAATCTTAATTACTTTATATAAAGACATCTACATATCTGAAGATCTGCAGGGATAACATGAATTATGTAGATTTTTATCATGTTCTCCCCCTCCCACACTTAACAAGTTTCAATGCAAACTTCCTGGTATGGTATTTAAATCCCTTTGTGAACTTCTGCAGAAGCTCCTTGTGGGTAGAAACTGCCCTTATTTTTGTCTTTTTTTTTTATTCTCGGCACCTAGCACTTAATATGCTTGTGGAATCAATCAGCTCCTACTAAGTACATTGCATCATTCCTATGAATGAACTCAGTTATTTGACTTGCAGGCCTCTGACCCACACAGGACCATTACTTACCTTTGTTAAAATACTGATGGCACATGCCATGCCAACTGCACCAACCCCAACAACAGTGATCTTGTTCTGGGGAACCTGTTCTTCCTTTAGGACATTCAAAATCAGCTGATCCTTGACAGTAGATGCCATTTTGGATGATTTCTGGGGAGATATCTGGGAGAATGAAGGTTTAAAAAAAAATCATGTCACTTCACTGTTGGAGCTAATCACACTATTATGATAACGAGCTACTTAACCATACTAACTAGACTGATTGTTGGCAGGCTTGTTCAAGTCTGTCCTTGCTATTGTACGCATGTAGCTTGTAAAGACAAAAGAACCTCTTAAGTGGGAGAGGGGACCAGATCAAAAAAAGGAGGCAAGGATGGTGAAAGGTCTAAGTTGGAGGGCAGTGATGGGAAGGCTCCCACCCCCTCACCTTTGCCTTCACACAAACAAATGTTGTCTGTTGATAAGTGTAGCCTCCTGAAGCCATCTTGCCCCATCGACCTCTGAGCTGCTTTTTAGAAAGGAATTTCACTGTGGCCTTTGTCTCGGCCAAGAAGTTGAATGGCACTCCTACTCCAGTTCTTTTAGCATAAGGGAGCTGACAACACACTGCCGTGTCTGGCAGTTCACGTGGGGAAGAGCATGAGTAAAGGGAAACTGCCATTAACGGTCTAGGGGACAGGACGCGGTGGCAGGCTACCACCAACATTGCACATGCGCAACTCTTGTCTCCCTCCCCCAGCTCTGGCCAAGTCCCAGGGGACTGCCTCTGCGCCTGCGCACCTAGGGATTGGAAGGGGGGGGGGAAGGAGAGGAGGTAAGAGGAGGGCCTAGCGGGATGGGAGCCCAATTCGGCTTCCACTGGTATATGGCCTAGCAGAAGGAAAAGAAAAGTGCCTAGGGGAAGGGAATGGTGGTATGCATAACTATCTCCCCCGCCCGCCCCCCCCATTTCAGCGATACTGGCTCCTTTTTTCCAAGAGACTTAGCTCCACCCCACCCTCCGGCGGGATGCAGTGGGTTTCAATGAACTCCTCCCCCTCTAACCATAAAATTCTGCTCCCCTTGGAAAAACTCCAAAGTAGAGGCAGTGACTATCAGTAGCAATCCTTGGTGTCCCCTCCAAGTCAAGACAAGAAAAGCTGATTGTAGAAGACTTGAATTGGGTCTAGCAGGCTCAAACTAGATGTAGGTCGGACAACCAGGAAATCATTGAGAAGGGTATTAAACCGGAATCTAAACTCTTTCATTCTGCAGCGATTATTGCAACACACAATAAGCATATAGGCCGACAGTGAAGCAATGTTCTGCAAAAGAAATTCAGAAATAGTTGCTGGAGGTGAACCAGCCTCGAACACTGGAGAGGAAATTAAATTTCTTCCATTAACACTGTATTTTGCAAATACAGCACTGTGGTTACAGGAATTAATTTCTTTGAATTTCCCAGAAATTTAGGATAGTAGAATAGGAAAGGGATTTTGAAATCTAATCCCTCATTAATCTTTTAGGATTTTTTGAGTATGTGGTTGTAGCTAATGATAAGCTAATAGGAAGCACATATGTTGGGTGTGGTTAAATGTAACACCATATCTAAGGTTATCTAGAACTATATATATTCCTATAATAAATCTCATAATAAAAGTAACCCTACATATAATGAACATAATATGTATAGTATCTATAGCTCTCTGTATAGTATAACTATATATTAAATGTCATGAAAAGTAATACTCCATATAATAAACGACATGTACAGCCTTATGCAGTGCCTGGAACACACATACATATATACATATATATGTATTTATATACACATACATACAGGTGGCACTCAAGTAGTTCTTAGTTGATTGCAAATGCATGTTGTCCAAGCAGCAGACACTCATAAAGAATGAAACTGGCAAGATCAAGAAGCAAAAACTGCTTCCACAGAGTTCAGTCCAACAGCCAAAGCTCTATCAAGCCTCAGCCTTAAGCTATAATTCTAAACCAAGTCAAAGCTCCAAGAGCCTTTAAAAGATCTCCAGTTCGACCTCTTCCATTTACAGAGAACTAGAAATAATGCAGTAAAGACTAAGTGACTTGCCCAGTACAACATAGTTGCAGGGAGCCGTGACCCAAATCTCCCGTTTATTCCTAGTCCATATTATTAGTGATGTGGAAAAAGACTTTAAACCAAAAACATTCTCTCATTGCTGAAGTTCTGACGATATACAGGTTGCGTGCAAAATTCAGAGCCATCGATTTGGTTATTTGAGGTGGCTCTCGATAATTATATGAAAGTTTGAATTGAGTTTTCTGTGACTGGTTCTAACACAGTACGGGTTAAAGATGTTGGAGACTCAACACTAGACAAAAAGGGGGTGGTGGGGGAAGGGTTCCTCTAAGGAAAAGGTCAACCCCTCATGCACCATCACGGATTTATTTTACAAATTAGTCCAGCAAAAACCCCCAGGGGAATTTAAGCCGCGGTCCCTCACTTGAAATCAAGTCTCCCGTTACAAGGCAACTCTCGCCAAGTGGGATTATCCTGCCCTTAAGGAGCTCATCGGTCCTGGAGCTCCTACACCTGGCACAAAGACGTTTAATAAAACCATGGGTTGCTGGGACTTAGGACATTCCAAGCCAAAGACTTCAGCGCTTCAGCAAGCGGCCAGCAGGGCGAGGATACAGGATCGAGTCGTCCCTTTCATCCCCTCCCCCACCTCTGTGTGCTTTTAGTAGTCTCTGCCTTAATAACCCATTCAATCTCTGAGCATGCTTTCCCTCGGGAAGTCTCCGGCAGCCTTCGTTCTCCGAACAGACTGAGAAAGCAGATTGGGCTTTTCCTCTCTAGTAGTCTGTCTCCTCCCCTAGGGAGCCGAAGCTCCTTCAGGATCCGCAGTGCACTCACTGCACGTACAAGGTGGGGAAATGCACCACCCTTGCCCGGATTCCTGGGGGACTGCAATTTGGCCAACGGGTCCCTGAAAGCCCCTCTACCCCTTCCCCTGGCTCGGCGCGTAGTGGGACGGAAACAAAAAAGCAGTCACTAAAGTAAGTCTATTGGTCCGACTATTCAACCCCACATGGCCCAGAGGTCCAAAGGGTGTCCCAGTCACAGGCTCCGACTCTTACCCCGTCCAGGTACAAACTCGCAGCCTCAGCTTATACCAAGGGTACACAAGAGAACTAGGGGCTGGACACAGGCAAATAAAACTAAGATATGAGCTTTGGCACGCTGGGGCCAGAGGTCAATGGAAACCGAACAGAGTGGGCTGCGTGGTCCAGAGCACGAGACCATGCCAGCATTCCTAAGTCATTTCTGGACAGACCATGCCTGGCCCGGGGAAGTATCGAGTCGGCTCAGAACCAGGACCTCTTTGGACCCCTAGGCCCACAGCACACTAAGTTAGACCACCACCACCCCACTCCCGCAAGTAAAAACCCTCCCTATCCCTCCCCATCCTGGGAGCCAGATCCACTGATCTCCCGGTTGCTTTTGCACCTTTCCTTCCCTGCCCCGTTTGCTTCCCCAAAATACCCAAACTCGAGCCGAGGTTGCTGGTCAGGCTGCGAAAGTTCTGAGTCAGATGTAAGACTGCCGCTCCCAAACTCGCGCGAGTCGGGCTGGCGGGCGGGGCCTTTTATGTGCCTGAGAAAAGCTGACGTCAAGGGGGCTGGGAGCGGACGTGCGGGAACCCACGTGTGGATCGGGTGGGGCTGAGCTGGGCCTAGAGGAAGGACTGAGAAGTGGCCTTTAATGGAGGAAGACACGTGTAGATAGACTGAGAGACCTATCCAGACCGCATGGATCTGTACACATAAGGCCTTACCCAACCCAGTGCTTCCCACCCCCTGCCCCCAACCAAGTCCTTCCGCTCTTGTCCACCCAAAGCCACCGAATGTGGTCCCATTTGCTGCTCCATTCCTTTCCCTGCTTACAGACAGCCCAGAGTCCAAAGACCTAGATCAAGGAGGGTCCACAAAGAACCGTTGGTATTTTCTCTCGCCTTTATAGAAGATCACAGAGCAAAGCTGTATAAAGGGAAGAATAGCACCTATAATACCTTACCTACCTACCTACCAGACTTCACAGAATCAAAGGATCATGGATTTAGAACTGCAAGGAACCTTAGAGGTCACCTAGTTTAACCCTTTCATTTTCACAGAAGGAAACTGTGGCCCAGAACGATTAAGTAGGTAGCAAGTGGCAGAGTCTTGATGCAAACTTGGGTTCTTTAGTCTAAGTTCATCGCTATTTCTTTGCACCCCTGGCTGTAATGATCAGATGAGAGAAGTGATTTGAAAACCTTAAAATAATGTTTGAAGGTTAGTTTTCATCAAAATCACACAGCACAAACATTGCACCCAGAGGATTTGGTGAGTCGAGCAGACTACTGGTAGGGAGGAAGGATAGCTATGCTATAGAATCTCAAAGTCACTTTTCTTTACCTTTAGTGGCCTCTGCTGCAGAGGGTGGAATGGCTTTAAGGTACTTTGGGACAAATCAGGGCCATTTATGGCTTCCATTTTACTGAAATCGTGCACAGTCCTTGACACCTACCTTGATATCCACACTTTCACAGCAAATCATCTGCAGACTTCTCAAGATGACCTGCTAATAGCAGTGCCATTCTGAAGGAGAACTAGGCTAGGAAGTGAGACCCTGAAGAGCCTGCCTCGAAGGACACAATCGAAAATATTTACTCAAGAAATAGCTGATTGAACATCTATCATGTGCATTGCCTAATGAAGGCTGTAAAATCAAGATCCCTGTGCTCAAGTCACTTATGATATTGTAGGGAAGACATGTATACATTTAACAATATGTGGTAATATGTGGCAGGTGACATTAGAGAGTTATAATGTGCTTTGAGTGTTGAGAGAAATGAAAGATCCTTCTTAGCTTCCCAGAGAAGGCAGAGAAAAAAATCATTGAGGAGATTCCTCTAGCTGATAAATAAAAAAAAAAATGGACAGAAGGTATTCCATGAAAAGATTAATTACTGACATTTATATAGCTCTTCAAACTTTGAAAAGTTTTATATTTATGTATATTTGTGTGTGTGTGTATATCAGGGATTTTATTGCTAGCTCTCCCCTGCCCCTCCAAACTTGTACCTAGCATGGTTATTTGTATGAACCAGCATGGGTATTATGAGAGTTTTAAAGGAATTTTCTTATTCTAAAATAACGAACTGAACCCATCAGATAGAACTCAGGGTATTCAAAAGAAAGTTTTAATAAACCGTAGCTTATCCTGAGGGCTTTATTTAACTAATTGTAGCTTTGATTTAAATCACAAAAGAACAAGATAGGAGCAGCTGGGTGGTGCAGGGAGTAGAGCACCCGCACTGGAGTCAGGAGGACATGAGTTCCAATGTGACCTCAGATACTTGACGCTAACTGTGTGACCTTGGGCAAGTCACTTAACCCCAATTGCCCTGCCTTCTCCCCTCCAAAAAACCAAAAAAACAAAAACAAGAATGAGATACCTCTGAGGCAATGAGCTAAAAGAATTGGAGAGAGGGTAGAACACCCCTCTCTTACAAGAATAGAAAGGAGGGGCTGCTAGGTGACACAGTGGTCCGAGCACCAGCCTTGAAGTGTGGAGGACCTAAATTCAAATGTGACCTCAGACACTTGGCATTTACTAGATGTGTGACCCTGGGCAAATCTCTTAACCCTGATTGCCTTGCAAAAAAAAAAAATTAAAAGAAATAAAAAGAAATGTGCTTTAAAAAAAAGCAACAAGCATAGAGAGACCCAGCAGCCCACACTTTCATTATAACATTGAATCAGCCAGTTGGCATTAGTACCTCAGTTGGCATTAGTACCTCAGTGGAAAACCAGTAACAGCATTAGATGGAGAGATGAGTCCCCACAGGGACGCACCATCATGACTGAGTGTTACCTTGAATGATAATAATAACTCATATTTATAGAACGCTCTAAAGTGCTTTACAAATATCTCATTTTATCCTCACAACAACCCTGGGAAGTAGGTGATATTATTATTGCCATTTTACAGATGAGGAAACTGAAGCTGAAAGAGGTTAAGTGAACTAGTAAACAGCTAGTAAACATCTAAGGCAGAATTTGAACTCAGGGCTTTCTGACTTCAGGTCCATTCTTTGCAAGTATTTCCTAGTGCTAAAGGTAAAAAGCTAAAGAAAAGGGATTAGGGGTGAGATACCATAAATAACCACCATCTCTAGAGGCTTTGCTAAAAAAAAAAAAAACCCTGGAAGTGCTGGAGGCTAATCTAGGTCAGTTTCTTCTCTACTTCCCAACCTCAGCTTCAACAAGATCATTCAGTTCCAATCCTGGGCAGCAACACCAAGGGTTCTGAACTGGACCTGATTTGGCAGTTTTTATTCAATATTAGAATGAAAGGAGACACTTGTAAGTCATTCAAAGGTTAACCAAAGGAGATTAACTTAGCCATCTCAGGAGAAGGATATTTGATAAGGACATGCATCAAGGATATTGCAAGGTGAATCAGCTGAGTGAAGCTCTTCTGCCTCTGAGCTGCCTATCCTGGTCTACCTGGCCAAGCATCAGAACCTTCCTTGAGCTCCTCTTGGTTGTTTGTAATTGATTAGCCAGGAACTGATGGTGCTAATAGCCTAAATCTGTAGTCTTTTGAGCCAATCAAGTCTCAGAAATAGTTTTTAATAACTTTTAAGGAAAAATTAGCCTGATTTGTATAGGGGCAAGGAGTTATGAGATTGCTTCCGCATGGTAGAATTTTTCTGACAGCATTTGTACTCTTAGTACTTAGCAAAATGCTAGCACACAGTAGGCATTTAATAAATGCTTATTGACTTGACTTGGATACCTAATCCCTGCCTTAGCTGTATACACACAAATAAAGAGAGTCCAATATGTGTATATATGTGTGTATATTTGTATACATGTATGCATATACATACATATCCCAAATATTTTTTTTGGAGGGAGGAAGGCAAGGCAAATGGGGTTAAGTACTTGCCCAAGGTCACACAGCATATCCCATGTATTTATCGATGCAGTGATATGGGGAAGAGTGTAACCTTGTGTGGCAGTGGAGGAGTGGGGTTTGTTTATAGTTTCTTATAATTGTTTTGCTAAGCTATTTAATTCTCTTTTCCTTCAAGATATGTCCTTTGGAGAGCTGGGATTTTGGCTGGATCCTGCTAACTGGGAGTATATCTTGACTGTGGGATAGCTTTCAGGAGGCCAGTCCATGATTAGGGGAGGGGAGTAGGTGCCAGCTTTGTTCATCCAAAGTCTCTATGTAGTTCATCCTCCCCTCACCCCAATCATGGATTGTCCTCCTGAAAAAAAAAAAAAGCAGTGTAACAAAACTAACCAACACACTGAACAGCAGCCCAATTGTTTTAAGATAATTTATATTATTGAAAAAGGCAGCATGACTATTGACTCTATGGCCATTGGCAAGTACCCCAGGCAACCTTCTAAGATTAGCCGATGAGATCTATATCTGAAAATGAGACATAGATTAGGATGAGGGCTGCCCTAGGCCATGAAAGACCTAATGCATGCCTTTCCAATGGTTCTTGGATCTTTTCCAGCTAGACTCATAGTTGAGGCAAAATCATACCATGCTAGACAATGGATCCCAAGTATTCTAGTCATTTTATGAAAGACTTTGGGTAGGCCTCTCCCAAGGCAATTTGGTGGTGACTACTGGCAATACAAAAGCATCTGGTTCCAGCAAAGTCAGGATACGTCTCATTCTTCTTCATCTGTCTTTTTCTACCGGAGAAAAAAATAATTTAATCTCCACCCCCACCAAAGTCAATCTCTCATAGCTGCTTTGGAAGTAAACTGAGTTCTGAGGATCCTACCCAAAGTAGAGCCCTTCCAGCTTTATGGATATTTGTGTGTGAATGGAGAAAGGTTTTCTGGAAATGACATTGCTGCTGAATATTTTAATAGTCTTCATTGTATATGGATGTAGCTACCCAGTTGAGAAGTACAATGAGGAAGCCCAACTGTGTAGAAATGAAAACCCAGGCATATTCCTGGAATTTTAGGATTATCTAATGATCGTGCTAAAGGAATATGTGTGTGTGTATGTACATGTACATGTATGTGTTTATACATATATGTCACCTATCAGGTTGTCCCAAAAGTCTTAGTTGTTGAATGGGTACATCTCATTCTTCTTCATCTGTCCTTTTAAATTTAAAACTACACTAAGACTATTGGGACATCCTGAGTATAGATTTATATTATGTACACATAATGTGCATAATATATATACATATATTATGTACGTGTGTGTATGTGTATAATATCTGACATTTGAAAAGCCAACCAGAGTTGTGCCACATGGACTTTATCAAAGATTCTCTGGTAGACACACTTGGGACAATACTTATTCTCCCTAGGACCTTGGAGACCATTCTGAAATTGATGACATGAATAAATATGCCAATTCCTTCCCAGCTGATTTGCTGAGAACAGAGGGAGCTGCATCAGTTTAAAAAAATTTTAAAGAATGATAGCTTGCCACTTCCTAACTGTGAACATAGCCCTGTCTCTCTCTGGAACTTCTGATAAGGGCCCCCTGCAGAATTCAGGCCCCAGACCCCGTCTTAACCCCAGAAGAAATAGGCTACTGCTTGTATCTGGCAGATAGAGCATGTGGAATGGGCTAGAAGAGGCAATAGCTTGATGTCTTTTGGTTTTTCTTTATGTCTTTGTGTCTTCATCTTACTGGTAGCTTCTTGAGCTGAAGATGTCAGTAGCTCCTAGGTCCTTCAGTGGGGGCTGCCTGCCAGCAGAAGGAATTTCCTACGTTGGAAAAGATGACTGACAGAAAGAGGAACCCAAGACCTTGGATGATCAGACAGAATCTCTTCAAGTTGCCTGAGTCATGCCATGTGGAGATTACTGACCTTATTAACTATAGTGGACCAGCCATGGTCAGTGACACTCTGATGTGAAGCACTCAGAGAAGCAGAGGGGAGCAGAGTCAAACCTAGGCATGAGGGGAGGTGACAGAGAAAGACTCTGCTCTATCACAGGAGGGGTAGAGTCAGGCCCCAGCAGCAGTAGCAGAGGTCTATTGGCAGTGATGCTGGTCCCAGTAGCAATGGTGGTGGCAATAGCACCAACCAACAGATTTGGCCCCAGCAGCAGAGGTAATGGCCCTTAGGTAGATGGGACCCCCAGCAGGAGTGGCAACCTAGTGACAACAGCAGCAGGGTGGCCATTGGTGTGGACAGTACAGAACTTTGGATACTATATAGACCCTTCCACATTGCTTCTAGTACAACATTCAATGGTTTTTGGATGATTTCTCCTCAGTGAGACCTTCGAGGACCAAGGGGCCGGCATTATTAGGAGGTGGCTTACTTTCCAGCAACAAGGAAAATGTAAAAGTATCTATCTCACCTCCAAAAGAAAGGGGGTGCAGTCTCTTAGAGATGTGTAATGGGTCAAAGATTTGGTACCCTTCCCCACCCCACCCCCCAGAGGTCTCAGGAATGAGGAATAGATAATGGGCTAGGAAACATTAAGTCCAGGGTGATGGTATGGTGCAATTATTTCTGACCCATAATGAGGATTAATGACTAGGAAGGATCAGTATCTTTGCTGTAGCCCTGATGTTGTTCTAGGTGTGGCTCTAGCTCATGGACTCCTCTTTACATAGAGAGCTCTTACTGTGAAATTGCAAAGATTTGGCGTCAAGTACCCCATAGACCTGATTGTTTAGATCAGGGACTTAGTATTTCCAAAGTCTGCTGAGACATCTAGAATTTTTTGTCTTTATTCTCTCATGTTCAGTCACTCCTTTGAAGGCTTTTACATTATTTCATTTTTGCTCTCTTTCTATTTCAGTTTTTCTTTTCCTCCTTCAGTGGTATGTCAGACTTCTTGCATCTCTGAAGTCAAGGATGATAGTAGCAGCCATAAGCCATTTCTTGAAGTGGTAGAGTGTACTAGCTGTGTGACCTTGGGCAAGTCACTCAACCCCAATTGCCCTGCCCCCCCCAAAAAAAAAACAAAGGTGGAAGTGACCTTACCGCCAAGGAGTGAAATATGGTAGGAGCAATTTCCTAACTACCTCCCTTCTCCGATGCAAATCATGCTAGTTTTTCCTTAAAAGGTATTGATATCACACAAGGAGACTTGATTGGCTCAGTGGGCTAATGACTTAAATATTTAGCATAATTTCCTGGTGGCCAGAGTAAAAAATATCTAAGAGCAGTTCTAGAAGGGCACTGATGCTTGACTGGTAGAAAAGAATGGGTATTTCCCAGTCAGGGGAGAATTGTTCAGCTGAATTAAATTGTGGTATCCTCAATGCAAATCCTTGTTAAAAATATTTTTTTTCCTTTTGTTTTCCATCATATTGACTTACAAATGTCTTATTATATCAAATATAAACTACCTGGGCATTGGCTTGATTGAGACTCAGCCTGCGATAGCATCTGTGGACTGAATGAAGACTACCCATATTTGAGTAAATATCAGTATGAGATTGAAGTTCCACAAGGAAATTCATGTGTGTCAGCAAAAGGGTAGAAACCATGGCTTTGATATATCCAGACCCAGCAAACATTTTTAAAACATTAGCATGGATAAGTAAGTTTCAGTGTTGGACCTGTTTCTCAAGGGGGTAGACATTGCTACATTAGGGGTGGAAGACTTTATCCTTTGCCTCACAGCGAAGAAAGACAAAGACATTTATATTTATATAAATGACATTTATATGGTACTTTAAGGTCTGCAAAGCATTTTAAGTATGTGTCATCTTATGTAAGATTGATGGCAACTAAGATAAGAACTATATTTCTTTTTTTTTCTATTTTTGTTTTTTTGAGGGGGGAAGGCAGGGCAATTGGGGTTAAGTGACTTGCCCAAGATCACACAGCTAACAAGTGTGTGTCAAGTATCTGAGGTCACATTTGAACTCAGGTCCTCCTGACTCCAGGGCCCATGCTTTACTCACTAGGCCACCTAGCTGCCCCCAAGATAAGAACTATAAATATTAATTTCCCTACCTTGCAAATGAAGAACCTGACACCCAGGGAAGCAAGCTTCTTATCTTGCCTGTGATAGTGTACCTAGTAAGCATCAATGACAGGATTGAAACCCAAGTCTTTCTTGACTTACAGGCCTTAGTGTACTTTCCTTTATTTTTGTTGCTGTTGTTCACTTATTTCGGTTGTGTCCAACTCTTCATGACCCCATTTGGTATTTTCTCCGCAAAGATACTGGAGTGGTTTGCCATTTTTCTCCTTATTTTACAGATGAAGAAACTGAGGCAAACAGGGTTAAGTGATTTACCCAGAGTCACATAGCTAGTAAGTACCTGAGACTGGATTTGAACTCTGGTCTTCCTGACTTGAGGCCCAGCACTCTATACACTGTATCATGTAACTTCCATGTACACCTACTAGGTATAGAGACCATGTTGCACAAGAGATAGAAAGGCTGACTGGAGTCAGGAAGACCTGGGATTCAAATCTTGCCTCTGCTACTTAGTATCTATACGACCTTGGGCAAGTTACTTAATCTGTATCTGCCTAAGTAACTCCCCAAGAATTACCTACTACTAAAAGTACTAAGTGGGTAGTGGTAGATTCCTATACTAATGAATTCAAAGATCTGACCATCTGTCACCTGAAAGTTAGCCGCTTTGGAGTTCCTTGGTGGCTTGTGAAAAGGATAAATAGTTTAGAGGAGGTGGTGTTGACCACAGAGGTCACTGACCAATCTAATGAATTTCACAATCAACCTGAGATTATTAAGGCATGCTCCTTTGTTTGAAGGCATCAATGGAGAGGCCTCTCCCCATGGAGTACTCCATTGGCACCTTGATGAGAGTACATAAGAAATGCCCAGTTGATTTTCAATTGAATTCAAGAAGATAGACTGCCTCAGCAGCATTGTGCTTCTTTGTAAAGGTGAGCTGATAGATAAACTTTTATATTCCTTGATTTGGAAGATAGATTGGGCATAGGGAGTGGAAGTGCAGAAACCTTTATACCTTAGGAGAATTTGATAGTGACTTGTGGGAGAAGCATATGGCAGAAGGAGTCATTTGTTTGCATGCAGCATGGAAGAAGAGTGCCTGAGAAGAGGCTTTTCTTTGCAGGATATGATAGATGTCTTGTAGAAAGAAGGCATAAGCTTGCCTATGTGGTCTAAGAGTATAGTTCCAGGCTGGTGTGGGGGATTTTTAATTCATTACAAATCCAGTCATTCATACAGATAAGAGAGATTTCTTGGGCAGGGTAACTTCAGGGCTAAGAGTTCACAAGATGGGAAAATGAGCCAAAAAGAGATAAAGACCCTATTGAAGGTCTAAGAATTTATCGCAGCCTGTGTGATCCCTGGCCTCTCTGGGTTCCTTCTAGATGCAGCTAAGAGCTCATCTTCTACAGGAAGGCATTCTTGATCTCCCATAATTCTAATGCCTTTTCTCTGTTGATTATTTCCAATTTATCCTGTATAAATCTTGTTTTGCACACAGCTGTTTGGTGTTGTCCTCTATTGTTAGATGGTGATCTTGTTAAGAGCAGGGACTGTCTTTTACCTTTCTTTGTATCCCCCAGCAGTTAGCACAGTGCCTGGCACATAGTAGGCACTTAATACATTTTTATTGACGGATTGAAGTCAGAAATTGTGGTAACCCTAGGCTGAGGATTACATAAAAAAAAAAATGGCTCTTTAGTTCCATGCTAGACCTTTTCCATTTCATCAGTGACTGGTGGATGAGTGGAAAAGGGAGCCAAATGTGTTCAGGAATCAAAGCTTTTGTACATTTACCCAAGTTACTTTAACTGTGGAACATAGGTCACACAATGAATTCCAACTGCCAGTGAACTGGCATATTGTCAGAGAACCTGAAGAAAGCTTCTAATTGGGTGGTTTCTTCACAATGATGAAATCACAGATGCAGACCCCACAAAGGACCCGATGCCTATCCTCTGAATATACAAAGATAAAAGCAAATAAATAAATGCCCTCAAAGTGTGTATGTTTTACTAAAGGGGACAAAGGATACACGAATAAATATAAGATATAAACAAAATAAATACAAAGTACTTGGATTAGGGCTCTAACAAATTGAAAAATCAGGAAAGATCTAGGTAGGAACAGGGGAAAAAGTAGAGCTGAAAAGAATGGGAATGTGGGAGCTGAGAGTGATAGTGTGGCTTGTGAGCATTTGCCTAGGAAGCCTTAGATTCAACATCCCAGGGATTCTTAAATAAGGAGAGAGTTTGCTAACTTTAGGATTATCCCACACTTTCCAGTGGTAAGCATAACATCTCCTCTCAGTAACTCTCCCAATCCCTGTTTCTACCAGCAGGATGGGTACCCAGAGGGCAATTGGCTACTTCTCCCTTGAGTTTTCTAGGGATAGCCCAGACAGGTTCTACTGTTATCACTTGGGAGCCCCAACCAATATGTTCCTCAAAGGACTTGGTACTTTGGCTTCTAGGTCAATCCACTGCTGGGCTGGGCTAGCTTAAGCAGGTCACCTACCAGCTGCTCTGGCACCTCACCAGAATCATGCCCAAAAGGCCAAATGAGGGGCTTATTGATCCTTTTGTATATGAATTCAGTTCCAGCTTCCCAGTGACCAGAAGACTATTCACCATCACATAGTTTATGGCCACTCAAATCACTTTTGGCAAGAAACTAGCTTCACAAAGATGCACGTGTTAGATTGGCGGTGTGCAGAGAATATTGCTCATGCTCTATAGAATCAACCAGGAATGGCGTCTCTGCACATGCTTTACAGACTGGGACCTCACTAGCTAATCTGTTATTAAATAAGTCAGGGTGTCTGTGCTCCAGGTTCAAACAAGGATGCTGATTTAATGTTGTCCTCAGGCAGGGATAGGGCAGAGGTGGAGACTCCTAATCTTTGTTTGGGTCTGAATCCTAGAAGCCAGGTGGCTTGGTAGGAAGCCAGATGGCAAAGGACCCTGGTGTTTGGGCTTTCCAGTTAAAGTGGCAGAGCCAAAATTAGAACTCAGGCCTTTTTACTCATAGTGTAATGATCCTTTCTCTACCAGATGTATCAAATGTAGCCCATAATACTACTGAGAGCCCAAACTGGATTAAAATATAATTGAGAAATATTTAACAAAATAAGTAAAAATATGATGAAGCTTAGTCAATATTAACATATACTTGCTTTCTTTCTTTTTTGGGAGGGGGGCAGGGCAATTGGGGTTGAGCGACTTGCCCAAGGTCACACAGCTTGTACATGTGTCAAGTGTCTGAGGTTGGATTTGAACTCAGGTCCTCCTGACTCCAGGGCCAGTGCTCTACTCACTGCACCACCTAGCGGCCCAACACATACTTTCCTAAGTTAATATGGAGCCTTTGGGTATCCTTTTGTATGGTTTACTGGCCCTTGTTTATATTTGAGTTTGACACCAGTGGTCTAGACCGTACATACTGCTTTCCTCCATCTTTGTACTCGTCTGAGTTTTGCAAACTGGGAAACCTTTAAGCAGGATGCTCTAGAAGTAGGGATAGGAACAATAGGCAATGACCTGGTACAAAAAGAATCTGCCCAGACCTGTTCCTTGTTTGCCTTGGCACCTAGGAATAAGGCAAAGATGCTAAAATCTTCTGGATTATGGAGGGATAGATAGGAGGGACAGATACTTTGTCTTTTGACATTCAGTGTAGTATGGGAGAAATAATAATATGAATAATAAATAATCTATAGCACCTATTTTAGAGAGGAGGAAAATAAGCCTGAGAGAGTCACACAGCCTGCAAGTGTCTGATGGGGGATTTGAACTCAGGTCTTCTGAATGCCAACTCCAGTGTGCTTACCTACTTCAGGACACAACTGCTGAGTCCTGGTTCTGGAATTAGAAGAGCTGCCACTCAATCACTTAACCTCCCTGGGCCACTGAGGTCCCTTAGGGTTGTAGATTTAGGACTCTCTAATCTAACCTTTTGTATTCCCTGGCACTCTTTCAGCCTCACAAGCCAAATCCTCTCCCTGGTTCCTGATTATACCAGGCTCAAGAGGCTGCCCTTTGTACCAATTTGTTTCCTGGGTTTGGGTGGCCTCCAAAAGTACTTTAAACTTTTATCTCATTGACCAGTACTTAAAAAAAAAAAAACTACTGGGGACAGTCAGAGCCCAGGGGACTCAATTGGGCCTTAGCCATTATTTCTGACTGAACCAGCTTTCTCCAGAGAACCTCCCCTCTCCTCCAAATGAGCCTCGTGTCTCCAGAGCCTTCCTGGTAGCCTGAGAGTGGGATTCCCAGGCAAAGACTCCCAGTCAGTGAGAGCAGCTACCCACAAAGTGGAGGCTGAGACCCGCTGAGCTAAGTGTCTGTCTCTATGTCTGTGCCCCAGGGCTGGGCTTTTCCTTCTGTTGAGCTACTCCTCTCCTAACTCTTGGGTTTTTTCCATAGCTCTTCCTCCTCCCCGCTCTTCCTACAAGGCTGCCAGTTCAGTTTTTGCAGCCTCACTGTGCAGTTGGCCCCGCCTCAGAGCCCTTAAAGTCCAACAACAGTTCCTAGCCCAGATCTATCACAGACACACATGCACCCCTGTGGTCTTCAGGCATCTGAAGGCTCTGTCTCTATGACAACCATTAACCAAAGTGCCCTAGCCGGGGCCCTGGTTTCAGTTCAAGCTTAGGCTTCGGACCCACAGCCTGCTTTCATTACTGAGTACTGGAATGGCCCTTGATTTATTGGGGCTGGGTGCTTGGAGGCCTCAGAAACAGAAAACTGATTCCTAATGCCTCCCTGCTTGGTGTAAGTCCCCCAGAGTGTGTGTGGGGAATTCCAGTGGGGTATGTGTGTGTGCGTGCCCACGTATGTGTGTTTAGAATGTTGCTCTCTGTTCTGAAACGTTTTAGCTACCTTAATACGCCCTTCCACTCCATTCTAAATAAATCCCTTTTGGCTGGTCAATAGGTTTTCTCTCTACATATGCCAGCAATGGAACCCACTGAGTAGAAGTTGACAATCCCAAGGTGGGTTTCTGGCCTTAGACCCTTGCCCCTTTCTGGGTCAGTGAAAATGACAACTGGTTGGAGAGAGACGTTGCTTCTTCCCCTCCATCACCCAATACCCTTTGTTTTAAAGAGATGACGGACACCTAGCCATGTGGGGAAAAGAACAAATCAGTTTTGTATCTTTGCTCTTTCTCTGACACTAACAATCCAAAAAGAAAGGAAGATTCTGAGCTCTCTTAAGAGCAGCGTTGGCTGGCTCCAGACATGGTGCAGGCCAGAGCCATAGGGAATAGTATGAAGGCTTTCATCCTTATAAGCTCTCTCTATTCCAGAAGGAGGGTTGTGGGGGAGAGAGAAGGGTGGGTCTCTCAGGAGTCTGGAGCCTCAGGAACAGACAGAGGAAGCCAGTGTCATTGGTTTTATAGAGGGAGCCAGCAAAGTTTTCACAGATTTAGCTAAAGGGAAAAAATATAGCCATGACTCATTGTGGAGCTCAGTTCCTCCCACTCTGTTCTGTCTCTTCTAAGCACATCTAGGCTGCCTTCTTAAGACAGGCCTGAGTGCTGCAGGGAACAGATGCTGAAGATGCTTGGTCCTGAACCCAGGCACAGAGTATAATATAACTGATGTATTAATAGTCAGAGGAGACCAATATAATAATAACTAGCATTTAAATTGTACTTTAAGTTTGCAAAGCGTATACATATGTTAGTACATTTCACCCTCCGAACAACCTTATAACACATTACTATCCCCTTTTTTATAGATGGGGAAACTCAGGCTCACCAGGTTAACTGAGTCATCCAAGGTGACGCAGCTATTTAGTGTCAGAGGGAAGACTGGAACTCAGGACTTCTTAACTCCGTGGCATATAGAGTCCTACCTACCCAGCTATCCTACTACCTAGCTTCCCAATGTAATGTTAACAGGAATTGAAGATCTTCCCTGTCCATTAATAGGCCTCACATGGAGCCCAATAAAGGAAGCTCGATTAGGGGAGGCTTGTTTGTAGGAAGGCCCACACCTTTTGCTAATTTCTATTTAGGCAGTGGGTCACAGAGTTGTGATGCCCTCTGGCCCTGAGAAGTATATATATACTCTGAGGTTAACATTCTGCTTTGGGGCTCACTTATTGGAAGAGTGTTTGTGTGATTTGGCCAGATAACACTCTGGGTAGTCATTAAGGAGCCCCCTGACTTTGAAAACCTAGATGTTGGTGCTTCTCTCTGGTAACTATGTATGTATTGCTTTGGTCAGACAGAGGCTCTGTCTGTTGATCTGTGTTATTTTCTCTGCTTGTAATTTCTGTTTGTATTTTCTCTGAAGTTCAGGGTGCTGACTTTTCCCCTGGACTAAGTGAATGATATATATGTTTAATTAAAGTAACATTGTTGATCCATTTAAAGTTGTTGTCCTTTAAAAAAGCAGAGCAAAAAATATGTGCTAGCAGCTTTCCTGTGTGCCTCCACAGCAGCTGCAAGTAGCATTGCTGTTACATCCAAGAATCATAAGCTGCATTAATTATTTGCTAAAGTTACAAACCAGATTAAAATGAATTTAATCTTTATTTAGACTGTAATAATAGCATTCATATAGCACTTTAAAGAGCTGTATGTTATTTTATTCGGTCCTTACAAAGGAACTCTTGTCACCATTTTACCTATAAGGAAACTGAGGCCAGGAAAGGCTAAATAATTGACCCACAGTCACACAGCTAGAAAAGTACCTGAGGCAAGATCTGAACTCAACCCTTTCTGACTCTAAGTCTGGCACTCTAGCAACTGCATGCTGTAGAAGCTACCGCTAATAATTATGTAGGTGTGTTTATTACTTTTTGTGAATGGGCACAAAATAGTAGAAAGTCCTCCTGGGACCACTCCAACCTAGAAAACCTTAAATGCAATCAGGACCACTCCATAGTCACACAGGAAGGTGTGACCATGCCGGTACAAGATGTCTCATTAATTGATGATACCAGAATCCTTTTGGAAAAAGAATCCTGGGAAATGAGCTTCTTTGGAACATACTTTACTGCACAGATCCTCACCTGATAGCACTCCATGGCAGTCAAGTGTCAGAACCCTGCATGGTATGGTCCGTCTGCAGTGGGCTCCTGTGTGGTGGGGTCCTCAGGTGCCTCTGCAAATGAAGCATTTGTACCAATGCAAAACCAAACGAGTGTGCATGGCTGTCTCTGCACGTGTAGATGTGTATGAACATTGGGCTGATTAACAGTTTCTTGTACACAGCAAATAGAAGAGTAAAAGAGTATTGAATGCAAAATCAGAGCATTGAATGCAGAATCTGAGTTTGAATTCCAGCTCTGCTATTTGTGTGATCCTGAACAAATCTCTTTGTGTTTCAATGTCCTTATCTGGAAAACAAGGAGGTTGGACTAAGTGATCTCTGTGACCCTTTCTAGCTCTATACCCTGTTATTCTTTGATTAGATTATTGCCTTATAAAATAACGCCTTTGGAACCTGGAATTAAAGTCTTAATGGCTTTGAAAATGTGAATTCTATTCTATACACCCTCCTTCAGTCTTGCATACAGCATTTAATTGCCTGACCACAATTTAGGAATATTGCTGGTTTGCAAAGCGGGGCAAGTTGCCTGATATGAGAGCCTACATGTATAAATAAAAACATCTTTTTGGTCTAGCTGTCACCTTGTGTCAGAGGAAAACCACTCACTACTAGGGCCTGCTCAAGTGGGTTCTCCACTACATCTGCAACCACTTATTGGCCTAATGATGCAGAAACTTGAAAAAAGAATTCCATGAAACATTAACAAGGAGTCTTTTTTTTTTTTTAAATCTTTTGATGTTCTGGACATAAGGAATGTGCTGCAGGCTGCTGTGACCATCTGGTAAGGCTCCTATGAGACTGCCTCAAACAACTAGAAAAGAAAAACATGACCCACTTCTACTCCCAGTCTTTTGCCCAGGTGTCTCAGTGACCCAGCCTCTCAATTTCATATTCATTTTCCCAAAAGCAAAAACGGAGACCCAACAGTAGCAATGTTTCTGGCACTGATGAGACAGAAGCTGTCTCAGAACACAAACCATTCTGCTATACCAAACACTTGCATATTGATTATTAGTAGCCAGTCAGTTTATTTGTTTATTGTTCTGGACCAGTAGGGATCCTATAAAGTCCTCTAGGAAATCCCAAGTAGGGAAACTTCCTTCACTGGTGCAGAATCTACAAAATCCAGAGATAAATGAAGGACTTGAGTATGCAGGTGATGTTTTTATCAATATTGCTAAGGACCTTAGAAGAGAAAGTGGGATATAATGAGTCAACAATTGCCCAAGAAGATGGTGTTGAAGAATAGGATTTGTCTTTTGGGAACTATGGCATGAGATATAGGAATGATGAGACCAGGGATTCAATTCAATTCAACAAGTGTTCATTTAGTGCCTATTATGGGATATAAAGACAAAAACAAGATATTGCCCAATATCAAGGAGCTGATATTATACCAAGGGGATATAATACATATGAAAATAAATAACTACATGACATGCACAAAATGAATACAGAGTAATTTTTTAGGGGTGTGTGTGTGTGTAAATGCTAATTACTGAAGGGGATCAGGAAAAGTATTATGTAGGAGATGGTAACTGAGCTGAGTTTTGAAGGGAAAAGTAAGTAATCTAGTTATCCCAAGATCATTTATTCAAGGGAATACTGTAAAATCAGTGTGGAAAGATAAGTAGGAGACAGATCTAAAGACCACACAAAGAAGGTGTTTTAGATCACAGCAACAGGGAACCATTCAAGATTCTTGAGCATGGGAGCACCATGGTCAGATTTTTGCTTTAAGGATGTCACTCTGGCAGTTGTGTAGCAGATGAATGGGAAAATGAAGGGACTGAAATTAGTGAGATTAATTAGAATACTTTTGCGGTAGTCCAGCTGAGAAGTGATGAGGGTTTGAACAAAGATAATGAAAGGGATGAATGTGAGAGATATTGTGGAGGTAGGCTGAACAAGACTTGACATATAGACCTTGACTTGATGGTTAGATATGGGAGTAGAGGGACAGGGAAGAGTTATGGATGATTCCAAGGATGTGAAGCTGAGTGACTAGAAAGACTGGTAGATTGATAGAATTTTGGGGCAATATATTAAGTTCAATTCTGGATATGTTAATTTTTAAATACCTATAGTTCATACAGGTGGAGAGGTTGAATAGGCAGTTGGTAATCTAGGATTGGAGTTCAAGAGAGAGATTAGAATTGGTTATGTAGAGTCCCATTTTCTGAATCATTTCCTCTTCAATTTCTCTCTATTCATTGGCTCCTTTTCCACCTCCTACAAACATGCCCCGACCTCTCCTATCCTTAACATACCTTCACTTGCCCCTGTCATACTCTCAAGATGTTTGGATTATTTTACCATATTCTCTTATGTTACTAATATCTTTTTTGTTAGGTTATATGCTTATGCTCAAGATCTTTAAATCAGTTTTATTCCTCATAGGGTCTTTGGTAATTTAATTTTTTTCTTCTTTTTTCCCCCTATTTTTAACTTTCTGACTCCCTCACCTTTGATGGTGGTTCCCTGGGGGCTGGACCTCAAAATCATCTCAATCTCTTCCCATGCTGGGCAAGGGGTAGCTGGTAGAATTGAGTTCTATTGCAAGATTTTGCATTGGCTTGGGCAGCCTTTTGCTGGAGCATGGTTAGTCCATGGGGTAGGGGGCTGGCTGCTGAGTGATTAAATTAGAAGTGAAGGGTTACTTTCCTTCTCTATTGCTAGTTCATTAAATCATTTCCTTTTTGGGATTTTTACTGTCCTACACCATGGAGACAATTGAAATTGTTTTTTTTTTTTATCATATGTATAATTCCTATTTTGGAGAGGTTTGTGAGGTTGTGGTGATCAGGGAAATGCCTAGTCCTTGTCTTGTTGTTAATATGACCTAGAAGTCCCCAGTCATTGATTCTTATCGTGGATCAAGAAGAATTTCCCTGTACTATCACACAAGTAGTGTTCCCTAGCCCAGCAGCCAGGACCTCCCATCCCTGGAAGCCTTTTGAAGGATACTGAATCTTTGTCTCTGAGGGACTATTCTCATTCTTCCATAGGGGCTCAGTATACTTTGACATCCTCCTTATTGTCAGAAACTAGCAATGCCATCCCATAGTCCTCTAAGCCCTCCCTGGGGAGGAGTTGTCCAGTGACCCCTGGTTATTTGTTCTGCTGGGCCTGACTCAGGCCAGTACTTTGGGAGTTAAGGTTCAATCTGAAACAAAAGGAGACATTTAGAGATCTTTCAACAGTTAACAAAAGGAGATCTACTTAGCTTTAGCAGGAGAAAGATGTTCCATAAGCATAGACATTGAGAACCTTTTGTGTTGATTCAGCTGAAGGAAATTGCCTTGTCTGAGTTTCCATCAAAATTTGCTAACCAAGTATCTAAGAGCCTTTCTGGAGCTTCTTGTGGCTGCTTTGTATTGAGGGGACCAGGAAGTGAGCCAACTGATACCCTTTAAGGGAAAGTTAACCTAACTTGCAAAGAGAATAGTTAGGATTTTGATCCTATCTCAGTGTGTTGTGCCAGAAGTAATGTGGAGGGGCTGATTAGTTCTAAAGGATTCACCCTGGGCCTGTCTTTGCCAGTGTCCACTTTGCTTCCGCCTATGAGTCTGCTGACCCCATTACTGAGCTACTGATGTTGCCTTTGGGGTCTGGAGTGATGCCTACTGTTATTGTCACTGGTGTTGGCTGACCCCATTGCCCTCTCTACCAGGGTCAACTGTTACCCCCATGCTGACATGCTGGCACTTGATCTTTGCCCCTGGTCAATGCTTTTACCACCCCCCACCCCCAGGCCCCTATGAAGGGGCACAACAGCCACTACTGGAGCTCAATTCTGCCCTTCTCTGCTGGGGGCAGAGTGTTGCCATGGGCCAGGCCTGCAGCTGTTGGAGCCTGACTCTCCTTTAACCCTCCCCCCACCCTACCCCGGGAGCAGAGCAATATCTTGGGTGTACTGTTGCCACTACAAAGCAAGAGCAAAAATAAAACACAAAAGCCAGAAAGTCCTTTATGCCCTCTACAGAGTAAAGTCATCAGGGCTGGGGAGGGTGCCTAAGTTCTGCACTAGCCCTAACAGGAAGTGCCAGAAAGAGTTCACAGCTCGGCAGTGGGAATGGAAACAGGATCTCTTTTAAAAGTGGCTTTCTTTATGTCCCAACTAAAATTCCACCAATGTCCCCAACCCCCTCAATTCTAGTGCCTTGCCTAGGTTAATTATTTCCCATTTACCCCATCTATAACTTGCTTTCTATATATTTGTTTGCATGTTGTCTCCCCCATTGGATGGCAAACTCCTTGAGGGCAAGGACTGTCCTTTGCTTCTTTTTGTTTTTCTGGTGCTTAACACAGTTCGGGGCACACTGTTGTTGTTTGTTGTTTTGTTTTGTTGTTTTCAATTGTATCTGATTCTTTATGACCCCATTTGGGGTTTTCTAGGCAGATATACTGGAGAGGTTTGCCATTTCCTGCTCCAGATCATTTTACAGATGAGGAATCAGAGGCAAACAGGGTGAATGACTTGCCCAGGGTCACCTAGCTAGTAAGTATCCTAGGCCAGATTTGAACATAGTAGGCATTTAACAAATGTCGACTGATTGATTGATGGATGTAGCATTCCCTTTCTCAGCAAAGCAGCTGGGTTGCATTGGCAATTTGTTTATATCCCCAATTCCCTAAAAGTCTATGGGCTGGGGAGAGAATCAAGCATTGTCCTTTCAAGTGCTTCATTCAGGGGTACCAAGGATGAAAGAATCATAACATAGTCCTAGTGATGAAGTCCCCAAAGGATCCTCAAATGCCATATTAAAAAAAAATGACCCTAACCAAAGCTCTTTTAGCACAGTGGTTAGACAATACTAAAATTCCAAGGACACCTTTGGTTTGCATTCTTTCGCTAGGGGGTCTCTCCAAATGGAGGGAGTTTCTACTCAGTTACAGGGCTTAGTTCCATTAACATTTCTAAAAAGTCATTTAAAACTAAATTCCAAGACCTCTTTTATCTCTTGGTAAGATCTGAAGGGGAGGGGCGAGAAACAATTCTTTTTCAACAAAATTTACATCATAAGAAACTCTCTTAAAGCTGGGAGAGGTTTTTGCTAAATTTTCCCAAAACAACAACACAAAGACCATTAGCAATATAAACAGATTAAGACACCTAGAAGGGTCAGGCACTTCTCTTCCTCTATAATCTTCGGAGGAGAAAAATCACTTCCCAATCCCCTAAATCCAAAGCTTCTTGGCCACCTTGAAAGTAAGCATAATTAAAAAATGTGACTGTGACTGGAAGCACCGAGGCCTCCCAGAGCTCTGGGGCCCTGCTTCCTCAGCCTAGGCCCTTCCTATTCCTCTTTTATTATCCTTCATTGTCAAGCTGGACCATACCAATCTTTCTCTCCAGACCTGTTTCACATTTCCCTAACTGCCTATTAGACATTGCGAAATGGATGTCCTGTAGTCATCTTAAACTCAACATACCTAATACTGAATTCATTATCTTTTCCCACAAACCATTCCCCCTTCCTAACTTCCCTAATACTATGGAGAGTACCACCATCCTCTCTGTCCCCCAGGCTAAGCATCACGCTTAACTCCTCTTTTCACTTTTCCCTAACCCCAGTTAATCTGTTTTCAAATCCTATTGGCCAAGTCTTACAATTCCTAATGGCTCCTCAAATTATCTTTGGTTTTTTAAAAAATTTATCTCTAGTTTACAACATTCAGTTCCATAAGCTTTTGAGCTTTACGCTTTCTCCCTCTCCCTCCCCAAGATGGGGTGCAGTCTGATACATGCTCTACATATACATTCATCTCAAATCGCCTTTGTAAAAAACATATATAGTATATCTAGTATATACTCCCTTCTCTCTTCTGAAACTGCTGCCACCCTGGTGTAGGTCCTCATCCCCTCACACCTGATACTGTTGAGGTTTAAGGGTGCTGGGACCGCAAAATAGCGACACGTGGGTCATGCCCGAATGAATTCGATCCAAGCATTCTTTCAGTCAAAGAAAAACAAAGTTTATTAAAAATCCGCCATATTGGCCAGACTCTCCAGGAATCTCAACACTTTCATGGAAACAAGATTGATCTTATATACAGAAAGACTGTGGGAGGGATCTAGGATTGGCCAAGTAGTCTGGGGTGACTGGAGGAGGGGTGTAGGGAGGATCTTGATGGGAATGGCCAATAGGGTGGGGTGAATGTGAGAGAATGCAAGAGATATGGACCATGTGGCCAAGGGAAAATGAGGTCTAGGTGAGTTCAAGGGTGGGGCCAGGTGCGATGCCTCATTTGAATGCCAGATCAAATGGGAGGATTCAAGAATTCAGGGTGGTGTTTTCTAGGGCCCATAGACAAATGAGACCCAAATTCTTTTGGGGTAAAGGGAAAAGGTCTCAACTTAGGTTCAAACCCATCAATACCACTGCAATAGTGGCTGGGGGGTGGGGTGGGATCTCCCTGCTTCTAGTCTCTCTCCATCCAGTTTGTCCTGTACTCAGCAGTCAAACAGATCTTCTTGAGATTGGAGCCTTATCACAGCGCATTCTCCACCCTGCCCTTGCTCCACCTTTTTTTTTTCCTTCACCTTTCTGATCACCTCCAGTGGCTATTATGTCCATGATCAACTATAAAATCTTGTTTGGTTTTTTAAAGCCCCTTTCCAATCTTCTTACACTTTACTTCCCCTGCATATTCTGTGATCTGATGCGGTTTTAGGGGTGCAGGGATGCCAAAGTACTAAGGTTCAGGTTGGAGAGGTCTGGAAAGAATCTGAGGACTCAAGAAATCTTCTGGTTAAGTGGCAAAAAGTTTGTTGTAATGCTATATATCGGACACAGCTCTTTTAGGGAACTCAAAATCTAACAGTTGTGATGGTAAAACTTTTATAGGAAAGGTACAGTGAGTGGTGTGCCAAGTAATTAGATGGTAATATACAGTCTCTGTACCTTAGTCACAGGAGTCATTCACTACTGGCATGGCTTTTGTGTGTGTTGGTGTGGGGGGGGGGGGCGGTGGGGCGCAGAGATCTGTATGTAGTTTGACCTCTGGATTGTACCTGGTAACTGTGGGAATCAGTACATGATAGTTCTGTGGTACAATTCAGTCCTGTTCATACAAGGGAAATTCTACAGAGGTCAGCTTATTCTTGTAACAGGGAGAGATAGTTTGCCTCACTGGGCCCACTTGTGAGTTATTGCCAGAGATAGGGTCTTTGGGCTGGGGAGAGATATGGTCCTAGGGCTGGGGTCCAAGCATAAGCACAAGTACAAGCATCAGATCCAGTGACTCCTCACAGTTGCTTCTACAAGACACTCCATCTCCCCCCTCCCAAGAGCCTTTTCAATGGCTGTCCCCTATATTTGGGATACCCTCCCTTGTTTCAGCCTCTTAGTGACGCTGCTTTTCCTGAAGATTCAATTAAAATCCTACTTTCTATTAAAAAGCCTTACCTACTTCTCCCTAATGTTAGTTCCTTGCTTCTGAAATGGTTTCCAGTTTATCCTGTATATATCTTGTTTGGATGTGTTGTTCATTTGTTTCAGTCATGTCTGACTCTTCCTAACCCTTCTTTTTTGGTGGCAAAGATACTGGAATGGTTTGTCATTTTCTTCTCCTGCTCTTTTTTACAGATGAGGAAACTGAGGCAGACATGGTCAAGTGACTTGCCCAGGGTCGCACAGCCAGTATGTGTCTGAGGCTGGATTTGAAGTCAGGTCTTCTTGACTCCAGGCCTGTTGCTCTCTCCACTGTGCCACCTGGCTGCCCCTTGTACATAGTTGTTCTCATGAGTCTCCCCAATAGACAAGAGCTGAGCTTTTTGCTTTTCTTTTTATCTTCACTGCTTAGCACAGTGCCTGACTCATAGCAATAGGTACTTAAAAATGCCCATGTTACAACTCAAGGGCTTAAGCTCCTTGTGGCTATTTTTACTTAGGTATCCCAGAAACTATGCCAATCATTCAAATATCTGGGATGGTTTCAATGGGGTGCTTGGGTGCTTGTGCTTGTGCTTGGACTCCAATTCCAAGATCACATTTCTCCTTAGCTTCAAAACACTATCCCTGACAGTTTTCTCCCCAACCCAAGGACACTATCCCTAGCAATAACTCATGAGTGGGCTCTAGTAAGACAAACTACCTTTCCCCACAATTACTCATGAGTGGGATCGGTAAAACAAACTATCGTTCCTCACCATAAGAATAAGCTGACCTCTGAAGAAATTCTCTTGTAAAAACAGGACTATCTTGTAACCGCAGAATTATCATGTATTGATTCCCAAAGTTATCGTATACAATCCAGAGGTCAAGCTATAGACATCAGCTCTCAAAGCTATCTTGCTACAGATGTTATAGACCAAAAAAAAAAACCACCCCGAGAAACCCCTTCCCCTAGTTTACAGTAGTGAATGATGCCTGTGACCAAGGTTGTAAGTTATTACCTAATTAGCATATATTCCAGATAATCCAGTACTTTTCCTATTTAAGCTTTATCATCACTCCTGTTAAGTGGCAAGTTCCTTAAAGAGCTCTGCCCACCATACTGGCATTACAATAAACCTTTGCCACCTTGTCTTAAAGAATGCTTGAGTCCATGAATTCATTCCAGATGACCCTGTCCCTTACTTCAGTCCTTGAGGGGGTCCCTGAACCCCTTAAACCCGCATCACTAGCCTAACTTGCTTTGGGATTGAGTGGGCAGGGTTGGGCTATTATTCTCACCACAGACCTTACAATTCAATGATAAAAAGCTAAGTTCAGGGTAACAGCACTTTTAATTATTAAAGCACTTCACTTGTTATCTCAATTTAACCTCATAACAATCTTGATGAAGTAGATGCTCTTGTTATCTGAGAAAAATAATTTATCAATAACTAATTATTAATAAGGAGGGGGAAATCCTGCTCCCCCGCCCCCAATTTCCTCATTTGGATGACTAGGCCAAAGCAGCTCCTAAGGGACAGGGCTGATGATATTAACATTCTCCTCAATTTTAGACAAAGACCCCTGACTGTGAAAACTTAGTTCTGATTAAAGGGTAAAGAGAATCTAATCTAGGTAAACTGGGACCCAGTGTTCAACTACCTAAGTGGCTTGGGTGGAGACTTTGTCTACATTACCTGAGGCCTGTGGTCTGGGTAGAGATGAGTCTCTTTGTCCAAGGGTAACATAATCAAAATCATGCCCCTCTGCCCCTTATTAGAATATGCCTATCTCTCATTGCAACATTGATTCTCTTATTAATTGTTAATCAATCAGAGTTGATTTCTGCCTGTTGGGAACATGCCCTCTTCCAAGGATATTTAAACTCTCATAGGGCCCCCCAAAGTTCCTCTTTGGTTTCTGAGAGTGCCACTGACCTCATTTTATTAATTTGCTAGAAATAATTAAAAATTATTAATTACCTAGAGACTATGTCTCTCTGACTTTTCATTTGTTACAAATCCCTGTTTTATAGATGAAGAAAACTAAAGCTAGTGGAAACAAAGTGACCTGGTCAGAGTCTGAGGCAGGATTCAAACTTGGGTCTTCTTGACTCCAAGACCTGCCCTCTATCCACACTGGCCCCACCTCACTGCCTCTGAAGTTTGACTGCCTATGACACTGAGGAGGATCTGGGATATTTCAAGACTGTATGCAATCAATGTTCTCCTGGAGGACTTCACTACCTGTACAGAATCCCTTTCATTTGGCCTCTATGCAGGATGCTATGATGCTGGTAAAGACTTTTGGTTAGCATACATCTATCCCCTTGTCATATGCTTTGCTCAATGCTAATAATCAGGAGATCATTTTCTCTGGAAGCATCTAACAGGAACTCTAATACAATCTGAACATAAATGTAGAAGATACCTTGTTGGAGGGGAAGCTTTAAAGACTTTTGTTTTGCTCAACAGAATCAAGAGGATTTTTCACCTCTGCCTTTCAGTATACTGTGTAAAAAACTTGTCTATGAGAACCTATTTCCTTCTTCTGTCTTCACTAAAGATGTTCTTAACTTGTGTGTAGATCATGTGCATAAAAATTTGATAGAGGAAGGAGTTGGCATGTAGGTGGGTAGTTGTTGAAATTCTCTGAGTTGTCCCCTTTTTTTAGTGATACTGTTTGATTTTTTTCCCAGATATTTAGCATGTTCTCTGAGATATACTGAAAACCAATCCCTCAACATTTTCAAAGCAAAATTGTGTTGCTTTTGGCACCAATTTTTCCTGGGTATGTTTGGTCTGTATATGATGTAAAATTAAATTTAATCATTATTAAAAAACCAAAAATAGGAAGCAGACACCAGAAATCATATTGGCACTGATTATAATAATGTAAGTTTAACCAACCTAGTAAACATCTGGCTTCTTTGCCAAATAGAGATGGTTGCCAAATGCAAAACTAGGTTAGAATGTAAATTTGTCTGCAAAATTCTTCTGAATAAGGATGATGGATTATGAGCAGTATAATCTAATAAACAGTCACAGTATGTGTTAAAACCAGTTCAAAGAAAGCTTGGTAAGATTTCCAACAGGCAGGCAGATAAGCATTGATTAAACACTAGTCAGAAGCAGTTATCCCAGGGCATACATGGGTGACAAAAGCAGTACTACAAACTGAAGAAAGTTGGAAAAGATTTGCCTAAACCATTTCGGCATATCCTTTTGTCTACCAAGGATAGTAGAACCACCACACTTGGACCTTAACATTCAAGTCCCCAAGGTATTTAAAATGTCACTGAGAACAAAGGTGGAAAAAGCAGCCAGGATGTATCGAATATATGTAGAGGGTGATAGGTTGGATTATCTTTGGGAAATTGCAAAGCTCTTTTACTGACCCTATTCTTCCCATGAAAAAAAAAAAGGCCCTTCTTTTCAAAAGGGCAGCTAGGTGGCACATTAGATAGAGCGCCAGGCTTGGAGTCAGGAAGACTTATCTTCTTAAGTTCAAATCTGGCCTTAGCCACTGTGTGACTCTGGGCAAGTCACTTAACCCTGTTTGCCTCAGTTTCCTCATCTATAAAATGAGCTGGAGAAGGAAATGGCAAATCACTTCAGTATCTTTGCCAAGAAAACCCTAAATGGGGTCATAAAGAGTTGGACACAACTAACAAATGACCGAACATCTTTTCAAAACTAATTCAATAATAGTAGCCATAACGACAATAATGATAGCTAGCATTTCTACAGCGCTTCTGGCAGCTCTTTCTCAGTACATGCCAGGGAAGTTGGTATGGTCACAGATAAGAGGTGGTAGTGGGGACAGTTGCAACTGTGTCTGTATTTCAAAAGATTGTCAAATTGGAGTTACAGTTAACACCCTAGTTGGGGGAAAAGAACAATCCAGTATGGGTGATTGATCCTACCCTTGAGGCAACCAGTTTGTCTACATGGTGCACACCTCTTAAACTTTGAAGCAAAGAACATATAGAACTGCTGGCCGTGAATGGTGCAGGAAACATTTTATGTAAGCATAGAATCACACCTCTAATAAATTCTAGGTAACAAGGCAAGGCAATAAGTATTTATTAGTTACTTACTATATTCCAGGCACTCTGATGAGTGCTGGGTGGAGAGAGAAAGCTATGGTGTGGAAGCCTGCAAAGCTGACAAAGAGAATGATGCTTGGCCAGCGTGGACCCCTCTCCAAAATGGAGGCCTTAGTATGAGTTCACCAATGGGAGAAAGGGATAGACACAGTGAAGTGATATTTCAGGGTAAAATGGCCGGAGGTGTGAAGGGGTATCATGTTGAAATACACAAGGTCAGAAGCTGATCCAGGAGGGGAACAGATCTGCTCCAAAACCTTTGTGCAATGTGATTATACTTGAGGGTTCTGCCAGTGAGACCTAAGCTCCAGCAGGTCCTTTTAATCTGGTCCTCTCTGTGATGAGGACCAGATTAGCAAAGATCAGAGAAAGGTTTATCACCACGTTGGCTGCTGGGTAATTAATTTTTCAGCCATAGCTACTGATAGAAACCATCTAGATATTAAGGCTTTGAATTAGTGAAGGGATTATCCAGATATGAAATTACAGATCCCTGAAATATTAAGGCTACTCGTTTCTAAAGCTCTTAAACGTTTGCAAAGACTTTTCCTCACAACAGGCCTGTAAGGCAGGTAGTTTAAGCAATTATTACTTCCATTTTAGAGTTGAAAAAAATGTGGAGATTTTGAGTGATTTGTCCAAGGTCAAACAGGCAAGTGTTAAAAGTCTGGACTTAAACTTAGGTTTCCTGATAAGTCCTATAGTCTCTTTCTTACTGTACCATGCTACCTAGGAGATTTCTAAAATTTAAATTTTATTAGTTTCGTCTTTACATCGTTTCTGTGAGAATAAATTTATACCCCTGCTCAATTTCATCAGGATCTACTCAGTTCCTTGTTATTTAATAGGTATCAGTGATTGTATTAGTGAATTAAGTAGAATAGGATTGTTTGAGTAAGTTTTGATGGTTAATGCTATTAGAAGTTATAATTGACTATACGTTGATAATATTATTCATGTATTGATGATTATAACTAATAGATTTATACTATGTAGGTTTAGTTTATTATTTAGGCCTTTATTAACCTGTGTTAGGCATAGGGATAGATAAACTTTGGTGGACATCTCCCTTGAGCAAATGGGAGTCCTTTCCTTTAAACATGGAATTCCACTTCTTCCCCTTGACAAATCATATGGATTTTCCTCTTCTGGAATTGACCAATGGGAGAACTGTGCCAAGGTACATCTATTTTTGGCATTCCCTCAATTGTTATAAAAAAGCCCAGCTCCCAGGTAAAAGGGTCCATGATCGCAGAGGTGAGACTTGGATCCATTCAATTTCTATGGGACCACTGGTTTCCCTACTAAATCAAAAATGCTTGGAGTACCTCAGTGTCCTTTTGTTGCATACTGGCTTGGAATTCTGGGGTCATATTTCTGAATATACCAATCAATAAACATTTATTAAGCACCTAATATTCCCCTATTCAGTAAACTGTATTTTGTAATAAAAAATAAAGAGGAAAAAATTAGTTCAGCAAAACCAATGAATCAGCCCTGGCAATAAATGCAATATGCTAAACCTATAGTCCTCCATCTCTGCTATTAAGAGCACAAGATACATTTTCTTAATGCTTTTTTTAAGGTTCAGCCTTGGACACAGCTTAAGAATAAAATTTAATCTTCTTAGACCTATTGGGGACCTTTGAGGCCATCTATCCCTTAGCCAAGTGTGATTACATGCTACAAGGCAATCCATTACATTTCTGGACCATTTTGTGACGAGGTATGATGGATTCACTGTCATTGATGGTGAAAAATTTTGTTATAAGTATCTACACATCTTTTCCATTGTCTGTTGTTCTTCTAGTTTCATACCCAAATGCCTTTGGGATGGTTTTGCTCCTTCAGGTCTCTCACCAAGCTACCAGCAAACCAGCTTTTCCTTCTAATTCTTAAGTTTCTGTGAGACAATTAAAAAAAACAACCTCTCTCTCTCATTCCTCCCCTCCCCAAATTAACAATATAAAAAAACCTCACAAGCACACACATATTTCTGCAAAACAACTTCCCACAATGACCATGACTCAAAAATGTCTATTTTATTTTATATTTTAATTCTATCGCCTCGTTGGCAGCAGGTGGGTGACATGATTCATCTTCAGTTTTCCAAATTTGGTTTATTATTGAGCTATTTGGCATCCTAAAGTCTTTCGGTTTTGTTTTTGTCATATAAATTGTTCTCCTAGTTCTATTTAACTGTATCAGATTCCAGAAGTACTCATCCTTTCTTATGGTGTAATAATATTTCTTTATATGAATATACCACAATTTGTTTAGCCATTTCTCTGGGGGATAGGACTTAGTTTCCACTTTTTGGCTGCTTGAAAAGAGCTGTTATTTTTGTGCATATGGGTCCATTTCCTCTTTCTTTGAGCTATATGGGGGACAGAGAGGGAGAAAACTAGCTCTATTAGGTCTAGTAGTGTTATAGTTGGGTCAAAGTCTAGTAACTTTTGGGGCGTAGTTCCAAATTGCTTTCCAGAATGGCTGGACCAATCTACTGCTCAATAAATAATAAATTAGTGTGTAGTTTCCCATTGTCTCTCCAAGTCATTTCCCTCTTTTGTCACCTTTGTCAATCTAATGATGAGATAGTATCTCAAAGTTGCTTTGATGTGCATTTCTCTAATTATTAATATGAAGTATTTTTCTTATGGTTATTGACAACTTATGATTTCTTCCTTTACAAAGTACCTGTGCTTCAACCAATCTTCTCATGACATGAAACAGGTAGGTGGTTTAGTAGACTAATGTCAGATTTCGGAATCCCCAAGACTTGCGTTTTCATCTGTCTGGCTTAGGTTAATTCTTAGCTTTGTGACAAATTACTCAGCCCCGTGCCTCAGTTTCTTCAGCTGTAAAAATGAGATGCTATTTGATGGCCTCTAATATTCCTTCCAGCTTTAAATCTAGGATCTTGTGGTTTTGAGTCCAGTCTTTTCCGAACACACATTCTATGAATGCTTGTCAATATTTTTTCTTAAATGGGGTGCCTAGAAATAAATCAAATATTTCCCATGTGGTCTGACCAGGGCAAAGAATTTGCATAAGAGAGCATTAAATCCAGGTATCTTAGGTGAGTCATTAATAGCCTCAATGAAGAGAGAATCAGGCAGGAGGCTGAAGTCTGTACTGACACCTTCCTACTCTTGAATAATTGGCCCTAGGACTAACTGTGCCCCCTAGTGACTGGAAGCAATCAGCGTTCCATTAATAAAGTGAGATGCCAGGCTGTTTTTATTTACCACCCATATAACACTGAGCACTTTGCAGCTAGAAGTGATCTCTTCCTTGTTGTGTTCTCAATGTGCCTCATTTACTTATTTCCACGTGGGCTATCCTTACACTTTAGACCCACTTGCCTCCCTCATGAACCACTGGCTAACTGTGTTAATGAGGTTTTGCAGCTAGGATGGTCTTCAGCTGAACTGTACCAGATACAACCCAGATCTTCCCATTTTAAAGCCCTATCAGGGTCTGCAATCTGTTGCCACACATAGCCTCAAGAGTCCAGTGTTCCCTCTACTCGGAGAGGAATAAGGCTTGAGTCTTTAGTTAACTTCTATTAGAGTTAATGGTACCAGTTCCCCTATTATGCTGTAAGCTCAAGCAGAGGTACAGGACCTTGGTTGATAAATGTCCCTTGACATGATTCCAGAGGACTGACGATGGAAAATAACACCTATCCCTTGACAGGGATGGCCTCACAACAGATCTCACCTGTTCATGCCTCTCCCCACTCACATCCAAGCTCTAAAGTACAAGTCTGTCATCCCTCCAGGGCTCCCTAACTCTTCCAGTGTCAGATATAAGGCCCTATTTGAAATTCTAATCTCGTTGTAGTCTGCATTCTTTCTACCATTACCGTTTCCTTACTCAATGTTCTTCTACACACTTTCAACTCTTTGGCTATACAGGACACTTTGCTATACCTTACACATAATATTACATCTCCCATACCTGGAGGGTACATTGACTTCACCCCTTTGAGACTCAGCTTGAGTAACACCTTTTGTGAGAGGTCTTTCCTGGTCTTTCTAGCTCCTTGTGCCTTCTCTGAGGTTGCTTTGAGTATACATACAAATGTCTGCATTGGCTGCTGCTAGAATTAGGTTTGTCAAAGCAGAGAAAATTCTGCCTTTGTCGTTGTCCCCCCAGGTATTAGCACAGTGCCCAATCCACAAGAAGCTCCTAATAAATGCTTGATTGAGTCATTGTAGCAAATGTAAAATATACTGTGGTATACTGAATCATATATGTAAAACTGACATTTCAAAAAAAAAATTCTTGCTTTTATGTTGTTGAAAATACCAGATTAAGAATCTAAATACCAACCTTTACAATCCCTCTCTGCTCTGAAAGTTTAAGAATACTGTAATCTGAAGATGG
>CM053623.1:416387595-416436447 GCA_028646595.1 Phalanger gymnotis
CCTGTGAAAATCAATGCTGAAAACCAAACATGTTAAAAATAAATTAAAAAAAAAAGAATACTATAATCTGTAGTGGGGGAGGACAGGAAGTCACATGCATAAAAGGGGAGGGAGTGTGGGTCAATAGGGATAAGCTACTGGCCTTGAACAAAAATGGGCTAGAAAATACATCCTGACCATGCCTGATGGATATCTTCAAAACATGCCCCTTCTTGCTTTCTCAGTTCCAGGGTCATTACATTCTCTGCTTGTATTCCCATGGACAAGAAAGTCTTAGAAGTAGGTAATAATTCTGGAATAATGAGCACCTGACACGCCCCCCCCCCCCCCCCCCCCCCCCCCCCAAGCACCTGGGATTGCCTTAAGGGCAGGGTCTATTTTTCATTTTGTCTTTGTATAGATGTCAAATATAGCAAAAACTAACTTACAGAAAAGCTAAGTCTTAGAACAGAAAGCAAGCTCAGTCAGCTTGAGAGTGGCATGAAGGCAACCCTTCTGGATCATTTGATGTTCTTGTGCCTGGTAATAATCAAAGGATCCCATTCTGTGAATATAACTGCCTTGTTCAAAATGGGTACCTAGCCTCTGCTGGTGGGTGCCAATGGTCATATTCCAAAGGGCTACAACTGGCCTTGCTGACTGTGAAATTCGGGGATACCATTTGTTGAGACATATGTACTTCAAAGAAAATTGCAATCTCATAGATGTCTAACAATGATTGTCTCTTAGGAGTTTTGATGACCTCTCCAAATTCCCGTTTAAGTACTGAATATAGTTTTCGCTTCTGCTGACATTGCAATGTGACATATGCTTCAAATTCAAAATCACAAGCAGCCCAACGCACTGCACGACCGGATATGAACAACCAGACATAATAAAAAACACAGAATGTACCAGTTAAACAGTATGTATAAAACGGGTTTACTTTTTTGTATAATTTTTAATACAAGACAGCTAAGTCTTAGATAAACAGTGAGTTGATCCTATTAGGAACAAAATATGGCACAGATTCCAGATACAATATCATATCTAACTTTTTTTTTTTTGCATTCACACGCTTTCCACTCTATGCAATGATTATCGATTCGCCAAAAATAGTTTAACAGTCAGGTAGAGACTGGAGAAAAACAGACTTGAGAAATACTTTTTATTTCTCTTAAAAGAGGTGAAAATAAGTAAATGATTCTTATAGTTCTCTTCACTTGTAAGATCTTTAAACTCTTAAAAAAGCAGTTTCCTTTCAAAGCACATGCCATCTTAAAAAAATCTTAGCAGTGCATATGTGCACTCAAACAAAAACATGCAGCTCCATTGTCTCTTGAAAAAATTTTGCATAAAAAATTCAAGACTTTCTGCAAAACTGTTCCCCTTGTGTCATTCCAGGACCCCAAACCACAAATAAGCGCTCAGTGCAATTCTATTGCTTCTCATTTCTGTAGGAAACACAGAGCAGAAGATGCCTCTGACCACAACTGTCTCCTGATGGTTAGAGTGACAGCTTCTCTCTGCTTTATTTAAAATACTCCTTTTTCAACCTGTTTCAGTAAAGTACAAACAGAATCCAGTAAAATGTGAGGATCCAGTGGAGGAAAAAAAACATTTAATTTCTACCCTGTGCCATATACTTTTAAAAAAAAGAGGTTAGACAAAAAAAATTTTCAGATTTTATCAATTCACCCTTTTTAAAGTTACTTTTTATTTCTGAAAGCAGCTCTTAATGCAAATCAAAAGCAGTTCCTGAGTAACTGCAGTAAACAGTGTCTTTTTAAAATATATATATTTTTTTGCAATTCAGCTTGTTTTGGTTCTGCCTTAATTTACCTCCCAGTTTTCAAGTTTAACCACAGCTCCTTTCACTCCAGAATGTGCAAGTTCAATAGCGTCAGCTCCCAAGTCCAGTGGCTGCAGACATCCCTGCAGCATCGTCTGGGGGATGCGAGAGCTGCTCAGGGTGTGTTCCCACAACTGCTGCAGAGAGCATCCCAGGGACCAAAGCCTCCAATGCCCAAGGCTCCTTCACGTCTTCTTCAGCAGGCGCCGGGACTGCCATGTGTGAAGTTTATTGTAGGCTGTCTGCAGCATCTCTTCTATGTGACTTACCAACTGAAAAACAGCCAAAGACTTTGACAATAGCAGGGAAGGCTGCAATGTTTCTGCTGACATACCATGACTAAAACTCATCACTACCCTTTACTGGTGGATGACACAATGTACAGCCAAATGCTTGACTGTAAACAGAATAAAGCCATATACAAGCACAAGGGATCAGCACAGCCAAGGAAGATGAGGGGTTTGATGCGGCAGAGTGGGTGCCCTAGTGCTTAGGGTGGGGGTGATTCTAGAATTACAGAAGAAAACTGTGGGTCGGGACCTTGGAGTTCACAGCTGCTTTCACAGAAGGGGTGCTGTGGCTGCTCTCTGATGGATATCTCTGAATTACCTGACCCACGCCTATTGAAATTCTTGAAAATGAGTATCTTTAGAAACTCATTGACGTTGAGGGGCTCCTCAAGGCCTGATTTAGTTACATTGGGGAGGTCATAGGGTACTATGGTCCTGAGAGTTAGGCACAAACTGCGTGTGTGTGTGTGTGTGTGTGTATGTATGCGCGTGATATGATTGTGGGGAAGAGGTGACTTCCATTATGTTGGTAACTGGCTCCACACCAAATGCATACGAAGGGACAGAACTGACAAGAGAAACCACTTAGATGTTTGGCTTGTGATGCCTACCACTCAGTGACAGGATTTATTTCAGTCAAATCTGGAAGCCAATGGTTTTCCACTTTTAAAATTGCTGCTCTTAAGACAAGTTAAGAAGTGGGTCTCCTATATCATGTATATTTAAAGGATCAGAAACTTTTCTGATTAAGAAGCAGCATATTTATGGAGGTTCGAAGAGATACAAGATAACACTTATCAGATTAAAATAAATGAAAATGATTCCTTCTTTGATGAAAAAATTTTGCTATTTGCTGTTAGCATAAGAAATCATCTGTGTGTAGAGAGATGTGTTATCTTCTGAAGTTTCACTTGTGAGGACCTCTATTTACCCAGTCTTACCTTGTTCAGTGTGTTAGATCACATGTCTGTCTATTGGGGCAACACTTTAAAGAAAGCTTTACCACCTATACTCTTTAACCCATTATGTTTACATGTAGAATGGTAAAGTATCTTGGCTAACTGAAAAAGAAACCAGAATGTCTACTCATTAATATAAAATCAAATACAATCTAAGTATTTTACTGCATATAGAAAATGATGCTAAAATCAGCTGTTTTCTTACATTTGTGCTTAAATACTGTCTCCGAATTTTTTCTTGGAATGGGCAGAGCTTAGTAGCTTGGAATCGTTCCAAATTACTCTTCATCCTCACTACCTGAAAAACATGAGTAAATACACAGTGAGAGTCAGTGCTGCACAGAGCTGGCCTTTTAATCAGAAAAGACCTGGTTCAAGCCTTACCTCAGACACTTCCTAGTTATGTGACTGTAACAATATGCTCCTCCCCACAACTGAAATGACCTTCTATTGACTCTATTTTGCCTTTATGTGTACATGTTGTTTCCCCAATAGAATGTAATCTCCTTGCAGGCAGTGGCTGTTTCCTTTCTGACTTGTTTTCCCACCACAATGTCTGGCACAGAGTAGATACCTAATGGTAAAATGTTCACTGAATAAATGAAGAACTTTTTTTTTTTAAACAAAAAATATAATCCATGACCATGGCAAATTATTTAGCTTTTCAGTGCCCCAGACACTCTAAGAGAGTGCGCTACAGATGATGCAGTTTTCATACTGGGAATTTTCTCTGCTGACAAAATGTCTGGGTCAAAACTATCCCCTAACCAAATACCAAAAACCAAACCAAAACAAAAAACACAAACCACTACAAAATATTCCACAGTTTAGTCCCATGCTGAATTTTCTTTAATTGGGAAATTCTTTGGTTTGCCTTCAGAGATTTGACTCCACATACTGTTTTCCATCTTAAAGGTCAATTCAAATACTCCCTTCACTCCAAGAAGCCTTCTCCAGCTTCCAAACTGGTAATGACTCCCCGAACCCAGGTTCTCAAAAAGTATTATTATTAATAATAGCTCACTTTTTTATATAGCACTGCTAACTTTGTATCAGGCACTGAGCTAAGGACTTAATACTGATTATCTCATTCAATCCTCAAAACAACCCCAGGGGATAGGTGCTATTATATTTATTTTACAGATGAGGAAACAATACAGGCCAAGGGACTTGTCCAAGGTAACACAGCTAGAAAGTGAGGCTAGATTTGAACTCAGGTCTTCCTGACTCCAAGTCTATATTCTATCTATTGTGCTACTTGTTTTACAGTATTATTTGTATACTGTTTAATGCACTTTTGATGTACTACTAAATATTAAGATTTTCTTTTTTGGTTGTTTCAGAATCTACATTGGAAGGGACATTACATGCTATCTTATTCACTTTATATCTGAAATGGAATTTTATCTACAACACTTGTAATAAATGGTCATTCAACTTTTGCTCAAAAAACCGTTTTCTTTGGGCAATGGGTCTTGAATTCCTACATTTCTGTGCCTGTTCCCAAGCACCGTCTTCTTTGAACTGTTATTCATTTTCCTGCTCTGCCTGTGGCTGAGCCCTCCTGGGGGACTGTACTGTCAGCTCTGGAATTCCTGCCCTAGTCCTAGGCTATCCAGATCATTTATACTATGTATCACCACATCTGCCCCTGACAGGGCCTTCAGTTTCTTGAAGGGCTCCAGAGGTCCCAGCACTATGCTTCTCCAGGCTCCTTCTGACATTGGTGTTTATAACTGCAAGAGTTCCCAGGAATAGACAAAGGCTGCCTCAGGCTTGTCAGGTTTCAAGAGACTTTCAGGTGCACCTTGGACACAGGCTCTAAGAACCTACCAACTCCTCCAAAAGAAGAGACTCCCACTATTGTTTTATACCTCTTCCTCCTTCTTTTCTGTCACATTTTTTCATCTTTCAATCTCCTGACACAGATGAAGCCTCTTTTCTTAGATCCTCCTTGAAACACTTTCCCCATTTTTTTCAAGAAACCTTCCATTTTCCTGCTAAGTTGAATTCCTCTAGCCTATCATCCTATTAACCTATATCCTATCCCATCTTCCTATCTAGGAAGGACAGTAGCCTGGATTTTGTGCAAATATTTGTTACTCATTAGTAATACAAACATACCCAGATTGTATTCTATGCTGCTCACCTCTTCATAAACCCCAGGCTCTTCTTTCCTATTTGGTAGATCCTGGCTAACTGCTGGTAAATCATGCATCCCACTCAGTTCAGCTGTTTTTGGGTAACTGATTTTCCTGTCTCCAGTCCCCTGTGCACACAGCTGCCAAGAGCTGATTGATACTCCTAAAGCACAGGGCCAGGGGAGCTCTTCCATTTAGGAAGGTACCATTGGTTCTTTCTGCCCTCAGGTCACAACAAACCCATTTTGCACTAAAGCCCTTCACAATCTGGTTCCAGCTTATGACTTTCTCAAGTTTTACTGCACATTATGCTCCTTTGAACACTGGGCTACAAACCAGACTCACTGGTTGCTGTACCTGATATTCTACCTGCCAATGCCTGGGGCAGGCTCCCTCCACTCCCACCTTGTAGAATTACTAGCTTTGTCCAAGGTTTTGTTTAGATGCCACCTCTTTCCTCCAGGACACCTCCTAACCCTTCCTCCAGGCACTAGGGCCTTCCCATTTCTTTCACATTTACTTATAGAATATGGCATCAATTTTGTCTCTGTATCCCCAGTGTCTATCAATCACAATGCCTTCTCCTAGCAGGCACTGAATAGATGCTTATACGACGAAGAAATAATGCCCCTTTCAAGCTAGCCTCTTCCCTCTGAGTAGCAACGAGCAGATTCCCGCCTGGTTTAAATGCCAACAGAAGCTGACAGCACCTGTCTTTTGAGCAAAGGTCTCACAAAGAACTACGATGACCTGCAAGACTTCACCTAACTAATGCTCTCTTCCTAACTGCTGGATCCTCTCCTCTTGTTGAAACCTCATGCTTTCTCTCCCCTTCTGCTACTCTAAGCAAGCTCCACAAGAGAGGGGGCTGGGAGTCCTCTATGCTTTGTATCCACCCAGCAACTGGGACCCACTAACAGATGCTAAATGAGTGCTTCTTAAATCGAACTGAAGCAACTGACCTTTAGGGGGAGCTGCTTCCCAGTGCCCCTCTTCTCCAAAGCGGACTGAAGGTGACATTTGGTGAATTCAGTCACTGAGTCTTTAATACCAAGTTACCCTACTGTTCCGATTGACTGCTGTTTGTACTTACCGGTATCCCTCAGGATTTAAATGATTGCACTGAAGGAATTTTGGGCCCTTGATCAACACACCTTACATAGAAAAGGGGCTCAGAAGCATCAAACTTGAATTAAGGTAAAAGTTCAAATTCATCCCATTGAGAATATATTTCTGATCCAGAATCACCACTTTCTGAGCCGCGCACATCAGCAATCAAAGCTGACTAGAATTCCTTTGTCCTTACCTTTTCTTCTAGGAATGGTGTGTTAACTGGAAAACAGGACCAGAAATGTCTCAGCAGCTCCCCCACGGCCACATACAAGTGTTTGAGTTCTGACTGAATGTCATTTGGCACCATCTCTGCATGAAAAAGGAAAGGCCTTTGGAAATCCAAGTCCTGTCTGCTCCATATACAGAATCCACAAGATTGACCACTTTGTACTCTAATACAATGTGGAATCATTCCCCTGAAATCTTAAAAGACCTTCAAAGCTTAAAATTCTCTCTGGGAGACCAGATAATTATTTTGTACATTTAGTTATAAATGAATAACTGTAAGACTTCATGTTAGCCTGACTTGTTTCCTTCCATCTTAATAAGCTTTACAATTGGGCCAGGTTAAAAAAAAAAATCAACGTTACTAGTTACATTATGACAGTTTACGAATATAAAGCTTTCAAGTGAATGAACAAAGCCTTATTAGTGTTTATATAAGTATGTTTTATTCCCCTACACTCTTTTTACCCAAAGGATACCAGTTGAACCTGTAACACACATACGGTTTATGGCTTGCTGTGGTCCTCCCTGCATAAGTGCTCCTCCAGGGGATAGGGCTGTGATGGTACTACTTGCAGCACCACTTGAAAGAACCTGGAGAACAAGAAACAAAATTTCTTTATAATTTTTAGTTACTTCAGATTTAATGAAATGTAAAAATAAAAGTAAAAAATTTCAGTTCAGAAGAACAGGAGTGAGCAGCCAAGATTTCCTCATCCATTTCGAAGCTCAATAATAGTTTCACATTCTACTCTTTCCACTGTTCAAGGATGGACATTAATTCCTTCCCCTAAGACCAGAAGGAGAATGCCAGAAATAGGGTAGTCACTAAGGTCTTAAAGAGACCTAAGAGAACATTGCTATTTAAATGGGGCTTTTCTTATGGATTAAGTGAAATTATTTTTCCCAATTACTTCACACATTGCTTTTGGTAAAGAAGAATGAGCAACAGTGAGTGAAAGAGACTGGGCTAGCAAACAGGCTGTAATAATCTGTTCTGTTCATGGCAGCTAAAAAGGGCAACTGATTCAACAGAAATTCAATCATTTAATTAAAATTTCAAAGCATGGCAAATGAAGACAACTAATTAAAAGAAAAATCTTGAAAATATACGTTCTCCACTGTGTCAGGTATTTACATTCAGAGCATAACTACCTCTCTTGGAAATTTCCAGTCTAATTTTTCCACTAAGATCATATGTATATATGTATGTATACATGAGTAGCTACAATACTGCTTTTCTTCACTTGATATCTATTATCAACCAATTCCTACATCTGTTAAAAAAAAAAAAGTTTGGAGTAGGTGACCTCTAATGTCCCTTCCAGTTTTCATATTCTAGGATCCTGTGATTCTCCTAAAACCAAGAACAAATAGGAAATGATGAATTTAGTAGAAATCACTATTTTAAGCTCCTTCAAAATCTATTCCAAGATGGATGGTTGTATAAGTACAGATAGGAAAAAAATGTAGAGTTACAATCTGAAGTTGCTTACCTGAGTTAGTTTGGGTGTATAATTTTCCATCTCTTGCTTAATACTCTGAAAAGAATTGATAATATCCTGACTTGTTGCATATTGGAGGGACTGAATTGGAGTTGGGCCATGATAATACCTGAAGATTGAAGATGGAAGAAAAAGTTATTACAGGTCACTTTGAAATGTTTCGCCTTTCAATCACCTCAGAAGTCACCATCTGATTTTCTGATGTTGCAAAAATATGAGGCATATCCGTAAATTATTTCACTCTCCACAGTATATTCAAGAAGGCGACAGATTTATGGAGCACTCATTTACCGGACCTTAAGGTCACAAGATGTATATTGTGAGTCCTGAACTGTAATCATTTCAGTTAAGACGTAAATCTTGTGAGGTAATCTTTGCTAAGAACAGATATTCCATTTGAGTTGCGGTGACTGGCCAAAGTATGGAAGCCATTGCAGAAAGGACTGGGGCAGAATCACTGCGCACAGCCTGCTTATAAAACAGCTGCACCTGAGGTTGAACTCACCTGTCTGACTTCTTCAGGCTTAGTGCAATTGTTTTTATGGTATTATTTTTCCCCAAGTCTTCATATTCAATGGATTCCTGTAACTTTACCTGCAATTATTTATAAACACATGAGATTACTTGCCAAAAGATACTTAAGATAACTGAAGTAAATAAGAGAAACCAAGTCTCATACCACCCTTCTCTTCATTTGTCTTTAAATATACCCAATAAAAAGCACCACCTGAAGTATTAGGATTCATGATAACACATTATATAGCATTAAACAAATTTCAGAAAAGACTTAAATAAGAGACATTTCGAAAGCACTTTTTCCTTGTTCTGCACTGTTCAGTTATCACCTTCCTCTTCTGCTCAAGAATCAGCACTACAATGACTCGCTAACATTTTTAGGACCAAATGTGACTTCCCAGAAAAGGTGGACTGATAAAATACTTATCTACCTGCAGGCTGGCCCCACTAGTTTGCCCAAATTCATTTCTGCCTGGGTATTGTGAAAAAAAAATTATAATTCTACCTACAGTTACGAAAGATCAAAGATGCTTATTAGCCAATCATTGTTTTCTGTCTTTATGTTTCCTACAGGATCTGTGACCCTGTACAGATGATAACTTTCACTGGTTTTTAGTTTCTTCTTCAATAAAATATACGGTTGTGGGACTAGTCCCTTTCAGCTCCAAATTCTGAGTATCAAGGAGGGAGGGAGAGTGTACAGAATAAAAGCAAAGGAAAACTGAATCTGTCACCAAGTAACCGTCCTATCCCTTACCCTTTTGACTGGTGGCTGAAAGAAGTCTGAATCCCGAGAGTTCCCATCTGTGCTGCTGTTTTCATTATTGTGATCGTTTTGTGCTTCACTTAAAGGGGAAAAAAGAGATATATTTTTAAAAATGCACAGGGTGAGAGAAAACATGGACATAGCTTCAAGATTCCAAATGCTACTCTTCTGTAAACATTAAAACTTAACTGTTTCCTGAGACCCGCTGCCAGGACCATAGCACTGTGATGGTTAAATCTCTTGATAATTGCGGCATTGCTATTTTCTTTTATGGATTTTGAAGAGTTGGAAGTAGATGGCACAGGGGAAACCCCATAGCCCTGTAAAGAACAATGTGAAGTTATAGTATAAAACATATAAAAAATAGGGCTTTCCTCCAGGCTCCCAAATAAGGCTCCTTGTGATCAACTATCACAGCTAATCTTTGGGAGAATACACACTCATATGAAAGAACATTGTTCTTTGAATTAACCCTTCCCACCCCCGTCAACTACTAAATTCTTAGGTATAAAACTGTTAAGCATATTACCTATGAAGACTTGCACTTAAGGAATGGAATAAAGACATTAAGTAAATTCATACAAGTAGGACCAGAAAAAGAGGTGGGCTGGAAACAGAGAGAGTGAGAGATAAGAGACCAAGTGGTATGCTGTTACCCATGAAATATTTAAAAACAAAATAAAACCCAACAATGGAAACACTGCTTGCCCCACCCCCCCCAACCCCAAACCAAGACCTGGGAGAAAGGCCCTTCATGAATTTTTTGAGGATCAGGGTCCCTTTTAATGTCTAAAAATTTATAGATCACCCTTCCTCCAATGATAATATCTGTATTATTAGTATGCATTAACTGAAAAGATTATTGAATACTGACTCGTGCATAATGACAAAATTGTTAATTCAGGAGAGTAGTAGTATGGCTTAATGGACAGAAAGCTGGCCTAGGAATCAGAAAAACCTGGATTCGTTCATATAAAGAATGGCCCAGGCCATTCTCTAGGACTAAGAATGGAAGAGCAGCAACACACGGATTCTTCAATTTCTTTAAATTTTCTATATTAAATGGAATCATAGGTCTGGTCCCTTTTACTGCCCCTCCTCCAGCCCTTAGGAGAGAAATTAGTAGTTATGTTTCTACACCACACATACTTTGTAATAACTTCCCAGGCCTCTAGGAAAATCTGTCGACTCCCTCCCCCGGACTGTCAATTAGGAACTACTGCTTTAGTGCTGGGTGAATGTTCTGTCTAGGACTTGTTTTCACACTACCAAAGATCCACTGAGATATTAAAATTTCTAGGTAGTGATGTATGTAGTGCATATTTTTAAATATCAAGGAATTGAGACAGAATTCCTATTTTAAAGTTAAGCATCAACAAAAATCTAAATTAAATTTAAATTTAACAAATTTAAATTCATCAGAATTATTCACTGTTAGCAAAACAGACATTTTTCCAATTTATTTCTACCCCTTAAGAATAATGTAAAATCTAATTTGTAACATTAGACATTAGATATTAGGTGAAAAATATTTCCCCACATATAATATCACATCAGAGTTCATACTCTTCCTAGTCTCATGCCACAAGTGGAACAAGCTAATCACAAGTGTAGAGAAATTTGCTTTACGCCACTGTTTCTATTATACGACCTGCAGAATTAGAGGGATGACCTAAATGTACTATAGAACACCATTTTACCCTTTCCAGGAAACAGGAGTTTCAAATTGTAAGAGAACAAACTGATGGAAATTAATTAGGACACTGCTAATCATACCTCACACAAACCATAACAAAGTACACAACAAGAGGGTCACTGCAGACAATTCTTGTTAGAAGAAGTAACTCTTATGAAACAATAAGGCCTATCAACTTTCATGACTCCTTACAGCTTGCTGATGACTTCTGTTTATTATCTGGGAACTAGTCTGAGCACATCTGGAGGGGCCTACCACCAGAAAGTTGGTCACCAGGTCAGAAATTCTATTTGATCTTCTTGGCTACAGCAATTCATGTGGATTGCTACTGAGTGATGGAGGGAATATTCCCACATTGATAAAGTTATATATTATTTGAATTAAAGGTATTTCTCAGTGTTTTCCTTGTTTTATGTTCTCCCTCAATTCCACTCCTCCTCCCTCCACAAGCCAGAAGTGATCCTTCCCCTTCCATGGACCACCATGCACTCTACGCCATTCATGTGCTTGTACACTCAATATTTCTTTCTGAGCATGTCATATTACTGGCTAGTAGAAACTATGCCATTTACCATTCCATCTTCTTTATGATGAAACACAGCTCACTATAAAACAGGGCATTCAGGAAATGTTTAACGGAATTGGGAATTATGCAGTATAAAGCACATGCCATTTTGTCACTGGATTTGGTGATACCCAAGATTACAGATTCTTAACCTTTTTTGTTTATTTTTAACATTCTTTACCCCCACCCCCCCATTTTTAGGTCCAAATTCTCTCCTGTCAACCCACTGAGAAGGCAAGCAATGTATCAATTATATGTGTGAAATCATGCAAAACATATTTCTGTATTAGCCATGTTGCAAAAAACCAAAAAAGTATGAAAAATAAAGTGAAAAAATTATACTTCAGTTTGCACTCAGAGTTCATCAGTTCTCTCTCTGGAGGTAGATAGTATTTTTTATCACAAGTCCTCTGGAATTGTCTTGGCTCCCTGTATTGATCAGAACCACTAAGTCTTTTGCAGCTGATAATCACAGTATTGCTATTACTATGTACCATGTCCTGGTTCTCCTCATTCCATTTTGCTTCAATTCATATAAGTCTTACCAGGTTTTTCTGATCCCCCTCCAACATTTCTTGTAGCACAATAACATTCCATCACAATCATACAGCACAACTTGTTCAACTGACATGCATCCCCTCAAATTCCAATTCTTTGCCACCATGCACGATTTCATAGCCTTTGGGCATAGCTCCAAACTGTTTGCCAGGATTATTAAGTTTTTTTTTTTGGGTGTGTTATGGACCCTTTGGTTAGTGTGATGATGCCTAATACTACTGTGGTTTGTTGCTTATATTCATAACTGAAAGAAATGCTAAATTTCAGTTAGTAGTTAGTAGAAATTAAAGATTTAATTCCATTCAAGTTTAGGCCCTCTGATATCGATCTATGGGCCCTAAGGTTAAGAATGCGTGCCTTAGATTGCTTCAAAACCATATACTTGGGATTCTGTTCTTTCCTAATAAAAGCCTTCCATTTTCTCCTTACCTCATCTAATGATTTATCCTCCAGTGCTGTCAAATCTAGTAGTGGGTTTTTCACTCCTAGGGATACCATTGTTTTTAAGCCTAGAAAATCAAATAAAACTCAAAGTTGCATCAATTCACATCATTTTAGGAATTAACAACCCTTGATCTAAATCAGAATGCTGACAGAAATAACAAAGATCACTCACCCTTTTCATCCATTTTGGCACATTCTGCAAAGAGATCTTTTGACCCTGTGTTAAGCCGATCCCTATGAAAATAATGGGATTGAAAAAATCGTGTCCAGAACTCTTTTTCTGTCATGTTATGTGGAACGTTTTCTGCATATTTCATTTTTACTGTGGGGAAACACAGAACGGACAAAGCTGTTTAATGAAAATAGCTATAGAGAATCCAGACACTACTTAAAAGCAAAGCAAATTAAAACAAATTTCTATTATTATGCTCTCAAAAGAAACTCAAAACAAGGCAAATCAAAACATGAGTACAGATTTAAATTGCATACGAACGTTCTTAAAATATAGAAGGGCCACAACATGAAGAGGGACTAGTCTTATTTCATGTGGTTCCAAAGGGAGAATTAGGATTAATGCATTACAGTCACAGGGAGGCAGACCATACCTCTGTAAAGAGAGCTTTCTAATAATAATTGTCCAAAAATGGAATGGGATTCCTTATGAGGTGAATTCCTCATCACTGGAGGAGTTTAAGTAAAGAATGTGTGATCAGTGATCTTAGACAATGTATAGGGAAATTGTGCATAAAGTAATTTAATTCAACAAATATATGTTAAGTACCAATATATGCTGTGCTATGGTATACCAAGTGCTGATGAAACAAGAACAAAAACAGAATAGTTTTTACCTTCAGGGAGCTAAAGAGGGGTGTGTGTGCACGCTAAAGAGGGATGTGTGTGTGTGTGTGTGTGTGTGTGCGCGTGCATGCGTGTGTGTGTGTGTGAACCTAGATATAGATTAATAAATATAAATGAGTGTAAGTAATTTTTTGGGGAGAGAGGGAGAATCACTAAGAACTAGGGGAATCAGAAAGAAGTCTTGAAGGGAGCTGGAAGTTCTAGGAGGCTAAGGAACAAAAGGAAAGCATTCCAGGTATAGGAGACAGCCTATATATGGAAATGGGATAGGCATATCCTATACAGCAAACAGTGAGGTGAGTAAAGATTGGGTGAAAAAGGTTAATGTTCAATGTTTGAAAAGGCAGGTTGTCAAAGGCCTATGCCACAGGAATATCAGTCTGAGAGGTGAGGAGGGAGGGCGATCCATCAGGAGACCACTGTGACAGTCCTGCTGAGAGGTCAGGAGGTGGGTAAATTTGGGTGGCTGTAGAGCTTGTGGAGAGAAAGGAACATGCATGAGAGATTTTGTGGAGGCAGAACTGACCAGACTCGGCAACTGCTAACTGGCCATTGTTGGTGGGGAGAATGTAAACAATGCTTCTTAGAGTCTGGAGCCCTGGTGGCTTGGATAACTGTAGTGACCCTGATAGTAATAGGAAATGGAGGGGTGGGTTTGGGGAAAGATGATGAGCTGTTTGGACATGCTGAGTTTTAATGGGATGCCCACGTGGATAAGTCTGGGAGGCAGATGAGACACAAGCGTGGCATGCAGGAGATCAAGGCTGGGACATGGATTCAGGTGTCATTTCATTAGACAGGGCAGTTGAACTCACGGGATTTGAAGTCACCAAGAAAGGAAATTAATAGAAGAAGAAGATTCTGGATAGATGGAATAGTGACTTCTTACCTGCTGGGTAGGTCCTAAATATGGACTCGATGATATCAGAAGTTAAATTGTATCTTAGGCCATTACAGCCATCTGTTTGGGGGCGGACATCAGCCTAAGAGAAAGAATACAAACAGAAGCCAATTGGAATGACACAAGAAGGATAACACTAGAGGGCTAACCACAGACTGGGTTCAGGGAACAGAATTTTAGCCTCTCTCAACCATTTGGGTTGCCATCTATCTCCTTCCTGGCCATTTTCTCTGTCACTAAGTCAGGACCCCAAAGCTCTGGTTTCATATGCCCAATAACCCATCTCTGAAAAATTTTATTTCTAGGAAATTTCACAAGGTAGCAAAATGGCCAAGTTCAAGGGTGGCAAAGGGCTGACAACTGCGGAGTATTTATCTTGTCCTGGGAACCTCATGTACTTTCAAAATCATATAAAGAGTTACTTCTTAACTCTATGGCAGAAGGATAAATGATTTCCCTCTACCAATGAGAACCAGCTACTTACAGTCTAAAACAGCTGCCTGGGCACTGAGAGATTAAGTGACTCTCAGGATCATAAAAACAGTATGTGTCAGAAATGAGCCTTGAACCCAGGCAGGTCTCAAAGATTCTGAGGTTAGCTCTCTATCTACTATACTACACTCTTCTCAATTTTATAATGCGTTTTAACTTAGATAATTACAAAAATGCATCAGAAGGCAGAATTTTAAGAATAGGTTAGGCCACAAATTAAAACAAAGGGGAAACAAGGACTAATTAGTAGGACAATATTGAATATAAGCTGCTTTGCTTAAAGCTCAGATAGCCTTAGAGCTAGAATAATCAACAAGCCGAGCACTAATTACGCGGACTTGGTCTAAAGGACAAGAAAGCACAAATGGCACAAACAGAGGTCAAAATAGACACATTTACTATGTGACGTTATTTTAACAGATTGAGAACACAGATAAAGAATTTTAAATTCAATATAACATTTTACTCTTGCCAGAAAACACCAAAGTTCTGGTGGAAGATCTGGCATATACATTATAAACTTCTATCTACTGCCAGGCATATAATTTTTCAATTTTTCTTTCTTTAGAAGTCTGAGAATAAAAGCAGGTCACATACCAGAAATGCTGCAGAAATGCCCACATCCTGCTTGTGATTGGATGCCGCAGGGCTATCCACGGTATTCATGCTTAAACGATTGGCCCAGAATTCCTCAGCACTGATCACCTGACTCACAACCAGGTCTTTATAAAGCTGAAACAAAACAGGATCTTCTTGCAGCATTCTGGTGATAGAACGTATTAAATAAAAATTGAACTTTCTAGAATAATGTATCAATCAGCTTCAAGCTTCAAAGACTAGTAGTATCAAAACACATAAACCTGAATTGATATCAAAGGTCAACACTATGGATCCTTTCTTTAATAGTCAAAGTAGAAAGCATTTTAGAGGGCAGTGTATTTGGGCTGGAGGTGGGTATGGTAATTATGGAGCAGTACTGCCTTGGATGGTGGGGGGCGGAGAGAAATTTTCAGCACACAATTTTTTCCAATGACTGTTTTGCCCAGGAAAATTTTGACCACTGATGAAACACTGAGTAGACATGTATACTGACAGCCTGAAGAATTATAGTAATTTTTAATTTAAACTCAAATTCTGAGGCAATCTCTCCCAACCCCCACTCTCATTTCTGTGGTTTATACGTCAGGCAAAACACTCTCTGGGAAGACTAGACACACTGACATTTTCTCCTGATATCTCAACTGGGCACTCATCCTCTTTTTTTTTTCCCTTCAAGAGGATTCCTCTTCAGTTAAACAGTCTGGTATGCCTCAATGAAAAGACTATGATTCTAGGAATCAGGAGATATAAATTCCAATTTCAGCCCTGTTAGTGATAGGCTGTGGTACTTCGGCAAACTACTTAACTTCTCGTATCACTTCCATCATTTGTGAAACAGGAATAATAATGCCTACCTTGTGGCTATTGTTAGGATTAAATGGGAACACACATGAAAGTAATTTGAAAAATTGGAAGCCTTTTAGTGAGGCATCATTGCTACTGTGGGCAATCTCAAATGCAGCCCAAGTGGGAATAATAAGGCAGAGCTGAAGAGACTGAAGGCCATGCCCTTGCTTCTCCCTGCCCTTCACCTGTTTTTCTCTTCCAGTTCTTTATTGGCTTTCCTCTTGAATTTGGGTAGCAACTGCTGAAGAAGGTCTTTCACAGCATCTCGCTCCTTTACAGCTGTGCTTTCATTGGAAAAATGGAAGTTGGTTGTGTCTCCTGCATGTAGGACCAGCTGGAGCTGGATTTTAGCTTTTCCTTCTGGACTGATTTTCTGGCCTAAAAACAAACATGAGGCTAATTAGCATGTGTTCATTAAGTGGCTATGCTGCAGGATCTCAGACAGTAGACTGTACCTGTTTCTCCCCAAGTTTGGGGTCAAGCCACCCTGCTCCCTATGGTGACAAGGAGCATGACAAGATGGTCTTTAGATACTTTTAAACTAGGTTCACGAGCTTGTGACAGCATCTGAGCAGCCACTGCTTTGACATGTGGAGATACACAGAATCCTAAGCTTCTTCTGTTCCTGAGGGACAACAGCTCTCTCTGAAAACTTCTCATCTATCTGTAATCAAGGCTACAATGAAGCCTAGATCAGAAAGACTGTGACGAGCAGAATATTTTCTTTGAAATAATTCATTAACAAAGCCAACCCCACCAAAATTTATATAAGTTTAGATTTTTTGATGTCAACAGAGCAATAGTAGCCTTGGTGAATGGGTCTCATGGCAACTTCCCCATATAACCTTCTGCTTCTCTTCTTTAGAATGAAACCAGCATTTTTCCTAATTTAAGTGATTTTATTTTTCACTGTAATACAATGATGGCATTTTCATATACACAAGCTCTGCTTATTTTTAGCTAAAGATCTAAGCCAGCTTAAGGCTGTTAGACAGTTGGCATTTTTGGTAGCCTCCAAATCTGGCTCTACCCAACATGACTATTCAACATTAAGGCATCTTCCTAAAGATTTTGTATGTGAAAATTTATTTTGCTAAACATAATCAAAGGACACCCCACACAGGAGATGAACAATCAACATCTTAAGATTTAAAACAGACATCGCCCTCCCCTTTTCTATATCAAGCAACAATAATTGTTTTTCACTGTGGAAATTTACAATGTAATCTAAAACACTAAGAGGCAGGATTTCACGCTGCACAGTAGATGGAAGACCAAGGCTCAAATTCTACCTCTAATGCATGCTAGCTGCACGACTATGAGCACAACATCCCTTAACTCTCAGTATTCCAAGTAACCTTCCGAGGCTATAAGCTAAGGATAAACTGGATTGGTACTGCTCTAGGTAGTCTCTGAACAGGAATTTCCCACGTGGATGAAATCAGATCCATCCTGACTTCCTTCTTCCTGCCTAACATGACCCGAAAAGCTACTGTTTTTCATTCTAGTTCAAGCCTCCCCTGGACTACCACAAGAACCTGATTGGTGTCACCACCTCTAGTCTCTCCTCATTTGACTCAAGAGTGCTACTACAATGATGTTTCAAAAGGACAGGTCCACAGGTCGGACCATGTCATGCCCACTACTCAAAGTCCATAAAGCTCCTGTTCCGGCACCCAGTGGTCCAGCCAGATTGGGCTTTTTGCTCTTCCTCAAGGAGGACACTCCATCTCTTGCACTGGCTGTGTCCTCTGTCTGGAACACACTCCTTCTCCACCTAGGCTTCTCAGAATCTAATTTCCTTTAAAACCGAACTCAAGTCAAATGGGGGAATAATGATACTTGTAAAGTGCTCTGCAAACCTTAAAGCATTATAACAATGTTGGATACTCTGATTAAGTGCCACCTTATACATGAGGATTCTCTAGGTCTCCCCAGATGCTAGTATATTTATCCATGCAGATTATCTTCTTTATTTTGCTTGGACTCATGTTTTAAGTGCTATTATGCTCCCTGAGGTTAGCTTCATTTTAGTCTTTGTACTTCAGTGCACAGAAGGCACTTAATAAATGCGCTCATTATGTGACTGATGCTCTGTAGAAATGCAGACATAAGAGTAGGTTCTCTATCACCAACAGTACAATTGATGCCAAACGTGTGGACTTTCTAAAACTATAAGGCTATGTCTTCTTGCTGCAGAAATGCTAATAAAACAAGAAGCTCCAAAACTTTATTTGTAAATTGTAACAAATTCCCAAGGAAATGGTGGCTAGCTTCCCAGACCAGCCTATAAAAGCCCCTTTAATCCAGTGTGGCCCCAGCATAGTGCTATTATGAGTTCTACAGAAACTATTTATAAAACTGTTTCTCTGTGAAAATACACTCCAGGCAGCCTCAGTGGAGATGAGGGGCAGGGTTCCCGGGTAATCCTAACAACCAACGATTCTGACTCCATTTAGGCTGGCCAGGGCCCTTCTTCTCCCTCTCCCTGGCCTAGCTCTCCAGACTCCATAGGAGTGGAGTGGGGTTGAGGGATGAGAAGCCAGCTGAAACAGCAACGTGGTTGTCCCCACCCCTTGGATGAGCTAGGCCCCTTTGGAAGCTGCCCAACCCTGGAGACTGCTCTTTACAATTTACCATTACCTCTGCTGTTTCTCTCCTTATTCCTGTATTCACCAATTACAATCATGTAGGACCAAACTGTCACCCCACATTCTTTTCCTTCCTTCTGAGTGCTATTCAAGCTGTGGCTCTCTCTCAGTCACTGCCCACACTTTCTCCTGTGCTCGCTGTAATCTCCACTTCACAGTGAATAAAATGCTTTTAGTCCTGGACCTTTTTGGCTCTCACTGAGACCTGTCTCTTCCCATCCTCCATGGCATTCTCAGCCACTCTACTTAGCATTGCCTGGAGCTTTCTAATCTCCCCCTCTCCCCACTATCCCTTTCACACAGTTGGAAGAAGTCATCCTCATGCTGTCTGGATACATTACTCATTTTATCCAACCTCAATGGGGTGCTCACTGCATGAAGGCCATCTTTTTATTCCTTCCTGATTGCCTCACTCATTCAGCACAGAAGAGACCTCACAAGCCTCTCACGCAGTAACCTGCTTCTTGCTGTATTGAGCCACATTCCTTGAAAAGTTGTCTACACTGACTCCTCAATCTCTGAGTGCCTTCATCATTCAAATGAAACTGGTCTCTCCAATGTTACCAACGATTCCTTAATTGCTACATCTGATGTTTTTTTTCCCCTCAAGTCCTGCTCCTCAATCTAGCTATGGCATTGGCATTTGATGCTGTTCTCTCTCTCTCAATGGGTTGTTATAATGCCCCCTTGTCTTGTTTCTTCTCTTACGTGACAACTCCTCAGTCTCCTCTGCTGGTTCTTCAAACATTCCAGCCTCCTAACTGGGTATTTCCCAAGGCTCTGTCTTAGGCCTTCCTTTCTTTTCCCTCTGCTCTCTCTTGGCAACTTCATTAGCTTCAGGGGGTTATCACATCTATGTAGATGGCTCAAATATCCAGTCCAAACCTTTCCCCTAAGTTTTAATGACATATCACCAGCTGCCTATTGGACGTTTCACTTCTTTCTTTCTCCAGCGCTTGGCACACGGTAAGTCAACAAACACGTATTAAGTATGTACCATGTGCCAGGCACTGTGCCCAGCTTTAAATGTTCAAAAGTTGTGGGAGAGTTGGCTCTATTTGGAATTGTATTCCTTGAATCCTGAAGTGTAATGGGGTTTTACCTGTAACAATTGTTTTTTACGCTTTCCCAAGTATTCTCTGTATCCTACTATTCTGATGTATGAACTCATTAATAGAGTATCACGGTATACATGTCACAGCAAAATGAAGGTGAGTACAATTACTTCCTGTGAACCAGAACAACTCTAAGTTACAATCCTGTTAAGGGGTTACTTGTCTATTCAGTTCTGGGTTTCCCACAAGTTGAGACAAGTGGAGGATTATTTTCTGAATAAAAGTTCAAATTCCAGTTAGAACCAAAGTGGAAGAATGATATGGTAAACGCTATTAAAAACAAAATGTAATGAATTTCCTATTATACCATAAAGTTCTATATTTACCCTGATTTTTAAGTGTTCAAGGTTAAACTTGCAAACTTGGGGTAGCAAAAAGATTTTTAAAAACAGCTTTATAACTAAATAAAACATAAAAATATGTCATGCCTCAAAAAACAAATGACCCCCAATCCCCCCCAACTCAAAGCCCATGCAAAGTATCTAATGACTCCCTACAGCTGATGGCCAATTACCAGGATAGATCACATAGATCTATAGATAGGTAACAGAGAGACAGAGAGAGAGAGAGGGGGGGGGGGGGGAAGGAGGGAGAGAGGGAGAGCGAGTGAGTGACTGGACCAGTGATTTGATTGCTACAGGGAAGCCTTAGATGAGTAAAGGCCACCTACCAATTTGCCTTGGCATTTTTTCTACAACTAAGCAGACTTGCCTAAACTAAGTGACTTGCCTAGAGTCACAGAGCTAGTATATTAAGAGCTTCGAGTTGAACCCATATCTTCCTGGTTCTGAGCACTCCTCTGTGCTGCCTCTCGAATACATCACAGTTATTTGAAATGTGCTTGCAAATATAACATACAACTTTTAGAATTTGTGTGCTACGGCAGTCAGGTTATGGATTTCTTCTCAACGTTTTTAAACGCATAAAATAAAATACGTAAGACTACAAAGAAGACAAATTTTATTGAAAATACAATTATCAAAATGTTAAAAACCAAATTCCTGCTTTAGATGAATGACTTACATTTAATGTCCGCGTACATATGGCTGATTGTAAACCTGTCTTTGCCTTCGGGTGCCCAAGCTATCCTTTCTGCCATGAGGTACAAGGCCCCATCCTGCTTCTTCTGACGCACCTTCTTTACAATCAGTAAAACTTCTTCTGATGAAGTTGCCATGCTGGCTGGAAGGTGGTATTGGAGAAAAATGAAGGCATGGTCACCCTTTAAGTCTGATGTTAACAAGGCACAAAAATGTTGCTCATATAAGGAGAAACAATTAAGACAACAGTATTCAAGCATTTTAAGTAAAACTTGTATATTTTTGATTTCTGTAAGTTTTTAATTTTAAAAGCAAACATCTAGTCTGTTCACCTTGTAGGCATCAACTAACACAGCATTATTCATACATTGTAACTCTTAGGCTGTAATTTAAATAGCTCAATCATAAGATTGAGCACAAGTATCAGTGACAATTATTAATTCAACTCTATATAAAATCCATTCTTATCTTCAAGATTATAAATTCAAACAACTGTAAAAGTAGTGCAGCCCACTGAGCTATGCTTTTTTATCTATACTATTTCTACAGAGATACTTTCATATTTCTGTATATCCTCTACAAGCCATTATTTATGGCAACTGAGTTTTACACAGTCGCTCCCTAAACACTGGGCATTTTCCTTTTTATTATTAGGTATAACATTGCTACAGATACTCTTGTATAGCTTTAAAAAATATTTTTAATTATTTCCTATAATGCCTATAAAAAGCACTAGCTAGTTTAAAAGTTTGCTACAGTGCTAGAATGGAAGATCATTTAGTCCAACTCTCCGTTTTACTGATAAGGAAAATGAATTCAGAAACATTAAAGAACTTGCCCAATGTCAGTTTGTTAGTGGCACAAGTGAGATCACGATTCAGGCTCCCCAAATTCAGTCCCCAAGTCCACTTTCCCCCTACTGTTTGAATCCCATATTGTTTATATAGAGTTCCATGCTATGTCTCCAAACAAAACCACGTCTGATACAAGGCTTCAAACTTTCATCCTCAGGGACTATCTACTTTATTTACATTTTGCCTATCTTTTAATGACTAAATCTCCTAATTACACTATATTTGTTGATTTCATTTAAAATTTCTTATCAAGTTTGTGTATTTCCAGTCAACTTCTTCCTCAGTAAGAGACTGCCTAGTTAAATGGGAAGCCAGCATCCTAGAAGCTGCAGTTGTAGCATTTACAAGGTACATTTGTATCTTGGGAGTGGTGGGATAGGTGTCTATATATCCTAGCACCTGGTACAGTTTTCTGAACACAGTAGGAACTTAATGTTTGATAAACTAAATTCAACTGCATCAATCCTCACAAACTAATTATCTAATTGCTTCACTGAGTAGTACTACTTTCCCATCAACTCTTCAAGGGTGGAGTGACTTTTTTTGAAAGTGCGATTCTAGACGTTTCAGTAGAATGTTTCTGGAATTCTGGCTCATCAGTTATTTTTAATGGTTTTTCCCCCTTCTTTCCCCATGCTTGGCTCTATTACTGCAACATACTAGATTCTCAGCTGCCCAGATCAGGACTCTGTCACTGAAACCCTTTCAGAACACTATCTGGAGATAGGCTTTCCTTTAGGGATTATCTGTAGTCTATTTTTTTTCTATTCCCACCTGTGAACAAAGCCTATAAACACTCCAGAATTCCAGGAATATCCTAAGTTTCATTGCATATGGTATAACCTGTAACATGTGAGAAAGGAATCTAGGGGATTCAGCTGTCTTATGTTCCTAACAATTAACAAAGAACCCAGAGACTGTTAATAGGCCAAGTCATATATATGCATCTCCCCACCATCCAATCAATGACTAAGTCTTGTAGATTCTACCAAATGGCACCATCCGGAGGACTACAGCAACAGCCTCTTAATTTGATTCCTGTTGCCTGGTACCTTCAGGTATTTGGGATGGTCTACATGGAAGGAAAGAGAAGAGGAAGGGCAGATTAGTAAATAGCTAGTGGTCCAGTTTGGCTGTAGAATAGGACTCACATACAGATATACAGTGAAATAAAAGGTTAAAAGACTGAAACCAGATTAGCAATGCCCTTAAGAAGTAGCAGGTTAAGAAGTTTACATTCTTTTATAGGTAATGGTGAGACACTGAAGGGTTTTGAATGTAGAAGAAACACAGTAAGACCCAAGGGATGATGGCTCAAAGTTAACAGAACCAATGGGGCTATCCCAAAGGAACTGCAGGCATTCCCTAGATTGTTTCTGGGCAGGGTTGCTTAGGTAGCAGTTAGCTCTATGTTCAAGACCCAACCATGGTCTGAGGTAGAGTTCCAAAAGCTAAAAATTTAATTTATATATATTAATAGGTAATCATAACATAAGCAAACATTTCAGAAAAATCAAGAAGTTTTTGGCAGGTAAGTAAAGTTCACACAAAGAAATTGGAGATGGTATATGAGGCTATTATGATAATCTCTGTAAAAGGTGATATGGGACAGAACCAGGGTGGCGGCAGTGAGTGGAAGGGAAAAGGAGGGATGCAAGAGACTACAGAGGTAGAATCAAGAGAATTTTGCAATTAACTGGAAATACACGTGAGGAGCAGAGAAGAATAAAAGATGTCAGAGGGTTGGGCTTGAGTGATTGAAAGGCTGGTAGTGCCATACATAGAGAAACAGGAGATTAAGTGAAAAGATTAATATAACATGTTGAATTTGAAGTGCTGATGTACTGATATCCAGCAGGCAAATGGAATGGGCTAATGAAGTGGTGAAGTAATGGAAATGAATGGTTACCACCAAGGGGGAGAGTTCAGAGAAAGAAGAGAGCTGAGGACAGTCTTAGGAGACACCTACTTAGGGGGAGGGAGATGGAAAATATAATCCATCGGTCTAGAGCTGAACCAGGACTGGGTAATAATTAAAGAGGTGGCTAGTAGTGTTGAATGCAGTAATAGTAGTGCAGAGGAAGAGATTACAGGTGAACGTGAAAGTGGAAGAATTATAAAGTCCTGCAGGATGGAAGTGGAAAGGACTGAGGACACAAACGGAAGGGTTAAACACAAAGAGGAAGGCTGCTTTATCTTCTGAAATGAGAGAAAAGTAGAAGATTAGTGACGATATTGGGTCAATCCCTTAAACAGGAAAGGTCCAAATGTCTAGTGACTTGATCCTGGGATGAGGAAATGAATGAATCGCTAAGTGTGGTATGAGGAATGGTGCTTAGTCATTATTGGTCCCTGGCCTGTCAGCTTGGTTCAGCAGATAAGAGGGAATGGGCCCACTAGCAATCAGGGGTTCAGGATGATAGAGAAAGTAAGTTTGAAATATCCATGGAGAAACGACAGGAATAGACAGGCTGAAGGATCTATTTGCCCTATTCAAAGGTCTGTAGAGTACAGATTCAAGATGAATCTTTTTTCCATGAATCAATAAATCAGTGACAGCCAAAATATGATTCAGGGGACCAGTCAGAACAAGAAGCAGGGTGAATACCTTCATTTGGTGCCAAAGTACATAGACTGCCAAGGCAGGTTGATCTTTCCGAATGGGAGATATGGGTAGGGACAGAATGGATTTGACAAAACAGCCACTAGGCTAAGGGTGAGAAAACTTATGAAGCAAAAGAAGTTCCTGCTTAGAGTACTTTTACTCTATATGGCAAGACTAAGGAGGCCTGGGGAGGCAGATTCCCAGAAAGATGCACAAAACTGCGTTGACCAAATGATTCCACAACTATGGAACTAAAACTGAATATAAAAGGCTCAAAAATGACCTAAGAAAAATGACAAATGTGCTCTGAATGGTAGAGGACTAGGTTTAATCTCTAAGAATCTTTGTAAATTGTGGAAAATTAGCCTTTTCATCCTATGACTATACTCCTCTCCCAAACTGCATACTGTGTATTTCCTTGCTGTGCATCCAAATAAACAGACCTTTAAATGTCAACAGTTGATGTATTACCAAGGAACAGGAGAATCACTGAGATGAAGAAAACCTTTCAACCTTCTCTTTGCAAGGTACCTGGAGTCTGAGAACCCCTAGTAAGAAGCAGCAGCAGAAATATAAAACTGGAAAGGTCACCACAGAGCTTGCTAATGGAAAGCACAGCTGGGTTGTGAGGTGCACTTCTCAGCACCAAAGCAGAAAAGCTGGTGTTGAAACTAAAATCAAATCTTGCTTTGGGATTTTCTAGTTTCTGGATTACTTAGGGCTATGATTCTACTCCTTAGATCTTGTAGTCCATTAGTAGTTTCATACATTGAAAGAATAAGAAAAGAATTGTGAACTTTGGATATTACCTATTTCTAATTTAGAGCACTACTCCTGGTTAATAAACTTAGGACCAACATGTGGAAATAAAAAAAAAAAAAGTAAAGTCATCAAAGTCAATAGTCTATCACATGTAAAGACTATGTATCTTAGAATCATGATTTCTGGCCTTCTGAGTGGTAGACATTATGGTATAAGTGCCAAAAGTTAACAGAACCAAAAGACCCAAGCCAAATTGTTTCTTGGCATGATTACTTGGTTAGCACTTTACTCAATGTTCAAGACCCTACTCCTTCAGAGAGTATAAGGCTGACTTCCAAAGCCTCAACTGAAAATTCCATATATGTTGATATAAACAAAGCATAGGTTCTAAAATATGACTTTATGTAACATAACAAAAGGATTTAACATAGGACTCAGCCTCTTCTACTATAACTACCAATATCTGATTTACACCTAAGCAATACCTTTGTTATATAAAATAAGGCATGTCTCTATCCATTTTAGCTACGCCTTCCTTATGCATCAGGAGGAAAGTGTTACCAGAGACATGGTTCTACTTGTGAAGATTTAGTAAGGGAAGGATACTAAATTGTCAATATGAAATCTTTGGATTTTATATCTGTAAATCTCTTTTGTTCATATCACTTTCAGTAACAGAAAAGGGAAAACTAGGTACATTTTTTCCTAAAGGAAAGTTAATTATTGGCAGAGAGGACTATTATTTCTTTCAGTATAAAAGTTCAGTATTTAGAATTCTATTTCCTGGTAGAAAAAAAATAATGGGAACATCATGAAAAATTAGTAATCTGATTCAACATTCTTTAATGAGACATGAAAGAGAATAAAATGTTAGATACAAATGTAGTAACCAAAACCTCCAGCTGCAACTACACAGAAAAGCAAAAGAATTATGCTAAATGACAAGGATGCTAACTGCAGGCCCAGGCAGTTTTATTCAACCATTTTCTTTCTGCAGCAGAGGGGTTGGGGGAGGAGTGAGTTTGGCAAAGGGGAAGAAAGGGAGGAACACAAACACCAACACATAGTCTGAAGAGGTGGCTGGTGCAGAGGCTAGGCAGTTTGCATTACCACCTTAAAAGAGAATAAACGGTGATAATAGCCACTTAGCATGCCTAGGTAGAAAGGGGTTAGAAAGTCAATGCCCAAGTCATACTTGGAGCAGGTCTTATTTGGTAAGGACAAGTATATTTTATTGTAAAGGGGTAGGGGATAGGGGAAGGTTAGTACATTAGGTCCAGCAGAACTACTGGGGAAAAAAGGTTTGTCAAACAACTTTGTCTTTTACAACGGGATATCAACTTGGCCCAGTGGTTGGCAGTGGGTTTGAGAAGCAGACACAACTAAGAATGGCATGGAGGAAGATTTAAGCAATGCAGAAGGGGCTTATCTGGAGGCTCTGACATGGATGAGGACATCCGTGCAGCTCTTCAACAGCCACTAGATATCGAATGGCTGGAATGACCTTTTATTTAGACTGTTATTTTTCCCAAACACACTTCAACTCATTCCAAAATGTGTTTCCAATTCAATACTTTGCTGAGCTCATGGTTGCTTTTCTTAAACGGATCATTCTGGTTGGATTTCTGCAGTTTCTTAGACAGGACTCAAAGTTGCTACCATACCCTCCATTTTACTAGATGGGGAGACAGGGAAGAAGCCAGCCTCACTGACTTCACTTAGCTGCAGCCCCTCGCCCTCCGCTGGCTCCCAGCCCTCTAAGCTGACCTGGCTTGGGCAGCCCCAAGAACGTTACCCCAACGTCTCCCGCTAACTCTTAACTGCTCCGTCCCTATGGAAAAGCCTATGATGAACGTGGGGCTGAGCAGCGGGTCGGGATCCCTTTTCTTGGAGCAGAGGTGAACCTTTTCGGTGTCACGGACCCCTTGAGCAGTCTGATGAAGCCCAAGCATTGCAGAATGATGTTTTTAAATGTATAAAAGACCACAAAACAAGCCAGTTAATATCGAAATAGAGTCATCTCTGTATGTATAAAGTGTTTTTAAACCAAGTTTGCGGACCTCCGGCAAGGAAGCCATGCCTTGGAAGGTGGTGGAGCCCCAGGGCCTCTCAGCTGGGGCCCTCAGGGGCAGCCCCTGCTCCTCCTTCCTCCGAGCTCCCTACTCGAGCCCCTGGGGACAGGCAGGCTTGGCTGCGGCTCCCGGGTTCGGGGCCCGGAGCAGCGCCGGTTCGGGGCGCTCCCCGTCAGGGGCCGCGTGTCTGAGCGCCCCCGGGTTGGGCACCCCGCTCTGGCGGCCAGGTTCGGCAGCTCGGGTGTCCTCTGCCCTCCCCGGCTCCCCGTGGACGTACCGTGCGGGACCCCCGGCCCGGGCCCGGAGGGAGGGTCGGTGGCCGAGCTTCTTTCTGCTCCTTTCTTCACTGGCGCTGCCTGGCGGAGCCCGGGCTCCCGCTGCCGCCGCCTCCGCTGCTGGGGGGTCTAGCCTCCTCCATTGCTGGCTGGGAGGACACGGGGGGCACGTGACCGGAAGCAATGAGGCGGAGCCGGGAGGCCACGTGACAGGGAAACACGGCCGCCATGACACTTTCGGTTTCCCCGCCCACCCACCTTCACGCTCTCCTTCACCTGCACCACTCTCCAACAGCAGACAGTAGTGAGACTCGCGGCTGCCCGTGCGGCCCCAGACGACCCCAATCCACGACGCCCCTCAGGCCTCAGCTCTCGCTGGGCCCGTCCGCGGCCCCCGGCGGCTTCAGGCCGTGGGGGAGCGTTAGCGTGGCCTCGGCCCGAGGGGGAGGGACCGCGCGGGAGGGGCCGTGTCCCGTCAGGTGACGGGGAAGCGCCGGTGACATCTATAGCTGTGCGCCCGACGCTCCCGACTGACGCCATCGGGGAGAAGTTGGTTCGCCGAGCTACCGGGCTCACTGGCTGTTAGGTTTTAGCGCGCGGTGAGTGTTCCAAAGATTCCACGGTAGTGCATGGGCCCGTCTCGGGAAGAGAGGAAAGGAGGGGTGCGCGACCCCGGAGCCTCGAGGCTGAGCCGTTGGTTTTCTCCTCTCCTCCCACTTCCTCTCCTTTCCCCTTCTCCTAGTCCTCTGTCTTCCCTTCTAACCCGACAAAAGCTTGAGGCCTGGGGAGGGCGGGCTGCCTAATGCGCCCTGTACAACGATGCCTCTCCCTGTAAGAAGAAAGTCCCCACCCCTGCCCGAACGTGGGCTTCAGGCGCTGTCGCGGTTTGAGAACTTCTTAAGAGAGTTTTAGTGTTGGCTTGATTAGCGCCATTTCTTTAGGACGGCCAGTCCGTAGCTGGCTAGTGTTCGCACACTTTAGCTCTGGTGCTTAACTGGTTAGTGATAAGAGAATTTGTGTTTACTTGAGATGAGCATGTCGAGTAAACTAGGCATAGCTCCAGTGCCGATGGCTAGCCTGCGAATTCCAGCCTTATCCCTGGTGTTTATTGACTCGTTTATAATTTTACTTGATGCAGATCTTCCCCATTTGATATCTGTACTTGGATGTGTAAACCTTTACTCTTCCATTCTGCACCATGAAAAATTCCATTGTATGCCCCCTTAACCAAGACTTATATAAGGTTGCTGAAACCGCTGCTACAGGTATGCCGTGGGTCTGTGTGTTGAGGTCTTAGGGGTGCTGGAACCCCGAAATTAAAGGGCAAGCGATGCAGGTCCTGCCTCGAATTGGACCCAAGGCTTCTTTCAGCCAGAAATAAGGTCTCTTAGAACACGGGTGCGGGTGGGTGAGATTTTAAGAATCTGAGTATTCTTGATACTTGTATGGACAAGTGAGCCAGATTCTTAAGGAACGTGAGCACTTTCTTGGAGGCAAGATATACCTTATAGACAGAAGACTGGGAACTGAGAAGGGGTCTAGATGGAATTAAGGAGTGGCTGTCTAGGGTGAGGCCAGGTGTAGACCACGAGGGCCTCAATGAAAGAGCACTTTAACTGGGAAGGGCCCGTGGCCCCAGGTGAATGCCAAGGACTTGAATCACGTGCGAAAGTCCAGGGCTTTTCCTTTTGGGGGTCCAGATCCCAAAGACATGGTCTTTTCCTTTTAGGGTTTCAGATCCCATCCCCAGCATATGCAGAGCATACAATAATTAATGTCTGCCCGTTGAGAAATATGATTGGCAACAGTACCTATCACCAAATCCGTGAAAATTTTTATGTCACTAAGGACCCCAAAAGCCAGATGCTACAATCTCCAACCGAGAGAAGAAACTCTTCTACTGCATCTTGGAAGTGGCATCTTCCTGCTTTTGTTTGAAGCCCAATTAGAAATGGACAGAACCAGTTGCCTTCTGGGGCAACCCAATCCACATTTGAACAGGCCTAATTGTTAGGATGTTTTGACTTAAGGCTAAATTTGTCTTTTTTTCTATTTCCACCCATTGCTCCCATTTCTGCCCTACTTCTTACCATATTTGTCATAAATTCTTTACTTCCTTCTCACTTTCCCTTGGCTTCCTTCAAGTCCTAGCTAAAATCCTACTTGCAAGAAAGGTTTTCTTTTATTTCCTTTCCTTAATATTCCTCCTTAATATTATTGTCTTTCCTCTACGATTGTATCTATATATCTTGTTCGAATATAGTTGTTCGTATGTCATCTGCCCCAGTAGTTTGAAATCCTTGAGGGGAGGGCCTGTTTTGCCTTTCTTTGTATCCCCAGTACTTTGCCTGGCACATACTAGGCACCTAAAAATGCTGGTTGACTTGACCTGACCTTCAGATATATGAATGCAGTTAATCATGACTATCCTAAGTCATTTTTTGGTTAAACATTCTCAGTTCTTCAATTGATCTTCATATGGCATGAATTCAAGACCCTTCATCATTCTAATTACCCTCTAATTTTAATGGTAGTATAATATAGCTAGCATTTATATGGCTTTGTAATGTTTGCAAAGTGCTTTTAAGGTTTGCAGAGCTCTTTACAAATACCTCATTTTATTTTTGCAACAACCCTGGGAGGTAGGTGCTGTTATACCCATTTTTACATGTGAGTACACTGAGGCTGACAGAAGTTAAGTGACTGGCCCAGGGTCACGGAAGTAGTAAATGAGTCAGTATTTGGATTCAGGTCTTTCTAAATTCATGTCCAGCTTTCTTTCCACAGAGGCACTTAGCTCAATGGTCACTACCTTAAGGGAATGCCCTAAATTTTTGGAGTACAAAGGGAACTGAAGTCTCCCACACTATTAAAAGAAGTTTGGTCTTTTTAAAATGCCCTTTCATTTTCTTTTCTCCTAAAAAGGAAGAGACTTATGTTTATTTTTATAAATGCTTCATTAAAGTTTGTAGCATTTTTGCTACTGAAGGAGACCTTGTGGTGGTTCCTAGCAATTTTTTTTTTGCAATTTCCCTAAAACTCTGGCTAACTTTTTTTTATACTTTAAACACATTTTGAAACCAACAAATATTTTAAAGTTATTCATAAGCTTTTTAAAGAAAATATTAACATCTTTATTAATAAATTTATTTTTTATTTTTCATTTACAACACTCAATTCCACAAGTTTTTGGGTTCCAAATTTTCTCTCCCTCCCTCTCTTCCACCCTCCCCTCCCAAGACAGCATGGAATCTGATGTATGTTCTACATATATCTTCACATTGAACTTATTTACATAATAGTCCAGTTGTGATGAATTGTAACCAATGGAATGAATCATGAAAAAGGAGAAACAAAACCAAAAAGAAGGAAAAAAAAGAGCAAAAAGTTTGCATCAATCTGCATTCAGACTCTATAATTCTTTTTCTGGTTGTGCATAGCTTTTTCCATCATGAGTCTTTTGGAGCTGTTTTTGAACCTTGCGTTAATGAGAGGAACCAAGTCTATCAAAATTAGTCCTTATAGATACTGTGTGTCTATAATTGTGCATAATCTCCTGGTTCTGCTCCCCTCACTCAGCATCAGTTCGTATAAGTCATTCCAGGTTATAGTGAAGTCTTTTGCTCCTCATTTCTTAGAGCACAGTGGTATTCCATTCCATTCACATACCACAATTTGTTTAGCCATTCCCCTGTTGATGGGCATCTCCTTTATTTCTAATTCTTTGCCACCACAAAAAGAGCTGCTATAAACGTTTTTGTACATACGGATTCCTTTCCCCCTTGTGTGATCTCTTGGGATATATCCGTAAAAGTGGTATTGCTGGGTCAAAGGGTATGCACATTTTTGTAGCCCTTTGGGCATAGTTCCTAATTGCTTTCCAGAATGGCTGGATCAGTTCACAGCTCCACCAACAATGTAAGAGTGTTCCAACAAAATCATCTTAAATGATATTTTGTGATGATTAAATATCATTCTTTAAAACTTTGAAAAATGGGAAGCAAATTTAGGTATCCATTAGGTTCCAACCTTGTTGTCTGGATTTAATACCACTTTAATATGTCCAAGCTTGCAGGCCTTTTATCCTCACCCTCAGCCTGGGGTAGAGGTGACAGTGGATTCACCACTTGGATTTCACTCCACATTAGAGAATTATCAATATTCTTTCAAACCTTGGTCCATTTCCTTGTTAAAACCCATTTATTCTCCCTTAGCCATAAGTTTTCTATGCAGGAATTCAGTGGATTCATGATTTCATGAATCCACGAACAAGCATTTGTTAAATGCTTCCTATTTACCAGGCACTGTTCTAGGTGGTGAGGAGGCAGAGAGAAAAGGAAAAAACCAGTCCCTGTTCTCAAGAGCCTTACATTTTTAGAATAAGCCCAGCTCTTATTATAATATTCATTTCATTACTTGTTAACCAATTAGTTTATTGTCACCCTCAGGAATGCCTACTCTTCCAAGGGTGATAAATGTTGAGTGGGTTCCATGAGGGGGTCTTTGGTGTTTGGTAGTTCCACTGACTCCTTTTATTATTGCTAGCATGATTAATAAAATGATTAATTACTCAGAAACTATGTCTTTCGAACTTTTTATATGTCACATAAAATTATTCTAAAAAGTGGTAGTTGTCAAAATCAGCTGGTACTGGATCAAAAATAGAAAAATGGATCAATAGAACAGATTGGATAATCCTGAATTAGAACCAAAGGCTTATGTTTTGCCAGTGTTGGATAAGTTCAGTACTACAAAATTGAGGGAAAGAATTATTCAGTAAAAATGGAGAGTAATATAAATAAATATATATACACAGACATGTACATATACATCTGTGTACATGTATGTATACACATATATACATGTATATGTTGGTATGGTAAAGAATAGAATTAAATCCACAACTCCACACCATATACTAGAATAAATTCTAAGTGGAGCAGCAATTTAACAAGTGTAGCATAATTGAGGCTACAAAACTAGATTAGGGCCAACTTGTGAAAGGGTTAAAAAGCCAACCAGAGGAGATTTTTTTTTCTGGTCCCCTTGGAATTTATAGAGTATGCTATATGCTAATGATGCGCTTAGACTTACACCTTGGGGGAAATCACTTGGTGGGGGGTATGGCTAAGATTGCAGAGAGGAGGAGACTTGTGGCAAGGAGACAATTAGAAAATTATTGTAGTAGTCCAGACTAGCGATGATGAAGGCTAGAACTAGGGTCCTAGCTCTGTTTTACTTTTCAGACTTTGCCAACATGTTTCAGCTGTCTTTTCCTTCTATCTCTGCAGCCTCTTGCTCCTGTTGATGAGTTCTTGGAACCTTCATTTTGAGGAAGGGCCCAGACCAGGTACCATTCCCTCCCTACCACTTTCATTGCTATTGTTCTCACACTAGTATAGACCTTCATTAGCCCTAACTTAATGGAGCATCTTCCACGCTGTGAAATCACAGATTCTTTATGTATTGATGACAACTCCTTTGTCTTCTGTTTATTTCCTTTCTATTGGCCAAACTCCCCCCATCCCTAATGTTATCCACATATACACATTTGAACAGGCCATATGCTTAAATGCTCCTCAAGGGAACATGAATTTCCACGGGATACTCTTAAAGATGGAAAACCCTTCCAGCATTTAAAGGAATGAACCTAGGATAGTTGTTGGGGCCTTGTCAACACCTTTTCAATATCATACCATATAGTACCACATCTGATGTGATCAGTTGATGGATAAGTAGGTGGGATTAGATTATAAATGACCTTGGAAGCTTATCTGAGGAGTTTGGAATTTAATTTTGGGTCACTGAGGAGACACTGAAGGTTTTGTATCAAGGTAATAACATGACGGAAGCAGATGGTTTCTTCCACTAAAGTTCTCCTTTGTGGAGATAGAGATATTTCTAGTTTCTGGAAGTCTGTGCCAGTGGAGGGAGTACATGATATGGTAGATTTTGCTAGTCTAGAAAAGTTTTGGATATAAGCTTGGCAATGGAGTCTGCTGAAAGACTGACCTAGCTAAAAGACTTCTCCCCAGGTAAGCTACAAGGTTGTAGAGAAGTTGCGATATACATTGGCAGAGGAAGTGTCCATAGCAATTAAGTCATGTATCCTTGATGTATTCAGGTATGTTGTTTCCTCAACTGGATTGCGTACATTTTTAAGACAGTGACTTTCTTTTTTCTTTCTTTTGTATTTACCGAACTCTTTAAAGTAGATGTTCAAGAAATATATTTCAAATAACTGGATATGGAGACAGAATAACTGTGTTTGTTGGCTCAGTGGATAGAGCGCCAGGCCTGGAGTCAGGAAGACTCATCTTTCTGAGTTCAAATCTGGCTTCAGACATTTACTAGCTGTGTGGCTCTGAGCAAATCACTTAGCCCAGTTTGCCTCATTTCCTCATCTGTAAAATGAGCCGAGGAAGGAAATGGCAAACCACTAGTATCTTTGCCAAGAAAATCCCAAATGAGGTCATGAAGAGTAAGACATGACTGAAAAAATGACTTAACAACACTACGGTTTAGGTTCTGGTTTTGCTACTTATCCCTTATGTGACCACCTTAGGCAAGTCATCTAACTTTTCTAGACCTTAAATTCTTCCTTTCTTAATTGAAGCATTAGATTGAGTGATTTCTGAACAGGTATGCCTCTCATGTTATATCTTTTCAGGTAGAGCTCCAAAGTGAAGAAAACTGTATCTGTTGTATACTACCAGTTTACCTTACTAGCCATGACTTTGGTGCCAGGAATACCAGAGTCCTCTAGCCATGTCCTTGCAGAGTTTGAGTCTTTGGATCCATTGCTATCTGCTCTCAGGTTGGATTCTAGTCGCCTGAAGGTGAGTTTCTTTATCATCATTTTATATTTGAGTATTCTCAATGATCTGGGTATACCATGGAACAAATATATTATTTGCCTTTCAGTTGTTTATGTTTAAGCAATGATTCTTACCTGTCTTAGAAATGCTACATAGCCTTCTGAATGCTGAGGATGTTTCTGTTCTTAAGAGTAATCATTTGATGCTGATAACTTTTCCCTTTAGAGGCTGAATTCAACAAACATTTAGTAAAAACCTCCTATTTACAAGGCTCTCTGCAAGGTACTGGGAATCCAGAGACAGAAGGAGAAATAACTGTTGCCCTCATAGAGCTTATGTTCTACCAAGGTTGGTGTTGGGAAAGGTGTTACAACATTTACATGGACAAGTAAATAGAAGATATTTTAAGAGTGGTTGGAGCATTTACAACTAGAGGAATCAAGAAAAGCTTCATAGAAGAGGTGGCAGCTCAATTGAGCTTTGAAGGATGTTTAAGGATATTAAGAGACAAAGGGGAAGATGGAATATATTCTAAGTGTGGGAGACTACCTGTGTGAATGAAGGGAGATAGGGAAGAGTTAGAAGGCTAATTTGATGGTAATGGAAAGTGTATAAAATGGGATAACTGGAAATGTAGATGGCGGCTAGACTGAAAACTCTTAAGTGCCAAGTTGAGGAGTTTCCATTTTGTCTTATAGGCAATAGGAAACGACTGAAAATTCTTGAAAAGATGAATGACATGGTTACTTGTGTTATTTTGGTAGTTGTGGAGGATGAATTGGGGAATAGAAAGATTGAAAACAAAGAGTACACTTCAAAGGAATTTGTAGTACCCCAGCTAAAGGCTGATGAGAGCCTAAAATAGGGTGTTGGCTGTGTGAGTAGAGAGAAGAGGATGAGGAAAATGTTGTGTTGGTAGAATTGGCAAGTGAGGGAGAAGGAAGAGTTGAGGATGTCTCTGCGGTTGTGAGCTTAGCGTTGGCAGGGTGGTGAGGCCCTTCACGGGGCGGGGGGGGAGGGGAGGGTAATGGATTCTAATTTGGACATATTAGGTGCTGCGATTTTGTATTCGAATGCATCATGGTTATTTCATTTTCAATTTCTGTTGCCCATGGGGTAAAATGAAACTCCTTAGCCCAACTTTTAAGGCCTTCCCAGTCTGGCTCTGACCTGCCTTTTTACCTTTATTTTGCCATGCCGCCTGCCTTCTGGGCACTCTGTTTCAGCCAGACTGGATAGCTAGCTGTTTCCCCAGCTCAGTCCCTGTCTGTCATCCCTGAATTTTCAGGGACCTCGCCAGATTTGGTTTATACTTCTGCTTTGTCTGTCCCTGTCAAAATTCTACTTCCCTCTCAAGGCTTAGCTCTGGTGTCATTTCCCCCTTATGTCTACTTTTACCTTCCTGCCAGCTAAAAGTGTTTTCTTTCTTCTCATATTTACTAGAGTATTTTGTCTGGCTTTTTCTTTTGCCCTTATCACATTTCACCATATCTGTGTATATGACTTACCTCAACATTCCCTTGTCCCATGGATGCTAGCTCCCATCTTGAGGAGAGGAATTTCATCTTTACACTACCTTGCGCGTAGAAGGTGCTTAAAAAATTTGTTGAACCAAATTTAATAACTCATTGTACTGTTTCAGAAAACAGGAAACGTGATTGACTATAAAATAGGACAAAAACCATACCTTATTACATTGTAGATGTTAATAAAATATTACTTTAGTGGGCTTGTTTCAGAATAAGAAATGGGCAATAGATTGCAAAAACAACTGTATTGACCACATTCTTGATAGTGTAATTTGTTTAGGTAGCTGTGGTTATACTAATTTTGACTCCAGGAGACCATAAACTTCCTGAAGTTGGGAACTGTTTCATTTTAGTATTTTTATTCTCTAGCACTTAACACAGTGCCTGGCACATAATAGGCAGCTCAAATGCCATCTTCTACAGGAGGTCTTTTCCTTTCCCAACCCATTTCCCTCTATGGCTACTCTTATCTACTCTGTATGTATCTTGTATGTACCTAGTTGTTGACAATCCATGTTGTCTACATTGTTAGAATGTAATCTCTTTGAAATCAAAGACTGTTTTTGGTTTTCTTTGTACCCTCAGCACAGTGCCTGGCACATAACAAGAGCTTGCTTAAGAAATTCTTGTTGGTTGATTGATTTGTCTTTTCAGTGTACAAGTATTGCTGTGTCTCGAAAGTGGCTGGCCCTGGGCAGCTCAGGAGGAGGACTGCACCTCATTCAAAAAGAAAGCTGGGAACAGAGACTTCTTCTTTCCCATAGGGTAAGATCAGAGAAACACTACCATACCCTGACTTAGGGAAGCACCGAGAAAATTCAGTTTGGTCTGTGAATTACTCAGCTTGGCACATAAGAAGCACTTAATCAGTAGGGTCAATTCTTTTCTTCTTTTTTTTTTTTTCGGAGGGGGAGAGGCAGGGCATTTGGGGTTAAATGACTTGCCCAAGGTCACACAGCTAGTAAATGTGTCAGTGTCTAAGGCTGGATTTGAACTCAGGTCTTCCTGACTCCAGGGCTCATGCTCTACTCACTGTGCCACCTCGTTGCCCATAGTGTCAGTTCTTTAGTGCTTCCTATCTGGGTAAGTAATCCTATCCCACTGAAGGTGGTTATGATTGAGCTCTGAGAAAATGTTTTAGATTTGATTTCTAAGTATGTTAAATTAAACCAACAGTATTTATTGAGCATTTAGTGGCAAAGCACTAACCTAGGTGCTGTGGAGATATAAAAAGTCTGAGGTACATGCCTTGCAGGAACTTAGCATCCAGTATGTGGTGAGAGAGAGAAAACTTAGACTATTTCACTTCTGATATTTATTTGAGTCTATAATAGTGATGCTCTTTAATTTATTACCTGTGTCATCACTTCTTATTCTTATTTGCTGGATTATTCATCTCCCACCCCATAACTATGGGCCCTAACATTGTCTTGTCTTGTCTCATCTCAGCATTCCTCAGTGTTCTCCTCAATTCACTTATTATCTCTATGCAAATGACTCCCACGTCTGTATGTCAAGTCCTACTTTCTTTCTTAAACTCCATTCTGGCATTACTATTTTTCTTCTGAAAATGAATTTCTCATAATCATTTCAAATTCACTGTGTTCTAAACAGAAATTATCTTCTTCCTTAAACTTCCATTTCAATGCTATCCTTTCTATTACCTAGGTTTGAAACCTAAGAGATATCTTTGATTCTTTCTTCACTCCTCATATCCAGTAAATTGTCAAGTCTTACTGATTTTTATCTAAAAGGTCTTTCTCAGTTTTCTTGTTCTCTCCACACATAGCCACCACTCTTGTTTAGACTCTAGTCATCTTCATGTTGGTTTTTCTTTTTTTATTCTCTGCCTTCTGTAATTCACCCTCCCCATATGTAGCTGCCAAAATAATCTAACTACAAGGCAAAGATCTGCCCTTATCCATCCTCTGTTCAATAATGATCATTGGTTGTTTATTGTGTCTAGGACAAAATTCCTCAGCCTGACATTTTGCTCCAATCTACCTTTTTGGATTTATTTGATATTATCTCATCTATACTGATCTATCAGATCTTCTCTGAGGTTGGAATTCCATCTCCCTTCTCCTTGTAGTCACATAGGGAACTGGGTTGTTTAGTGGAGAAAGCTATACCTGGCGTCAAGAACACTTGGCTTCAAATCATGACTCAAACACTTACTTGCTGTGTGACCCTAGATAAGCCACTTAACTGATCTCAGCCTCAGTTTCTTTATCTGTAAAATGGGGATACGAATTTAACACCTACTTCCTAGGGTTGTTGTGAGGATCACATGTATATAGTACACTGGAGACTTTAAAGCTCTTTAATTATTATTATTATTATCATCTGTCTCCCATGCTTAGAATGTATTTCTCTCTTTTGTCTCAGTGAGTTTTTAACTTTCTGGTTCTGCATGTCTCTGTTTCCCTAATTCCCTTTCCCTCAAATGAACTTGTGTTAATGTTTCTGTGTATGTGTTATATTGGGTGCAGTGGATAGAGCACCAGGCTTGGAGTCTGGAAGACCTGAGTTCAAATGTGGCCTCCAACACTTAATAGCTGTGTGACACTGGGCAAAACCCTGTTTGCCTCAGTTTCCTCATGTGTAAAATGAACTGATGAAGGAAATGGCAAACCACTCTAGTACCTTTGATAGGAAAACCACAAATGAGGTTATGAAGAGTTGGACACTACTGAAAGAATCACAACCACAGCATCATCATCATCATCAACAACAAATGTGTATTTCCTCCCACATATTCCTGGTAGAATGTAAATTCTTTGTAGTCAGGGGCTACTTTTAGTTTAGTTTTTTTTTCCCACCGATCATAGTTCCCTGCAGATATTTTCTGCAATATCAGACCACTTTTTTGTCTTACCAGAGAAGCCAGAAATTCAATGGTAAATAAAGATTGAGCCGTATGTTTTCAGTAGGCATGCTATTTGCTTTTGAGAATTGAATGTGAAACATATTTGGAGGGAAAAGAGTCAGAGACTTCATTCCTTAGCCCAGGCTCTCTTAATCTTTTGGTAAATTAGACATTTTAGACTTCAATCTGTATAGTGTGTTTCATATAATAATACCTAACATTCATGTAGCACTTTAAGGTTTGCAGAGTGCTTTATGTATATTATTGCATTTGAGTCTGATTAAAAATAATTTCTACCACTAGGGAAAAATGTACACTAAATGGAAGAGAAATGTGATCTTGCCCCTAAATTGAGAGCTAACAGTAGTATTCTTTAATCTTATACATAAACTCCATATCATTAAAACCTTTCTTGGGTTTTTTTTTTTGGCTTTAGGAAGGTGCTGTTTCTCAGGTTGCCTGTTGTTTACATGATGATGACTATGTTGCTGTAGCCACCAGGTAAGATGATTTTTTAAAATAGTATTTTTTCCAATTATGTGTAAAGACAATTTTTAGCATTCATTTTTACAAAATTTTGAGTACCAAATTTTTCCCCTCCTCCCCTTCCCTTCCCTGTTCCTAAAATGGTAAGCAGTTTGATATAGGTAATATATGTGCAATCATGTAAAACATATTTCCATGTTAGTCACAGTTGTGAAAGAAGAAACAGACAAAAAGGAAAAAAAGCAACGAAAAAAATAAAGTAAGTGAAAATAGTATGCTTACATCTGCATTGAGAGTCCATCAATTCTTTATCTGGATGTGGCTATCATCTTCCATCATGAGTCCTTTGTAATTGCCTTGGATCATTGTATTGCTGAGAAGAGCTAAGTCATTAATAGTTGATCATTACACATTGTTGCTGTTACCGTGTACAGTGTTTTTCTGATTCTGCTCATTTTACTTTGTATCAGTTCATGTAAGTCTTTCCAGGTTTTTCTGAAATCTGCCTGCTCATCATTTCTTATCGCATAATAGTATTCCTTTACATTCATATACCACAACTTGTTTGGCCATTCCCCAGTTGATGGGAACCCCTCAATTTCTAATATTTTGGCACCACAAAAAGAGATGTTATGAGTATTTTTGTACATGCAGGTCTTTTTCCCTTTTAACAAGAGGATGTTTTAAAAGTTTTCTTAGATTTTCCAGATATTTAAAATAGCCTTTTAAAAAAGCATCAAGAGATAGAATTCTCAGTTTTTGGACCTGGAATGGGGGTCAGATTTGACTTGCATTTTAAGACTTCTGGTGATGGAGGATCTGACCCTATGCTTTTAAATTCAGAATTTGTTGATGAGCTCCCAGATTAGTCATATCAGTCTTTTTAATCATCCCCCTCATTTGACCCTTTTCTTCTTTGTCAGAATCAATTGTGTTTGCGTCATCAACATTTCATTCTGCAGAACCTCCCATCCTTGTTGGTATATGTTCTTTTCATAGGTTCATGCCATAGGATCCTGTTGATCTAATCTCTGAAATCTGAAATTTGCTTTTCCAAAGTTTAGGATTCAGAGCTTGATTTTCTCCATCTTGTCTATCCATAAGATAGTGGCTGGGGTTATGGACATGCTTTTTAATTTTTAGAAACTCTTATTTTTATATAAGTTGATACTCATTGTTACAATTCTCTGTGTTGCTAATAATTTTTTCTTTTTGACTGTTCTCTTAGTCAAGGTTTTGTAGTAGTTTGGGAATTAAATCAAGAACGTCGTGGGAAACCAGAACGAATTTATGTATCTTCAGAACACAAAGGCCGAAGAGTTACATCTCTCTGTTGGGACACAGCTATTCTTAGAGTTTTTGTAGGAGACCATTTGGGAAGAGTTTCTGCCATCAAATTCAACACATCCAAACAAGGAAAGGTGAGAAATAGTTCTTTTCTTTTTTCCATAGAGCAAAGGAGTTTGGCATGGTTTTATAGATTCCTGAAATAATGGGAGAACATGATAGCCACTGTACAACTTGAAGAAGTGGTAAGAGCCAAGTTTAATTTTTTGAATGGAGAATGGCTAGGAGAAAATACATACAGTGTTTTTAGGTTTTGTTTTTAAAATTCTTTATAAAGTTAATTATTTTCTGTGAAATTTTTGATCAGGAACTGAAATCCTCATAGGATGTCACATTTGGATTTGCTTTATTTTCTTATTTTGATATCTAAAATTTTGAAATTGGGAACAAAAAGGGAACAATGTTTTAATTATTATAATATTTCATTATTCTGTGATGAAATAAATTTTTATTTTCTATACCTCTCTTCTAATCTCCCTCCCCACAACTATTTAGGCAGCTGCTACCTTTGTGATGTTCCCAGTTCAGACAATAACAACAGTTGACTCTCGAATAGTACAGTTAGATTATTTGGATGGAAGATTGCTTGTATCTTCACTCACTCGATCCTTCTTATGTGATACTGAGAGGTAAATTTGGTTGCATCATACACTGTAATTTTTATTAGTTAAACAGTGGCTTAAATGAATCAACAAGTACTTGCCCTTATTTCTCTTTGTCAGTCTTTATATTTTTCATGAGGAAAAGGCAGATATTTGTCTTTCATATAAGTTTTTCTCATGTTTGCTTTTGATACAGTGGATAGTTCTGGAGTTCTCCATACTCACCAACAAACCAGGTTAAATAAAGTATGTGTTCAATTATTTACACAGTGAAAGGGAACATGGAACCATGGAATCGTGTAGGTGGAAGGGAGGTTAACTAGTAATGCCTCCTTTAAAATGTAGGTAAGTGATCCTGTAGATGTCTTCCTAAAGACCTGGAGTGATGTGAAATTCATTTTCTAAGGTAGTCCATTCTCCTTTCCCACTGCTTGGACAGAGGAGAGAACGCTTAGATGGGAAAGTAGAAAACCTTACCTAAGTAGTAGACATTCTGAAAAATAGAGTTGAGCAAATAGAATCTTAAGTAGTAGATATTCTGAAAAATAGAGTTGAGCAAATAGAACTAAAAACTTCAATGAGATAAGAAATATTAGAACAAAGTAAAAAGATATATTTTATGAGAACTACCATCAAAAACAACCGACCTGGAAAAAGCGATGAGGTGAGATAATATAAGAATAATTAGATTCCCCTAAAGCCATGACCAAACAAAAATCTTGGATTTCACATTTCTAGAAGTCATAAGATAAAGCTGCCCAGAAATACTAAAAACCACAGGGCAAAATGAAAACAGAAAGAATCTGTAGGTCAACTGAAAGAGATCCCAAATTTAATACATCTAGAAATGGAAGAGCTAAATCCCTGAGCATCTAGCTTAAAGAAAAAATATTTCAAGGAGCCAGGGAGAAAGAGTGTACCAAAGAGCCAAAGTCAAGATCATAAATTATATAGCAATTATTAAAAGTAAAGGAAAACTTGGAATACGGTGTAGAAAAACACAAAAGAAAAAGAATTGAAGACAACTGCAACTTATCCTACGAAATTGGCTATAATTGATCCTAACAGAAGAAAAAATGCAAGGGTGGAGGGGTGGGTTAAAACCAGGTCATGAAGGGCCTTAAAAACTAGACTGAGAGTTTTGTATTTTGTACTTTAGGCTATGTGGAGCCACTACATTTTTTGAGCAGGGGAATCAAACGGTCAGACTTGTCCTCTAGGAAGATTATTGTGGCCACTTTATGGAGGATGCAATAGAGAAGGGAAGGACTGAAGACAGGACAACCAGAGGCTTTTACAAGGATGTTGGCTATGTAGAGAGAAGGGGATGGATGTGAGAGATGCTGTAGGTATAGAATCAATAGAATGATAGCTAACCGATTGGCTTATAAGAGGGGCAGAAAGGAGAAAGAAAAGTCAAAGTGGACTCACATACAGTGAAATTTACTCTGTATGCTTTTCTGTGTATATGCTGTATGTCCCTGGGAGAATAGTACACATTTAGAAGATAATTATGGGAAATTTTGGTAACAAAATATTTAAAATAACTATGCTAATTTTTAAATAGCTATAGGTTTTACTCTACTCCCTCACCGTTTACCCCCAATAGCCTTTTACTGTCACTTTTAAATAATTCAGTTTAATTCAGTAAGCATTTATTAAGCACCAGAGATATAGAGACAAAAAGAAGTAACTGCTGTTCTCGAGGTGCTTAAAAATAACTCATAAATAAATGTAAAATATATAGAGACATTTTTAAGGGAGATCAGGAAAGTTCTCATACAGGAGTTTTCACTTAAGACTAATCTTGAAGAGAGCAAGGGTTTCAACAGGAGGAGGTGTAAAGAGAGAGTGTCTTCCAAATGTGAGCAGTAGCTGGTGGTACTAAGGTGCAGGGGCAGGAGGTGGAATGTTGTATATGAGGAACAACATTAGGTTGGTACAAAGAGGGAAGTGCCTTAAAAAGAATTGACAACCCAGTGAAATGATTTGAGTTTTCCTGTTCCTACCACTGTCCACCTTCTGTTCGAAATACTAATAAATAGAAGAGAAAAGGGTCCTGGGAATGAGGAAGAGGAGACTAAGGTTCTTTTCGTTTAATACAGGAAGCCTAAACTCCCAAATAAAAATCAGTTCACTTGGAAAACATTTATGGAGCATTAGACTCTATTGGTATGAAATTAGGTAGGTGACACTCCCTTTATTCAAGGAGCTAATTAGAGAACTCGGAAATCTATATCTATATCTCTCTGTATAGTTGTCTCATATATAATGTATACATAAAACATATATTAGTATTAATATTTTATTGACGAGAACAATGAGGACTGGAAACATCATAGAAATTTAGGGTCAGCTGGTTATTACTATCTCTTTCTAGTGCTTGTGTCCCTAAACTGTGTTTTACCTTTATGAAGCACCTAGAAAACATTTGTAAGACAACCTGAAGATAATCTCAAAATACAAAAGAATGTTAGAAATGCTAAACCTTTTCAGGCTGTTGGTGTAAGTACAGTTGTGTGGTACCAGTATATTCGAGTGCTAGGGAAACAGAAAACAAGGAAGATATAACTGTGGGCTGGGGCTGTTGGGCCTTGTATTGACTTACTGTATTGTTGCTTTTAATCTTTTAATAACATACATAACTCTTCTCCCCTCTCCCCCCTCCCCTCCCCACTCCCACCGCTTTTTTATTACTAGGGAAAAGTTTTGGAAAATTGGTACAAAGGAAAGAGATGGAGAATATGGAGCTTGTTTTTTCCCAGGAAGAAGCTCTGGGACTCAGCAGCCCCTAATATATTGTGCCCGTCCTGGCTCTAGAATGTGGGAGGTGAACTTTGAAGGGGAAGTTCTGAGCACACATCAGTTCAAGAAACTTCTCTCCTCATCACCTCTTCCTGTGATTAATTTAAGGTAGGGATTGTAAGGCTGGTCTATGATCATTTTAGGTCCTTCCCATGGGAAGGGCTTAGCTTGATATTTCTTGAATGCAAATGTATTTCCCAATTAGTCATTCAAAGATCATTTATTGAGTGCCTTCTCTGGATGAGAGACTGTGATGAGACCGTGAGAGAGACCTATGATGCAATTTGTTGAAAGGCTGTATGATAGTAATCATAAAAGACTCTACTTGGAGTGCATTGAATAAGAACATATTTTCTTATCTGCTATGGTTTTAAGTTTTTTTACCCAGAAATTTTCTTTGAACAGTGAAGAAAAAATAAAATAGATGTTCCAAGTCATTAAAAAGAAAATTATTTATTTCCTAGATCAGAGCCTGAATTTAATAGTACAGTTGGTTCATCTCAGTCTTTGACTTTTCCCAAACTCTTGTATCTAAGGTAAGCCTCCATTACTGTTTCTCTCTTTAAAAAACTGCAAAAGCTTTGTTCACATTTCATTGATTGTCTTTTAGAGCTGTTTTTAATGCCTCAGTTTTAAAAATAAAAATAGCTGGTGGAAGAAAGGAAATGGTTTATCCCTTAAATATGTCAGTGGAACCAAGAGGGTCCAGAACTGTGTTCTACTTTTGCAATTCCCCATTTTCAGCTTTCAGAATAACTCTAGATATGCATTTTTTCATCTCTTAATTAAAAGGCTCTCATAGAAAAATATATGTGGGCTTATTCTTTAGAAGCTTAATATTTATATCTTTAGAAGAATTCTGTATTTCTGCCCATTTGACACCCCCAACTAGGTTGCAGTGGTGTTTGCATTATTATTGTTTTAGCCTGGCATTCCTTGGGAAGTAACCTCATGTTGTCTTAAAAACAATTAGTACACAAGACACTAATAAACCAGCCAAATAAACCCCCTTGCAAAATACATCCTACCCAAAACAGTTTATTGTTTTTGAAAGAAAGGAAGGGTATATCCTTTAATGTGATATGGTACTAACATCAGCCATTGTATTTGAACATTTTTGTTGCCTCTTCATATCAACTTCATCTACATTATTGTCGTGTATATTGTTCTTTTTGTCCTGCTTTCTGATCTGTCCAATCTGTCAACCCCTGAGAAACTCTGCGCCTCTACCCTGCTCTGACTAGCCATTTCTGACTGTCCCCAAGAAGATCCCCAAATACCCCAGAAGTTTCTAATTGCCCTGTTCTTGGATAGAGATAATTCCAAGGACATTTCTGTGACCTTGTTTTTGTGTATGCTCAACACCTTCAATACTTCCTTCTTGCAGTTGGGCTGTTCTTTGTATCCAGACTATGCTCTCCTGCTTGTTTTCTATACTGTGCCCTATAAGAATCCCCTTCTCCCCTTTCTTCCCTAGCATCCCTGTCTGAATAAGGCAGTTTGTTCCAAATTGCAAGCCTGAGTTTTTTTTTTTTTGGGTCGACAAATCCAACAAGCAATTTTAAGTACTTAAGTGAAAGGCACTGTCCTAGGCCTTAGGAATACAAAAGGAAAATGGAAAAAAAAAACCCAGCCCCTATTCTAAGAATTTATAGCTTATGTTCTACTGGGTAGGGGAGATTCGGCATGTAAACAGTATATATGTGATAATTTGGGGAGGAATGGAAGAATACAGACAACTTGGGTGGATTAGGAAAGATTTCTCCTAGGATACCTAGGTACCTAGGGTACCATTAATGAGTCTTGAAGGAAACTTGGGAGTCTGGGACGTGGAAGGAGAAGGAGTGCATTTCAGGGACGAGGATCAGCTGACACAGAGGTTAGAGAAGCAGCCAGTATACCAGTTTGGCCAGAAAAGAGTGCATTATGGAAATAAATAGAGGGAGTAAGCCTGAAAGAAAGCCTAGAGCTGTACTGTTAAAGGCTTTAAATGACAAGCTGGGGATTTTGTATTTTATTCTGGAAGCCACAGGGAACTGTGTGAAGGGTGTCTCTGAGTCTGAAAGTTGGGAGCCCAAATAGGCTGTCAGAATAGTTGAGGTGGAGGTGATGCAGGCCTGAGCTAGAATGATAACTGTGAGTGGAGAAAAGAATGTGTATGCAAGATGTGTTGGGTTGGTAGAATGGCAGCTGGAGAAAGGGAAAAGACTTGTGTAGTGATTAGAGCCATAGGCCTGGAGTCGGGAAGACCTAAGTTAAATTTGACCTCCGACACTTACTAGCTGGGTGACATTGGGCAAGTCACTTATTTCTGTCTTAGTTTCCACAACTTTAAAATGAGGATAATCACAGCACCTACCTCCCAGGGTTGTTATGAGGACAAATGAGTTAATATTTGTAAAGTGCTTTGCAAATCTTAAAGCTCTGTATTAACACTAGTTATTATTATAAAGAGTCAAAATTGACAAGTTTTACCTCAAGTGATTGGAAGCATGATGGAGCCCTTAATGTAAATAGAGAATACTTTTAGTGCTGTTTTCATTTATATTGTAATCATTGTTAATAATCAACAAGCACTTATAGGCTTACTTTGTGCCAGGCACTGTTCAAAGTGCTGAATTTCGTTCTTTTGGTTCTGTTTTCTTCAATCTGTGTATTTCATACAAGTCATCTTATGTTTCTCTGACATTTTCATATTCGTTATTCTTATGCTTTAACATTCTGTTCTATTTATGTACTGTGTTGTGTTTCATTATTTCCTAGTTGATGGGTACCCACTTTATTTCCAGTCTTTTTTTCTTTACCATAAAAAGCACTTCCATAAATATTTTGTTATCTACAAGACCATTTTTTTGTGTCTTTGATCTCCTTGGAGTAAATGCCCAGAAGTGAGATTTAGAGGTTAGTGAACAGGTTAGTAACTTTTTTCACATAATTCCAAATTATTTTCCAGAGTGGTTGCACTGTTTTCTAGCTGTGCCAGCAGCCTGTGGCTTCTCCATTGTCTACTATTATCATCCAATCTCGTTTTTGCCAATTAGATGGATATGAGGTGGAAACTCTCAGTTGTTTTAATTTGCATTTATTTGTGATTTGGAACGTATTGTTGTAAGGTTGTTGCATTTCTTCTTTTGAAAACTGAACATCCTTTGGCAATTAATTTATTAGAGAATGGTTCTTGGCCATTATATTTGTGTCAGTTCTCTTGTATATCTTGGAGAGCAGACTTCTAACAGAGATATTTGAATGCGTAGATACAATTTTCTTACTGAAAGTTTTTTTTAGTCTAGTTGTGTTGATTTTGTTCATGTAAAAACTTTTTAATCGTACGGAATTGAAATTGTCTATTTTGATTTTTATTTCCTGGGGCTTTTCTAAAAGATAGTTTTTCTTTTCAAAAAGATTTCTTGAGGGGCAGCTAGGTGGCGCAGTGAGTAGAGCATCAGCCCTGGAGTCAGGAGGACCTGAGTTCAAATGTGACCTGACACTTGACACACTTACTAGCTCTGTGACCTTGGGCAAGTCACTTAACCCCAATTGCCCAGCCTCCTCCCCTCAAAAAAAAAGACCTAAAACTAAAAAAACAAAACAAAAAAATTTCTTGGGTTGTCAACTTTTTCTTCATAATTTAGAATTTCCATTGTGTTTGGCTAAGTTTTAACAAATTACCAGTTTTAGTAGGTGTGGTAGGATTATAGCTAGATCACCAATTGTTTGCCACACCTGCAGATTTGTCTTGGTTTTTGCATATGAGAGGCTGAATTCTTAGGATTTATAGGGTAGACCTGTGTATCCCAATGCCCTGTAAATGGACACACACTTGCACAAAGCCTTTAGTTCCTCTGATGCCTGTTTTTTCTTGCAGTGAGCACTATGTCCTGACTTGGAATGAAAGAGGCATTTATATTTTTATTCCCCAGAATGTTCAGGTTCTTCTTTGGAGTGAAGTCAAAGGTAACCATTACATTTGTGCCATTATGTACTTTTAAAGTTGTTCATTCAATATGCATTTTTAAAATCGCCTTCATATAGAACCCTGTGTTTGGCAGTGGGAGAGATCCAGCAAGATAAAAGATTGGGTTCCTGCCCCCTATTCAGGAGTTTAGGAATTTTGTATTTGTGTGAAAGGTTTATTACATAAATAGACTTTTCTTGAATGAATGAAAAATCACTTATTAAGTGCATATTACGTACAAGTCATTTTTCTAAGCTTTAGGGGTACAAGTAGAATAGCACAGTCCGTGCCCTCTAGGAGCTCTCTTTCTAATGTAGGAGATAGCACAGGCCAGATGAAAGGTTTCAGCTGCAAGATGGATGGGGAGGGCCCCTGGTTTTGGGGAGCAGCTATTGAACAAGTGCTCATGCCTCTTCTTTTGTGTCATTTCCACTGATAAAATCACTTCAGTTTCTGATGCTATACCACTTGTCAGAGCCAAGGACTTTGGTGACAAGAACCTTCTTTTTTGGACCTTGAGTAGCTGCCAGGTTGCATCTCCATAGGGCTGCTGCCCGGCATAAGGCTGAGGGCACTGGCCTGAAAGCATGGATCCAAGGCTTTGGGCTCAGAGCCCTGGGCTATTTATTGGATGTGAGGGGAGATGGTGCTCAGGATGGTGGCAGTGTTCGCTTCTCCTGGCACCTGCTGCTCCAGCAAGGCTTCAGTAAGGGTGGCCTGGCCTGCTCTTCCCCTTGCCCTTAGCCTTTCAGAGATGGCAA
>CM053623.1:416436947-416455422 GCA_028646595.1 Phalanger gymnotis
ATACTGCAAGCAGCCAGAAAGAAACAATTTGAGTATTGTGGAAACACAATCAAGATAACACAAGATCTAGCAGCTTCTACGAAGGGCTTGGAACATGATATTCAGGAGGTCGATGGAGCTAGGATTAAAACCAAGAATCACCTACCCAGCAAAACTGAGTATCATGCTCCAAGGCAAAATATGGATTTTCAATCAAGTAGAGGACTTTCAAGCTTTCTCAGTGAAAAGACCAGAACTGAATAGAAAATTTGACTTTGAAACACAAGAATCAAGAGAAGCATGAAAAGGTAAACAAGAAAGAGAAATAGTAAGGGACTTATTAAAGTTGAACTGTTTTGTTTATATTCCTACATGGAAAAATGATGTGTGTAATTCATGAGACCTCAGTATTAGGCGTCTGAAGGGAATATACATATATATGTATATATGTATATGTGTATATACATATGTACATATGTATAACAAAATTAATGAAAATTCCTAAGGAAAATCACACAAAAACTCCTACATTGACACCAATGTTCTGAGGGACTTTTCTCCTGCTATCCTAATTTCTTTCTTAAGAGGGGGCTTTATCACTATCCTGGGGCACAAACAATTTTTCTTTAAGGCACCTTACAGGCTCTGTAGAGTGGGGATGAAAGAGTTAATTTTAGAGCCAGAGAGCTCTTGTTTGAAGTCTTGCCTCTAACACATGCTGGTTGTGTAAGTCTGAACAACTCACATAACCTCAATGCTCTAGAACAGGGATCAAACTCAGATGGAAAGGGGGCCCCAAATAAACCATTCATAAAGATCCCTGTGGCTGCAATTTACTTAGAAAACTATATATTAACATTATTTATGTTCTATTATACAGGATGTCCTTAAAGTCAGGACACATAGCCAAAAATGCATATTTTGAAATATTTTGAATATTAACAGACCTTGGCCCCCCTGGCTTCTTTTTCTGGGGCATGCTAAAAGAGAAGGTGTACTCAATGAAAAATCGCAGATGCAACACACTTAATTGAACATATAATGAGTGAATGTACTAAAATTGATGGTAATGTGGAGTTGCTGCATCGAGTTTCTGTGATTCTTGCAAAGCGCATCAACCTTTGCATCACAAACGATGGAAATCATATCAAAGATGTTACATGTTAACATTCCAATTAAATAAGTTTTGTTGAAAATTTCATTCATTTCATTTCTTGAAAGTATGCATTTTGGCCTATGTGTCCAGACTTTAGGAATGCCCTGCATTTTTATTTATTTAGGTAGTATTTCTCAATTATATATAAATCTAGCTCTGGCCTGACTCAGGAGTTCTGCAAGCTGAACTGTCCATAGCTTATGTTTTGATACCTCAGCTGAGTCAACTCTCTGAGACCGTCAGTTGCAGACAAACTGTTGACAAGCTCATTAGTTAGGTACTGTTCCTCATCTGGGATCCTCTACATTAATGAAATTGTAAGTCTAATACTTATCTTTTCCTTGAGCAGAATGCTTTTTTTACTTCTTGTGATTAAGGTAAATTTTCTCTGAGCTTCAGGAATAATTCAGTAACTATTAAAGATGCCTAAAATATGATTCTTAAATAGCTTGGTTACCTATTGCTTGTTGAGCTTTTTATGATGAAACAAATGATATTGTTGACAGTTGGATTCTTTTGGTTTGGAAGCTGGGTGATCATTTGTCAGGGATATTGTAGAGGAGATTCCTATTTACGATGGGTTTAGACTAGACCAGCAGTGTGGTACAATGGGAAGAGTTGGATTTGGCAATAAAAGGCCCTGGATTTGAACCTGGCTCTGCTCCTTACTACCTATGGGGTGATGGGTAAATCACTTCATCTCACAGGCCTCAGATTCCTCATCAGTAAAATAAGTGAGCTGAGCTAAAGGACAGCAAAGGTCCCTCCTAGCTCTAAATCCAATGGCATATATGATCTAGAACTTCTGAGGATCCCTTTCATCCTGAGACTTTCTATGATTCCCAGAACTCCAAGAACTACTTGGGATCTTGGCCTTCCCCACTCAGATCCAGTGGCCTATGGACCTGACCCATACCATTCATAGTTGACTCCCCCATGCACAACCCAGGCCTCCATCCCAGTGAGAAGAGGCAAAAGGCACCAGATTCGTAGAAATGTACTACAGCCATCCAGTACCACTTACTATGGAAAAAAAGAAGTCACTGTAATTTACAGCTTTTTACTCCTTAATTCTATGAATTAGCTTTCCGTAGAAAAATTGTGTTGGTAGATTTGATTAAATATAAATAAAATAACAAAATTTATGATGACTATATAATTACTATGTAATAAAGTTAACGATAATAAACATACAAATTATTACTATATTATAAAATTTACCCAAGATTTTTTTCATTGCTGATAGATACATATATCTCCTAGAAGCAGGGCATATTACCCAAAAGTCTCACACAAATTTCCTTCCAAACTAAAGTTGTTGTTAATATGGGTTTAGAGTAAGCACAAAATAAAGTTTAAAAAATTAAGAAAACATTGGAAAATAACTGCACGAAATCACTGTAGGAAAATATATTTACTGCTTTTTTAAAATTCAAAGAGGGTATTTATTTTTTACCATCACCACTCTTCTAATTCTCTTCACTTTTGTTGCTGTTCTCAAATCGATATTATATACTATACATACATTTCCTGCCACCCAGATTGAGTCTAGATAGATTGTTTATCTACTACCTGCCACTTGTCTAGCACTGCCAATGCTAAGGAGAGAGACAGGAATGTAAATGATGATAGGAATCCTGGTGTGAAGGGGCTTACAGAATCTTTTTATTAAATCTTTGTAATTAGTGAAAAATTGTATTTATCAAGTACAAAATGCCTAATAGACACACAAAATGCTATAGGTTATGATAAAAAGGAGACATTAGTACTATTTAAAGATAACTTGCAATTTTGTTAGTAGAAGGAAACTCAAAGGCCATCTGAGTCAATCTAAACCTCAATCAATTAAAAAACTAATTAATCGCCTAATATGTTCAAGGTACTGTACTAAGTAATGAGGATACAAGTACAGAGAATGAAATAAGAACTTTAGAGATGTGACTAAAACTAATTAAAACAACTACTGTTGGCAAAATTTCAGAATATAAAATAAACCCAAATCAATCATCAGAATTTCTGTATATTGCCAATAAAATATAGCAGGATGAGACAGAAAGAGAAACTCTTTAAAATAACTACAGGAAGATGTAAAGTGAAGTGAGCAGAACCAGGGCAACATTGCATACAGTAATAGCAACATTGAGCAATGATCAACTGCGAATGACTTCTCTTTTCAGCAGTATGATCATCTAAGACAACTTTAAAGGGCTCACGATGGAAAATGCTATTCACATCCATAGAAAAAAACTGATAGAGTCTGAATGCAGATCGAAGCATGCTATTTTTTTTGCTTTCCCATGGTTTTCCCCTTTTGTTCTGATTCTTCTTTCACAACGTGACTAATGTGAAAAGATGTCTAATATGATTCTACATGTATAGTCTATATCAGATAGGATGCCATCATCAGGAGGAGGGAGGGGGAAAATTTAGAACTCAAAATTTTATAAAAGTGAATGTTGAAAACTAAAACTTAATTAAAACAAAACAAAAAGAGAAGTACAGTGTCCTACATAAAATCTTGTTCCAAAGCCTCACCTTGGCTGAAAGTTTAGTCCTGGCTCTCAAAAACTATGCCTGTGGACACTAATATCTTATAAGTTCTACTATGAAATAAAGGTTTCAAATATGGCTCTCCAAAAGATCGAGGCTACTTTCTGAAGAAAAATGTAGCTAAGTAAGGAGAGTTTCATGACCGGTGGCCTGAGCACTTGGTGATAATTTCTTTGGCCATGCCATCCCAAAAACAAAGAAAAATTCAAAATGACCCTCTGTCTCGTTTAGCTTTCTACAGTGATAGCTGCAGAATGGCAGACAAGGGTGTGGGTTGTGCTAGGAATCCCACAATTTTGAAACTGTCTACACACTTTAGAGTTCAACAACTTGCCTGGGAGAATTCTAAGTATAAGATTTTTGTCCAGTGACCAATGATACTGGAAGAGCTGGGTTATGTCAACTTCGGCATTGTCTCTACAAAAGAAAGCAGAAGAAAGAAGGAGACAATGACTGAAATGAGGGAGGATTTCTGAGTAATCTTGGGGAGACAGAGGAAGGATTTAGGAGAAGTGTATGCCCCAGGACATGTGCCTATCTCCTTTGCAGTCCATATGATAATTATTTGAAAAAAAATGACCACTATGTCTTAAACACTGAAGCAAATGAATGAAGATATATAGAGAATTTATATGAACACCTCAGTAAGATCCATTAAGTGAAAGCATGTTATACTTTGATGGCTAGTAACATTATTGCAAAGTTGGAATAATTGACTATGGTGAGAAATGTATTAAAAAAAACCCCATTGATTAAGAAGCAGAAATGAGAGAGGTCAAAGACTTTACTATAAAGAAGTCTCCTGTATTTACATCATGAATACTTTCTATGAGAAAAGAAAAGGTTCATATTGTGAGCTCTAAATAATGTCGCAAAATTGAACTTTGATGGACAGGAAAACACATACTATTGATGTGAAAATATTCTTATATCCATTGTCTTTGTAGAGTTAAGTTTTTAGAGCGAAAATTGGGGTTAGTCAAAGCTAGAAGAAATAAGAAATTATATGAAAGGCTACTTAAGCAACTCTAAACAACTCAAATCTGAACAATTTTCACAAGCAACTAATCATTAAAAATGGGGAAACCACAGCGAAAACTACATGAACATCAATTATTATTGTACATGGAAATTTTACTGATTGCAACAATGAGACTGAAAGTTCCACAAAGGGCTCAAGTCCACAAATACTGAGAATGATGTAAAGTGTAGGCAACATTGGTCTAAAATAGGAATGCTTTGGAAAGTCTTACAGAGAAAGATCATGTTCATCGTCAAGTATATCATCTTATAAAGCAGAGAGAATCAGTAGTGGGTAAAGCCAATTTAAGGAACAAAAGCAAGAGATTCAACTAAGAAAATTTATCTTGATGGCGTGTAAGCATGAAATTTGAGGAACAACTAACAAAAGCAAAATGGAAGTGATCTGTAAAGAGTTTTATAACAAACTGTGTTTGCCATCAAGGATGGGATACCTGTCAAAACTGAAATCTAATGTCATTGTTCCAGATAATTCATTGTGAACAGTTAGAAATGCCAAATGTTCTTATTTGCAGATGACAATGGGATGGTTCCATGGAGCCATATTATAATGCATGGCTTCATGGAAGAGTGATGTAGCCAGTGACAGCAACTTAGACTTGCCAACGCATAATCAATAAGGAACTTTTAAGCAAGAGTAAAAGATCATCAAAGAATCATATGACAAGAAAAGAAAATAAGCCAATTATGTGTTAAGGATAAGGGATATTAGCTAGAGAGCCTGAGTCCATCAGTGGCATCTTTGCAAAGTCAGGAGAAAATGAGGAAAGTCTCTAGTCCCTTGGGTGGCTCCTCTGAGGTGAAACTGGAAGAGATATGGACAAGACTATAATAGTGTGAGCAGGAATGGGTTGGATTGCACTATGCATGGTGGGAAGGAATATCAAAATTGATGAGCACCCTTTGAGATTTGGAGTGTCCCATAATTGGGATGTCATAGTCCAAAGGCACTCTGGCCTGATCTGACAATTTGTTGAACACTTTGTTTGGTTCTCAGTGCCACATTTAGGAAGGACCCTGATAGAAGTGTCCATAGAACAGTGACACTTATGATGAAGGTTGCAAATTATACCTTATGTAAATTGGTTGAAGAAGATGGGGATGTTTACCTTGGAGAGGAGAAGTCTTCTAGGCAGTGCATGTGATGGCCATCTTTAAGAACTAATCAAAGGGAATAGATTTATTTTTCTTGGCTTTTCACACTATATCCCCTGGTGTTTCCTTTGACCACCAAGAAGTGGCTTACCATGAGGTTAGATCTCATATTTTCTCTTCCACTTCTGTCTCCCACAGATATGATGACCAATTCCTTTCCCCCAGAGAGCTATCTCATCAGTTCCTGGAAGCTTGTGTGAAGGGCTACAGTTGTACTAAAAACCATGGCTCTTTTGTCATGTGTAAGCAAGTCTAGATGTCTTTTGAGATCCCTTCAAATTCTTATATTCTGTGTATTTCTATAAGTTGGTTTCCTTAATATATGCCCAGTACTTTGGTAGGTCCCGTAGGACATTATAAAAGTATAAAACATGTTCCATGCTGTCACAGAACTTGTAATCTAATTGGGATAAGAGTGAACTTCTACAAAACAATGAGTGATTGTGATGAATGTTTAATGCTGGACCATCTTCCCTGCCTATGGAAAACTGAGCTCTTTTGAAGGGTGACCTTTATTGCTCGCAGACTGAGGTCTTAGAATGTGGCATCACTGTTCAGATTCTGTCCTAGATGTACTCTGTCTATTAGATCTGCTATAGTCCAGGAGATGAGGGAAAACCATGAAAGATATTGAGAGAAACATAGGACACATGAGGTACAGCATCTACTCAACACATTGTGGTCTCTGGCCCCATACAATCTTAAGGAACATGGGAAAGGGAAAAATCAGGACCACCACTAATCAGCTGCTGTAAACTTCTTGGATCTCTTCTTACTATTTATTTCCTTTCACACAATGTGACATGATTCTCATACAGAATTAATTCATCAGGCCAGTGCACACCAGCCCTGAAGTGGCGTGAATGAAAAGAGGTTGAAATGTATGTTTCTTCCCTGAACTACATATGGAGGAAACCTGGCACTTATCTCTGACAATATACCCAGGAGATTAAGAATAGTATTTCAGAATGGGGTGACACTTGCAGTCTGGGGTAAACAGAAAAATTCTCAATCAGGAGGCCCCATCTCATTTGAGTCTCAAAGGACATGTCTTACACAGGTAGAGAAGAAGAAGTATCCCATACTAATAGAATGGCATGAGCCAAGATTCAGATGGGAATGAAAACTGGGAAATTAAGTTTAATTCAGTAAGATTTTCCTACTTCTTGTAACTTCCCATGGGTTTTATCATGGACCAGTCAGTTAACCTCTCTAGGCTTCAGTTTCTTCATCCAATTCATTCTTCATCTTCATTCGATTTATAGACCCTACATCATTAGGTTGCTGTGAAACCCAATGAAACAACATGTGAAATATGCTTCACAAACCTATAAATTGTTGGTTATTTTTTATAAATAAAAACTAAACTGGACCTAGACCTGAAGACATTTGAAATGATGTTTTACAGAGACTGAAATGCATCTATAACATTCAGAGGGTAAGATTATCTGGTTAAATGTGTTAAACTAACCCCATGGAGCTCTTTCCTTTGTTCTAAGACAATGAAAGTAAGAGAAAACATGCAAATAGGAAAACTTGCCAAGAAACTAGAGTTGAGTATTTTGCAGTCTGAGAAAAGAATTGTTTCTTTGTTCCTTGACATTTATTTTAATAAGCACTCGGGCAGAATTTTTAAGGGGGAATTCTCCAACTTACTGAATGTACAATTGGCTTACAGACTTGTTCCCTATTTGTTCCATTGCCGAAAAGTCTATCCATCGGCTTCCCCTCCACTGCACAGTAGTTCCATCAGTTGGACCTTCTCATGGACTTTTACTCCAATGAAGCTTGTATTTCTTTGAGGCCTTTCTTTGCCTCCTTTTTGCTGTAGAGTCTCTATCACACTTAGTATGCTTAGTATGCTTAGTATACTTAGTTCCTGTTGGTAGGTACTTATTCTTCTGTTTTCTTTGTTGTGACTTCAGGGTTGACATATATTAAGCTCTCTATAAGACCTACAATAGCAAAATGTAAGCTTCTTGAGAAGAAGGAATGCTTTTATTTAAAAAAAGTTTTTTGTTTTTTTTAATCTTCAGGATATAAAAAATTACAAGTTGTGTATCATAGACACATATTCAATGAGTTTTGAACCCATTTGGTTAATTGAATAACATGCCTGAGGTAAGTTGTGGGATGTTGTTGAATAACAAAATATAAAGTTGGGAGCAAAGCCCAGAAAAATCTAGTGGTATCCATGGTATCAATGCTGAGAGAACAACCCAGCAAGGTGCCCATGCTAAGGAAACTTTGTTTTTCCCAGAGCTAATGTAATATGGATAGAATTGAGAGTTCATGATTGTAAAAACAATTTTGGAACTTTCAAGTATTATATAGTTAATGTAATGAAATCACATGTAAAGGTGGAGTCAGAGATATCAAAATAGTAAAACTAAAGCCATTAATGAGAGTTGGTGTGGTATCATTAATTTCTTTCTCTAACACTCCTGTCTGACCTTCACAATGAGGCTCATCACAAGCCTCTTTCTATTCTCCTTTGTTCTCTCTGTCAACAGTTTTGCTTTGAGCTGGGAGCACTTGAACTGCCTTAATATTGTCTGGGAAAGGTAAGGCTATGTTAAATGGCAAGGGTCTGGTTTACCTCCCTATCTGTTCTGCTTGGAGAACATAGTGTTTTTGATAACACTGCTTTGCATAAACCTGTGAATGATGAGAGAAGACAGACTATTTTGCCTAGAAAGTGATGGACCTCTAAGTGAGAAGGATCTATAGGTGAACAAAAGGTGTTATGGAATTTTGGCTTATAAGTCCTTGACCACCAGTGGAAATGAATAATATTTATCCATAGCATTGGGCCCCTCAGGATGTGAAATAGGAGGAAGATTACTGTGTTAGGGAAGATTGTTTTTATCCTTAGTTCTTTCTAAGAGAAGAATCAGAAAGGGATTTAAATAACATAACTTGCGATGAGAGAATCCAGAATTTAATAGTTGCACAGGGGAGGAATCCTTATTTTATAAGGCTCATCTTGACAAGTCATTTTCATATGTGGCCAGTGATTTGGGAGAAACTTTCATGTCATCCATAAAGAAAAATGTTGATCTCTGGGAGATGTATCATTCCCCATAAGAGCCAGGTCTGTGTTGTTGGATCCCTGCTTGTGATTCAGCATTCCTCTCTCATGTCTCTTCCCTTTCTAGGTATAGGTCTAGGACTTAAGAAAAAGTGTCTGTCCTATTGTGAAGGAAAAGTAGAACCTGAAGATGTTAAATTTGAAGTGATAATGGAACTGAAAGGATTGGGTATGAATTTGGACATGTGTCTGACAGTGCAGCAGATATAGGCTCTTTGGGTACCATAAGAGGTGGATAAAAGCCCACATATAAGTTCAGTATATTAAGTTAGATATACTTTGTCCTGGGTATTTGTCCTATATCTGTCAGTTGAATAAAGACAGTGGCAGAACTTGGTGTATTATTGATATATCTATATCTAATCTATATCTATATCTATATATCTATATCTATTCCCTAATGATTAGAAAGACCCAGGAAGGATTTCTGTTAAAAAGTTTTGTTCTTCTGAACCTGTTAGACACTATTAAACAAGAATATTTCTGGATAGAAAGAATAAGAAAATAGAATTATATATAAAGCTATGACATAAAATTTTGAAGAGTATACAATAAATTCAATATGTTAGTTCAAAAGCTGTACTGATTCTCAGCAACTGGTTTTTAAAAGATCTTTCACCAACTGAAGCTCTTTCCTTTATTTTCCTCTCTCTTTTACTCTATTCTCTTCTGGACAACATTATCACTAGTTCCCTTCTCCCCAATTCTCACCATACATATGTTTAAAAAAATCACTTGTAACAAATTAGCCTAATCAAGCAAAGCAAATCCACACATTGTCCATATTGAGATTGTATGGTTTCTTCTTCACCAATATTCCACGACTGACTAATCAAGATGTGGAAAGCATGTGTTATCAGTGTATTCATCCAAATTATTAGGTCTTACAAAATTATTTTTCTGTGCAATATTTCACCCATTTTACGAGTGCTGTTTCTGCTCACTTCACTCAACGTGAGTTTATTTGTCTTCCCATGTTTCTCAGAATATATCCCATTCATCTTTCTTAATGCACAATAATATTCCATTGTCTTCATATATCAAAACTTGTATAGATGTTGCTCAATTGATTGGCACCTCCTTAGCATCCAAATCTTTGCTAGTAGAAAAGGTTCTGTAATGAATTCTTTTGTATATATGTGTTTCTCTCTTTTTATTACTTTGGGTTATCTGGCTCATAGTGTTATTGTTGGGCTTTGTGGCATTCATGGTTTAGTGACTTTGGGGTATAGTTTCATTTTTTTTACTTGAGTTGAAAGCTCTGGAATTTGGATATAACATTTCTGGGACTTTTCATTTTGAGACTTCTAGGAAGTGGAGTCTTTCGATTTCTATTTTATCCCTCTGCTTTGAGGATGTCAAGGCTGTTTTCCTTGGTAATTTCTTGAAGTATAATGTCCAGGCTCTTTTTTTGGTCATAACTTTCAGGCAGTCCAATAATTCTTAAATTATCTCTCCTGGGTCCATTTTCCAGGTCAGTTGTTTTTCCAATGAATTATTTTATGTTTTCTTCAATTTTTTTCTCTATTCTTTTCTCTGTTTTATTTTTTTCTTGATGTCTCATGGAATCATTCCACTTGCCCAATTCTAATTTTTAAGGAATTGTTTTTTAAGTGAGGCTTTGTACCTCCTTTTCAGCTAGGCCAATTCTACTTTATAAGAATTTGTTTTCTTCAATGAATTTTTGTACTTGTTTTCCCATTTGCTGTGCTTCATTTACCAAGCTATTGATTCTTTTTGGATGATTCTCTTGCATCACTTTCATTTTTTCCATTTTTTCTTCTACTTAGGTGATTTTTAAGATCTTTCTTGATCTTTTCCAGAAGTCTTATTTAGGAGCTGAGATAATTTCATATTTTTTTTGAGGCTTTGCATGTTGTCTGCTTCTGAGTTTGTTTTGATCATTGTTGTTGCCATAGTAACTTTCTATGGTCAACTTCTCAGGTTCTGACTTTCTGGGGTGCAGCTTGATGTTGGCTTGGCTAGATGCTACCTGTGCTGGACTGAACTGTCCTTTTACCCCAGTGAGACACGCCTTTCCTGCTGACCTTCTAAGTTGTCTTGGGTGGGAAAATTGTTTTACCTCATCCTTTTATTGGTTCTGCCCCGCCAGAATCCATTTTGAGGCAGTATTTAATAGTTGTCTGGAACATGAATTTTTAAGAGTTCAGGCGAGTTCCTGCCTTGCTGCACTATCTTGGCTTTGACCTCCTGGCATTATCCTGCTGCTTTTGGGTTTAATATTAGGACTGGACTCTGCCACCCTTTTGGAGAAAAGATCTGCACTGGTCTTATTACTGATTTCTTGGGATATTGAATGTTGGGTTATTCCAGGATCACAGGGACAGACTGAGAAAGCTTTAAGTGCCCCCAAAGTCATCTTTTCAGGGAAAAGTGTGATTGGCACCCTCCTAGTTGGTGCCCTGAAAGTTCTTCACCTGAGTTTGGTCCTAAACAAGAGTAGACTGTTGCTGAACTCAGTCAATATCAGGCAGCTGAAATGTTATGATAGGTCAATGTGATTGAAGTATAGAATCCCTTTAAGTCTGGGATTCTTGCTCTTTTCATTCCTCTGCAGGCTGGGATAGATGCTAGAAGTGAAACCCAGTTCTGAGCCTGAGGTCTGAGCCACACTATGGCTGCTTTTCCTACTGGTTCTATATATAGTCAGGAGTCCATTCTCCTATGCATGTCCCCTTGTCACTACAATCTGTAGCTGTGACCTGGGACAAGGTATTAGGTGACAAACTGGTAATTCTCACTTGTATTTGTTGCAGTGGCCTGGTATGTGTATAGGAACATCTCTTGCCGTGGTTCACAGTCTCCCATTGGCATTGGAGTGCTTTGTGTTCCTGATACAACCTGTCCCCAATGTCTACAGATTTCCCTGTCTGTCTTTCTATGCTGAGCTGAGCTGGACAAATGACTCACTGTGAATTTTCAGGAGTTCTTCAGGATTCAGTCTGATGCATTTTCTACATCTATATGAAAGGGTTTGTGGAGGGTACTTCAGTGTCCTGCCTCCTAATACTCTACCATCTTGGTTCCTGACCTGCTGTTGAGTTTCTTAAGGAAGCACTAATCAGATCCAAGCTTTCACATCCACGGCTTTACTGGATGAGATTTATATTTAACATATGGTTATAATATTCTCTGGGAAAGATTCTATTATTCTGATTTTAGTTTTCAACATCCTACCAAGGTCTGATGTTTATTTGTCATGAAGAAGCATATTGGTCAAGGTAAGATCCATACAGACAGATATGGGTTCTCTACAACTGGATATCCTATAGATATAGCATGAATGGAAGGCAGATTTCCATTTGAAACTGATATTCCCTAAGGAATGTACAAAGATAGATATTTTAGATTTGTCAAGAGGAATAGCAGTATGGTGCAAGGGACAGAGAAGTGGCCTCCAAACTGAGACAATCGTGTTCTGCCTCTGCAACCACTGGCTCTGAGACCCAGAGCAAATTACTTAATCTGTGAGTGCCCCAGACACATCTCCAAGACTCTAAGGTCTAGAACTTCATGACAATTGCAGCATCTAAAACCCAATTCTGGCTCCTAAAACTGAGGATAAAGGAGAAGATGAAGATGAGTGTGATGAGCTTTATTACATCTGGTGTGCTAACACTTTGGAAAGAAATGATCAGGGAGAATCAACAAAGTTGATTACTTCCCTTTTGAGATATAGTTTAGGATCAATGAGCCTCCTCTCTCATTTTTGTTTGTTTTCACTCATGATTTTAACTTTCCCAGATGGTGCCTTCAAAAGATATGGTTTCTTGGCTCTCTTCCCTATTTGCAGGTTTTCCTCAAATCTCAGTTCCCCACATTCTAGTTAGACTTGCATTTGATCAATTTCAAATAAGTATTAACAAAATATCATGAATATTTTTACCATATATCAATATCAATAAAATATTAGACTGTGTAATTCCTCCTTACCTTTCTGCTATTTAATTGCAGTGATTTTGGTGCAACTTTTTACAACCCCTTGTGGGGAGGTTCCCAATGTAGTTCTTCATCTTGCATAGGTAGAAGAATTCCATGAGCTAGAAGTCAGTATTCAAAAATTTCTGGTTGCAGATCATTTCTGGTAAAGACCCAGCCCCTATAGTCTGAGCCCATAACCAACACCACATACACAGCTTGATTTCCCTCTCTCTAGGCCAACTGGGTGTGCTCGCTGTTCCCCAGCATGTGCCCAGTACCCTTCATAATGTGCCATGCCCATTATTGCCTCTAATCCTTTCTTCTTGCCATATATTTTATCTGGAGAGCATACTCCCTACCACCTATCTAGGGCATCCTTGGAAGCTCAAGTAAAATGTCCTCTCCTCCATAAGGCTTTCTATGATTACTCGTTGTCACGAGGATGATTGTGGTTATCACCAGTGCCAATTTTAGTAATGGGTACCAGGGCAGAATAGCACCATTAGGTCACAAAGGGGATTTAGTCATCAGGACTTTCTAACATATTGGATGTATGGAAGATTTGTACATTTTAGCCAGTCCTTAGTGCTAGCGTATATCACTGACTGCAGTGTACACTTTGTTATCATAATGTTAAAATGTATGGGAGACTTAGAAATAAAAGTCAGGTAAATGCCATCTGTTCATCATTACTGTAGGCAGTCCATGCAATTATACATTGTGTGGAGGCAGTCTGGACTACAGGTGGCATAATGAAGTAGTCCTTGGGGAGGTGCATGGTCAGAGAACATAGAGTACAACTAAGAGTGTTTGGAAATGAGAATGATATACACTGTAGTTTCTAAAAAAAGGACATGGTGAAATGTATATTAGTGCAGGGAAGAATTGATTCTTTATAAAATGAAAACTATGAATGGTTTTTCTACTCCAAAAATACTGGAAAGAGTCAAACTGGCCTCTCTGTTTTCCCCCATGAATCTCCATTTCACCTCTCTGACCCTTTGTCCTGGCCACCCCCCATTTCTGGTGCACATTCTTCCCAAATTATTACCTCAGTGAAATCATCTTCAATACACAATGAAACCCACTTTGTAAAAAAGCCCTTTCTGATCTCCCAATTGCTAGTCCTGCCCCCTCTAATTTTGTATTTAGCTCCCTGCTATTAATTTCATTTTATTCTCTTTATCTCTCTATATCCTTATATATGTGCTTGATTCCCCATAAGGAGCTCCTGAAGGAAAGATGCTTTTTCACTTTTCCATTTGCAGCCTCAGTATTTCGCATAGTATCTACCATATAGTAGGAGCTTAATAAATGCTTGGTGATTATTTGGCTTTTCTTGAAGAGTATGAGCTGTGATTCTTGGCACAACGATATCTTACAGCCAATCAATTGTCAGGTCTTGTCAATTCTACCTCCATGATTTATCTCTGACAAAAATTACTAATTAAGTCTCCATACAGGAAAGGCCTAAGAGAGATTGGAATCTAGTGTTTTGGGATCAAGGCTGAGAAAGGAGGGAAAAAGAAAGAGGGACACAATGGCTGTGGTCTAATTTAGAGCATGAATTGGAAAATAGTGAAATCAGTTCAGACAGGGCAGGAAGGAAGAAGGATCTTCTCTGATCCTAGGCTTGGACATACCTGTGCCAGGTACACTTTGGGGGATTTTTTTTTTACTTTTCTGGCTTATTGCCCTAATGCATATTACCTGTAAATTTCATTATCTGAGGAAGCCTAGATTCCTGTTGCCAATATCTGTTTCAAAAGTCTGGCTCACTAGGCTCAAAAGATGAATAGATTTATTTCAGGTCAATGGAAGCAAACAGAAAATAATCATTTATAGTTAGTCATTTCTGGTTAGTATAATTTGTTTTACTTTTTTGCACAATATTAAACTGACCTTGTTTTATAAGTATAAACACTACTTGGTCTTAATGGAAAATTTAGGGAATAAATTGTTCTATTTGAAAGTTAATCAATATGTTGAACCAACATTCTTATCATCAATAATATTGGCCTATCATTTACATTTTATGTTTGATGATGATATGCCAAGGGAGGAGAGGATGTCTCCAGGTTTCAGTCTTGTATTCCTATGTTTTCTTTTATTGATGCCCATTATTGAGACCTGACTAGCTTTTGTTTCTTTGGCTTTGTTCTTTACCTAAAATGGATTTGTTAGGATTTACAGCAACTCTAGCCTGTGCCAATTGACATACATGCCCCCAAACTGGAAGAATGCCATAGTAAACCATGATTTTCATGTCTTGCAGGAAGAAATGAAATATTTACCTATTTACCTTTTGCAAGCAAAGCCCAAGGGCAGCCAGGATCCTTGAACAGAACTTTTTAGAAGTGAGTGAGTGACCCTAGCAAAGTCAATTGCTCTCAGGGGTGTGGAGGGTAATTTTTTTTTCAGCTGACAACTCTACCCAATCACTTCAAACTTGTTTGAGAATTAAAAAAGAAATAAAATTCCAACTTCATGAGATAATTTAAAAATGTTAAGTAAGAGATAGAATGATATTTTATTCTGATATAAGATGTGCACCAGGATAGATGACAAGAGAGTTACTGGAAAGAGTTGTTTGGTGAACCTGGAATGACAGCTAAGGGATTTATTCATCACATAGGACAAGTAGGGATCTTGCAACATGCTAGCACAACACAAGTGCCCACAACACTATGGTCTTTCCATAACCTAATCTAATCAATTCAGAAAGAAATTATTCCTTTGAGAAAAGCAAAAGAAATAGAATCAAAGACGGGATGGGGACCATGGCTTGGGATGGATATGAAAAGCAGAAATGATGTCTGACAGCAGAGACAAAACAGCAATATTTAAATACTCTTGTGCTCTTTGAAGAGAACAATGATTTTTTTGTCTGGCAAGGGCAGAAGATACATGGTTCCTAGGTAATTAATACCCAGTATATCTGAGGAGATAGAAAGAGAGTAACTAGGGGCTCTTAATGCACTTAGATTACATGGTCTTGATGAATTACATCCTGGAATACAGAGAGACAATTGAGATTGTTTTGAAAGTTCACCTGAGATAGAAGAGTATGAGGGCAAGGTAACTACTGTGTGGGTTTTCATCAAAGGGAAGAGAATGGATTCTGTAGACCATATGGGCCAGTGAGCTTGACTTCAATTCCTGACAATATTTTAGAATGTATTTTTAAAAGGATGTTTAGAGAGGGTCTAGTAAAAGAAGCTGCAGACAGAAATATTTACCATGGCTTCATCAAGCACAGGTCATCTGCCATATTAGCTTCCTTTTATTTTCCTGAACTAGCAAATCAGGGAAATACTGTAGGTTTTAGCAAAGCGTTTGATAAAGTTTTTAATATATTTCTTGTGGATTGGCTAACCAAGAGTACTTTGAGTTGAACTTGTAACTAGTAATGTAACTAGTCATGGAGCCCAGTAGTAAACATTAATTTTTCAATGAATATCTTGGAAGATGGTTTCTAGTGGAATACTCTTGGCATCTGTGCTTCTCTATTTGCTATACCACATTTTACTAACCACTTAAATACTGCATACTTTTTGTATTTTCAAATGAACAGAAGCTGAGTAGTCCCTAAATTATTGCTGAACAGAGTAAGATTAAAAAAGATCTTGACAGTTCCTTGAAAAAAAAAACAACCTAATAAGGTGAAATTTAAGAGAGCTAAAGCAAAAGTGACCTTTTCAACACTTTGGTTGAAACAAGCAACTTCACAAGTTCAAGATAAGGGAGACACATATTGGAAGTTATTTGTTTGGACAAGGTCTGAAGGTTGATCATAGTGGACTGGAAGCTCACATATGTGTATGTATATTGTTAATCCTGAAAGTTTGGTTAAAGGAGGCAAATAAGCTAGGTGATAGAAAAATCCATATTGTTTATTATTTTCCCTTAAAGCATAGCAGAGCTAGCTTACTTGTATGTACAAGGAGTTGGAGCTTAAGGTCTGACTGTCTGAACAAAGGAATGAAAAAACTTACATTATTTTTAGCAGACTCAGCATGTCTATATTACCTCACTTTTATGATCCCCATGTATGTTTAACCATGATACAAGAAGATGATTTTCCTTAATGGAATAGATTGTAAATACAATAAGATAAGAGTGTTGACAAGGGTCAATTGAAACTACAACTCAGCATTTCTGTGTTTAATTTACCATTAACATTCCATAACATAGTATATGCCCATAAAATGTTAAATGAGTCAGTTTCTCTGGATTAGGGTCTCATCCTTTAATTGTTAATGGGGGAAGGAATGTTCTTAGGTCAGCCCAATCTGGCCTTGTTGACAGAGGAAAAAGGTATTATCTGAGCAAACTTCAGAGAACAAAGAAGCCCAGGTCCAGGGTCTTCTTAAGTCAGGCCCTGGCCCTTATTGAAATCACAAAAATGATATAAAATGGTATAAAATGTTCCTCATTTCCTCCTTTTGGTCAAAGGTAAGCTGAAGCTTCACCTGAAAATAAATAAGATATGGAAAAACCTTTATCTTCCTCAGGGATGAAGTTCTAAAAATCCTTATCTAGGTGGATTCAGGTTTTTTTTCTTCCTGTGGTTGGACATCCCCAGAGATGGAGCAGTAATTGTAAACTAACTGTAAACAAACAGAGGGAGCAAGTTGCAAGGGGAATCAGAGTAGGCAGCGTAATGGCTAAAGATACCAAAGACATAGGCAAACAGTCTTGGGAATGCAAGAGACTCAGAAAAGGAGCTGTCCTTCATACGGGTTCTGATCTGGACTCTTAGGAAAAAGCTGCTTGTGTCTAATGCTGTCCCCTTCAGACTCCTTTGAAACTGGAGGGCAAAGTCTCCTATGGGCTCGGATGTCCACTCTGGAGCAGGGGCAGTCCTCAGATGTGACAGGAGGATCAAGGAGTCCATATCCACAAATCGGCAGCTAAAGAGAAGTCAGACCTGACAGGAGCTCCCAGAACACGTATGATCTGATAATTCAGAGAAAAACAGCACAAATAGGTCCTTGACTAAAGGCACATAGAAATGCTTCAGTTTCCCAGCCATGCAGGGCTAAGTTCAAACAGTGCAATAAATGGCTCGGTATCCCAGCCACACAGGGCTGAGTTAAACAAATACAATGAAGTTTTTATCACAATTCACAAAATTGTACAATTACATTAAGTCATGTAAAGACCAAACCACTTAGATGGCTCACAATAGACAGGTATTGAGAGGGGGGAAATTTGCATGCCACATGTTTTACATTTACACATTAGATATCCAAGAAAACTTGAACATGAACCATACAAAGTAATGCAATCATTATTAACAATGTTGAACATCATAAACTTTTAGTCATGCCATGTCTCTTTGATGGCATTTACAAAATAAACCACAAGCCCTTATTGAAATTAGAAAAATGATATAATATGGTATAAAATGTTCCTCAATGTATATATACATTGAGGAACATTTTATACCATATGCATATGTACATTGAGAGAGACAGTGAGAAAGATGAGGAGACAGAGCCACAGAGAAAGAGAGAGAGAGAGAGAGAGAGAGAGAGAGAGACAGACAGACAGACAGA
>CM053623.1:416455522-416477160 GCA_028646595.1 Phalanger gymnotis
TGTACTCCCAAGCTAGTAAGTGGGGTCACACTTTGTAAATTCTGTGAAGTATAAAGAAAAATTTCCTCCTAGTTTATCCCTAATGACTTCCCATCATTTTATTCACACACTGGGGTGGCACTTATTGTCATACTCAGCAAAACAATGATGAACAAGGATTTCATTTGAGTGAAGTGAGTTGAAAAATTGCACAAAGATCCTATAAAAGGAATAAAAACTCTAAGGAAAAATGTCCCTAAGGGGAGATGGAAGGGAGGGAGGAAGAAATAAGAGAAGACATCCTCAGTCAATTGCTTTTGCACTGGATGAGAAGAAGTTCAACCCTTTTGTTGGTGGCCTGTCTTCCTGCAGTGGATGCCTCTTTTCATGTCACAATCTGTGCTCTCTCTAAGGTCAGATCTCAAACTTCCTCATCCAAAGTTGGCAAAACCATGATTTCCAAGTCTCTCTCCTCAGGAAGCTATCTTATTCATCCCTGGAAGCTTGTGGGAAGGTCTATACTTACATTTTAAGCTATAGTCCTAGGTCTGATAATGGACTGGGCTCAGTGGCCTTTCAACTCTGATATTCTGGGTTTTTTTCTATTTTATTCCTTAAGACTGTGGTAGGTATTGTGGAATAACATAGAAATATGAGACACACCTCCCACCCTCACAGAATTGACAATCTCATTGGGAGAAGAGGTAAGTCATTATCAAACAATGAACGGTTGTCACGAACATTCACTGCTCAGCTGCCTTCCCTTGCAATGGGAGGTTCTGCTGTGTTGTGGAGTGGGATTTATGCTACTCTCTGATGGAGTCCTTAGAATGAGGCCTCATTCCTCAGATCATCTCTCACATGTACTCTTTGTGTTGGCTCTTCTGCAGTCCAGGAGCTGAACCTGAACCTTGAAAGACGGAAGAAAAGAGACATACTGTAAGAAGCATATCATTGACCCACCATATTGAAGCCTGGGCTCCACATAGCCCTAAGAAACATGATAGAGACAAGGCTAGGCCACCACAGGTGAGCTTCTTGGATCTCTACATACCATTTCTTCCCCCATTCCCACACACTGAGTGAGAGACAGAATTGCTTAAACTGGCCAGTGCATACCAGCAATGAGGTGGTTTTAAATGCAAAAAAGCTGAAATATATGTTTCTTTCTTCAACTACATATGGAGAGAGGCCTTGACACCCATCTCTGACACATGGACCCAGCCATATTGCTTCACCTCGGGGCAAGTTAGGAAGACTAGGAAAGGGGAGGGCTCCTGTAGTCTGGAGTAATCAGAGAAGGCTTCCTGGAGGAAGTGGCAGATCTGTTGCATCTTGAAGGTCATGTTTGACACTGGTAGAGGTAAGGAGTTTCCACAGGAGGAATGGCATGAGCCGAGAATTAAGCGTGAATGAAAACAAGAAAACAAATAAAGTTTAATTCACTGAGCTTTGCCTTAAACCTTGTAACTTTTTCTGGTCTGACCATGGAGCAATCACTTTCCTCTCCAGGCCTCAGTTTCCTCATCTATAAAATGGAAATAAAACATACCTCATGAGGTTGTTATGAAGCTCAAATAAAAGAACATGTTTTAAGCTCTTTAAAGAAAACTATAAAAATGACAGTTTTTTAAAAAATAAAATTACTCACCACTAAGTTGGGCCCAATCCCCTACAGTTTGGAAATAATGGGTCATGGAGACTGCAATACATCCATGACATTCAGTATGCGTGATTGTCTGGTTTCATGTGTTATGTCAACCAGCTGCTGTGTTTTTCTTTTGATAACACTAAACATGGAAGAAATTTTGCAAACAAGAAAATCTACCAAGATACCCAAATCAAACATTTTACAATCTGAGAAAATGTTAAATTTTTGTTTCTTGGTATTTATTTCAATAATTATCCAGGAAAAATTTTCAAGGGGGAATCCCCGAACTCACCCTAAACACAACTGACTAACAGACTCAATCCCTGTTTGTTCCATTGGTGAAAGGTTTGTATAAATATCAGCCTCCCCTCCAATACCCAGCAGACATCAGAGCTGAACCTCCCCATTGACCTAAGAAAGGAGAAGGAACCTCAGGTGAGCTTATGTTTCTTTGTGGCTTTGCCCTTCATCCTCCTCCAGAGAGCCTCATCACCCCTAGGTGACAACATTCTTGTGGGCAGGCTCTTTGTTTTCTGTTTTCTTTGTGCAGCTAAGGACTAAACAAAGCCTGTTAATGTACCTGTAGGATGTGAGTTCCCTGACAACAGAGACTGCTTCTTTTTTGTGCATTTTTAATCTCTAAGGAATACTGAGGTACCTGGAACCTAACAAGTGCATTGATAAATGTTTTTTGAATTGAATTGAACTGATTAATAGAACACTCCCTGAATGGTTAGTCACCTCTTGTGTACTGCCTGACCTTTGCAGGAGAATGACAAAATTGGGAGCAAAGCCCCCAAAAGCTGAGTGCTGTCTTCTCTATTCTAAGGAACCCAGCAGGGTTTTCCATAGAGATGATGGAATCTGGTTAGAATGGAGGGGTTACTCTCAGTCCAAACCACTTTGGAGATTTCAAATGAGTCCTTCAAAAAAGGAAGGATTTCATGAAAACAAAGGTAATTGTGGAGACAGGAACATGAAGGAAAAAACAATAGGAATTCATGAACATTGGCAGGTCTCTGAGCATCCCTCTCCTTCCTGCTTCCAGCCTAATGGGAGCAATGAAGCTTGTCACAAGCCCCTTTCTTTTCTCATTGGTCCTGTGTGTCAACAGCCAGAGCTGGTTTCTACAGTCTCTAAAATTTCTGAGTTAGGCTCTTGAAGGTATGGCCTCTTCAAGAGCACATCACCTTTGATAGAGTTGCTTTGCACAAAGCAGCAAATGATAAGAGGAGGAAGATTGTTTTGCCCACAGAAGGAACATCCGTGGAAGGAAGAAGTGGAGGTGGTAGCTGGTGCAGCCAGAAATAGACTCTGATACCTGGCAACCGCAAAGGCAGGGTTGGTGGGTGTGGACCTTGCTCCCGAGTAGAAAGAGAGATTGTTTAGCTGTATTGGCCCCCACGGGTCATGAAGCAGGAAAGAATCCTTTGCTCAACTTAGGGTGGATGTTGCTGTCCTGGATCTTCTCTGAAAGAAATGGAGCAATAATAATTTTCGAAAATGACAAAATACTATATTTTCAGGGGAAAATTATGTTTTCAGAGTCCAGCGCTTCATCATTAGCACTATGAGGGAACACTTATTTTATAAAGCTCATCTCAATCTGTCATTTCCACTGGGACACCAGCCACATCTCCAAGCTGGTTCTCCTTCCCTTAAGATGGAGTAATCTGGGGAAATTGAGAACTCTTAGCCCACCCCCTTATTAAATGTCTGCCAATCAAGGTTGCTTTTTGTTTGTTAGGGGAAGTCCCAGTGATGTCAGAAAGACAGGCCTGGATTTAAAGTGGCTCATTTGGTGTCTTTGGTTGCTGAGAGAGACCATTGATCTCAGCTTATTGGTGATTTGCTGCTCTTGCTGATATTTGATTTATCATTTATTGATTTATTGATTTATCATATCTGGAACTCTGTCTCTTGGAATTTCATACATCACAGATAAAACGAGACAATGTTTGTAAAGTCATTTGCAAACTTTAAGTCAGTGGACAAATGCTAGCTGTTATTATTATTATTCTTCTAATTATTTAGATGTATAGGACACCACTATTTTGCCAATATTTTTAAAGAAAAGGTAATGGTATGAATACTGATGGATAACCCCAAAGAGACTGGACACTGGGGAATGAATGGATGATAAGAAGTAGACTCCAAGGTTCATCGTGCAAGTAAAGGACACCAAGGAAGCAAGATAACAGAGAAGGAATACTGGAAATAGTAGTCCCCAAGGAGCCTGAACAGTGGGATGGACCATTGGAGGGGGAAGGGTAGACATTGGGAAATAGACTGTGAAGAGACTGAGAGGAAATATCTGAGTCTGAGAAGTGGAATCTCCAACATATTCATAGTGAAGAAGAACAAGATACCAGAAATTTTGTGGAATTATTAAATTAGGGGAAAAGAATGGTAATAGGGTATTAATTGTGAGTCTGTTCTTTTCTAGATTTTCTTACATCAAGCTTCCCCAAGATTTGTCATGCGACACTGTCAGACAAGTCTTGGGTGACTAGTATATCACTCAAAACCAGGAACAGGGTGACTCAGTGACCAGGCTCATAGTGACAGGGAAATATGGACCTACAGTCACTAAGGGATCAAATACATGATACCCAACTTAACCTGCAACCAGAACCAGGATCAAAAAGTCATAGGTAATTTAGGTTCACTCTGGGTACAAAGAGAATCACGCAAGCTCATGATCATTTGGCACTGCTGTTTATTGAATATCTACATGACATCAGTTATAGCCATCTGCACCCAGGAGGCTCTTTACTCCAGGAGGAACTCACAACATGTGTAGAAGGGAATACGAAGGAGAAGCCAGCTCAGTATTTGGGATCCAGGCCTGCTGGTCTAATTGGAATCTTTGCCATTTCAATCCCATCTGTTGGCTTCCTGGTCTGCCATAGAATCCTCCATATTTTGCCCAAAGCTGCCCCCTGTAAGAACTCTCAGGCATCAGTAAAAGATAAGGAGTTTGAAGAAATCAATGTTTCACCTCCAGACCAGTCCATCTGGGCTCCATTATCCTTATTTCTGATGAGATAGAGAGCACTGTGATAGGAGGATTTAGAATCCTGGGTTCTGCTGCTGCTGCTGAATCATTCTCCTAAGCAGTGGGGTCTCAGAGCTCAATTCTGTGCTGTGCATAGCTCAGCTCCTGCCAGGCAGCCTTTCCCTACCAGAATCAGCCCAACTTTCTAAGTTGGTGGAGGAAGATAAGGTGGGGGGCGAAGAATTCAGAAATGAAAAAAAAATTAAATTGGTGTTTTTATTTTTTAAGGAAACCATCCTTCAATTAGTCTGTGCCAATAGGATGGAAATGGTAAGGCTTTCTAAGTGAATTGATTAATTCAGTGCCATTCCAAACTACAAAAGGATTACTTTACAGAATTAAGAAAAATAGTAACAAAATACATCTGGAGGAACAGAAGATCAGGGATATCAAGGGAACTCATAAAAAAACAATGGGAAGAAAGGAGGGCCACAAGTGCTAGCTCTGAAATTATGGTACAAAAGAATAGTCATTAAAACTCTCTCATACTGCTTTATGAAAAACAAAAGTCGATCAGTGGAATGGGTTAAGTGCACAAAATATAAATAAGCATTGTGGCTTAGTATTTGAGAAGCCCAAAGACCCCAACAAATATGGTAGCATCTCATTATTTAACAGAAAACTATTGGAAAAACTGGAAAGCAGTTAGGCAGAAATTAGATCTAAATAAACATCTTCTACCACATACCACAATAAACTCCAAATGGATACAAACCCCAGATATAAAAGGTCAAATCATCGAGAAATTAGAGGAAGAGGGAAGGGAATACCTTTCATAACTGTGATAAGAGAAACAATTCTTGCATAAATCTGTAGAGAGCATCTCGTGAGGTAAAAATAAGCTCTTTCAATTATAGGGTATTGAATAGCTTTTACACAAATGAAAGGGATGAATTTAAATTAGAAGAGAAATAGTTAACTAGAAAAAATCTTTGCAGCAAGTTCTCTGATAAAAGTCTGATGTCCAAGATAACTGTATAACTCATTCAAATATAAAAGAATAAGAACCCTTGCTCAAAAGATAAATGGGCAAAGTATATGAATGGGAAGTTCTCAAAAGAAGAAAGGCAAGCTAACAACAGACATGTGAAAAAGGTGTTCCAAATAACTAAGAGTAAGGGAAATGTACATTAAAACAATTTAAGGTTCTACCTTGCCTCCATCAGACTGGAAAAAGTAACCAAAAAGGAAAATGACAATTGTGGGCTGGGCTATGAGAGAACAGGCAGACTAGTTCATTGTAGATGGGGTTGTGAATTGGTACAGTCATTCTGGAAAGCAATTTGGACCTATATCCAGTGAATAGATGTACAGGGAAATGAATAAACTGGGAAAATCATTTATACAATGGATATTACATTGTGAAAAGAAACGATTTTGACAAACTAAGAATTCATGTCAATGCAATAAACACACACAACTACAGAAGACCAATGCTGAAATGTGCATCTCACATCTTGACAGGAAGCTAATGAGCAAGGGAGTATGGGGTCCAAAATTGTCCATTTTGCAATAAAAGACACTGAGACGAAATGTGGAGTTAAGGTCCATTTGTTAAAATGACAGTGCTTACTTTAATGAATGGGACCTCAGATTTTCCTCATGATTTGAATTGCCCCCTTACTCTAGGACCTTAGTTTTATAGTGCTTGATACCCAGATGATACAGACAAGAGAGAGTAAACTATAGTATCTCATTGGTGGAGAGACCTATACCTTGACCCTCCAGATCTATAAGTTGATTGTCCAAAAGGGCTGCAGATGATGCATCTGCAGGGATGGTCAAAGTATGGGCAAGGAAAAGGTAATCTTCACTGACTAACTAGTCATAGGATGGGCATCTCCTTATTAAGAAAGGATGACAATAAAAGACAAAGGGACAACAAAAATTCTTGGGGGACCTTCCATGTCATTGGACATCTCTGCCACACAAGGCTTGATCCTATGTATGACTATGCAAAAAAGGGTAGAGAACCAAAAGTCCTCTCACCCATGCTGGCCTTGGTCATTCACTCATTAGGCTAAAAGGATGGAGGTTCTCTGTTCAGCAGTATATGATCAAGCCAGTGAACTTAAACTTGTAGTTTAAAGTTTTGGGGTCTGGCATAAGAAAGACTCTATCTAACCTTATTTAATTATTCCTGAATATAACATATGTAAAGCATGTACCAATATTTGTTGATTATACTAATTGTATATTAATAGACAATTATAATGGCAATAATCACTACCCCTATGGAATCACACTAAATTGAATAATACTGATTGAAATAAAATAGAGCTACAATAAATCGTAAATCGTGCCAAACCGCGAACTCCTTCTTACACTCTGTCCCCAGCAGCTTTTCCTACCGACCTTCTCTGTTGTCTTTGGTGTTTGTGGGTTGAGAAGTCTGGTAACTGCTGCAGCTCACTGATTCAGGGCGCTAGGGCAGGCTCCTCCTGGCTCCTGGTCTGGTTGGTCCACACCGCCCATGCTGGGCTCTGCTCCCAGCTCTGTGTGGGATAGACCTTAGCCAGAGACCATCCAGGCTGTCCTGGGCTAGAGCCCTGCTTCCCTCCGCTATTTTGTGGGTTCTGCAGTTCTTCTCTGTTGTCTTTGGTGTTTGTGGGTTGAGAAGTCTGGCAACTGCCACAGCTCACTGATTCAGGGTTCCAGGGCCCACTCTACCTGGCTCCTGGTCTAGTTGGTCTGCACTGCCCACGCTGGGCTCTGCTTCACTCTGGTCCGCTCCCAGCTCCATGTGCAAAAGACCTCACCCAGCAACCATCCAGGCTGCCCTGGGCTGGAGCACTGCTTCCTTCTGCTATTTTGTGGGTTCTGCAGTTCTAGAATTGGTTCAGAGCCATTTTTATAGGTTTTTGGAAGGACTTGGCGGGGAGCTCATGCTAGTCCTTGCTTTCCAGCCGCCATCTTGGCTCTGCTCCCCCTCTACCCCACCCGGCTCTGCCCCCTTTGATCTGAATTCTTAACATGTTTATAAATATTATGCACATTGGAATTTAAGTGTAGAGTACTCATTACAAAAGCTAGTTCTCTTGATATGCTGGGGAGCAGCCACCATAGCCAGCAATGCCAGATGAAAGAGAGAAAAAGAAAAATGATCTCGGTTATCAAGGGAAGCAGTTAAAATTCGGTTTCAAGTGCCCACCTCTAAGCACAGATTATCTCTCTATAAAAGGTTGAATCTTCATTTGGCACACAAGTTCCTTTAAAAAGGACTATCCTCTAATTTCCTTTATTGTTGGGCAGGATAGGGAATTGTTTTGACTTTCTGGAGACCTTGTAGTAGCTATGAAGGTTGCTAGGAGTGATGATGAGCTGCCCTCTTGGGTTTGAGTAGGGGCAGAAGAAGTTGATTGCCTCCCACCACAGGCAGTGACAAGGAAACATTGGCAAAAGAGAGGCCAAGGTTGGGTAAGCTCTGCTAATCCTGATCATGGCTTAGTCACAGCCCCAGCTGCTGCTTCATGATGGCAGCACTGAGTGGAAGGAGTACCTTTATGGAAGTTTGTGAGTAACAGACAGCAGGGAAGGAGGAAGGTCAGACATACTGACAGAGTGACCAATAATTCCTAGGTTGAAGAATACAGACAGAGATCTCTTTTATTTAAAAAAATAGCTCTGTTAGCTCACCATCCACTCTGACAGAATGACTCAGTGTCAAACAGTGATCATTTCTGATCTGAGGGAAGAACATGGATTCCCTATAGTATACAAGTACAAGGGAAACACTGTTGAAATTGATGGCTCGACAATTGTTTTCTTTTCTGCAGCTCTTCCAGAGGGATTCAGTATTAGATGCAGGCCAGAAGGGTCACTGAGAAGTTTAGTGAGGAACAAATAATTTTATATACTTAAAGTATATATGTGTGTGTATAGTTTATATGTATATATATACATATATACACAGTTATATATGTATATATAAGATAAACATATATGTGTAAAAGTTCTACCTAATGAATTTTATATATATATGTATACACACATATACATACACATACATATATATGTATATACATATTTGGCTGGTGTTGGTGTTGATTTCTGAGAGCCTGTGTTCAGAATGGAATATTTCCATGGGGTTTTGGTTTATAATTTTCATCACCAGTTGCCCTTGGCCTCTACCAGTTGTTCCTAGAGGCAGACATACCTAAAGAACCTTTGGATTCAGCATGTGTTTTATTTGAAGCACATGAAATAGATAAACACAAAAGACCAAGTGTTATAAATACCTTTGCCTTGCTAACAGGTAATACTAAGAAGAAAATGGCAGTTTTTTTCCTTTTGCTGGGCAGAGGAAATGTTTTCTGTTGCACGTGCTAACTTGTCTGCAATCTGACCCAAACTCTATGGACAAGTTGTGTGTTCTTTCCAAAGGGGCTGCAGGGTGCTAAGTGCTGGGGTAGTGGAAAAATGCTTGAAGCATGTGCAGGGAATGAACTCCCTTGGACATTTGGCCTGTAAGATGCTTTAAGAATGTTGCTAAGTTTTAATAATAAAAAAATAAAATTAGGGGGATGTCTGTTGCAGTAATTGCCTCAGAGCTAACATGTGAGTAACTGATGTCAGAAACTTTTTTGTTGACTATAACATGCACATTTTGAAGAGTTCACAATACTTGTCGATTTTGGTGACTTTAAGTAAACATACACATGAATTAAAAAATAAACCCAAACAAATCATCAGCATTTCTATATATTTCCGAAAAAGTCTAGCAGCAAGGGATAGAAAGAGACATTCCATTTAAAATAATTTTCGGCAGTAAAAATTACTTGGGAGTCTACCTGCCAAGACAAACAGAAGAAATGTATGAACACAACTGCAAAACATTTTTTTTCACAAAAATTAAGTCATATCTAAACAACTGGAAAAATGCCACTTGCTCATGAATAGTCTAAGCCAATATAATAAAATGCCAATTCTGTATAAACTAACTTACTTATTCAGTGCCATACCAATCATACTATCTAGAAGTTATTTTATAAGGCTAGAAAAGTAAAAAGAAAATTTATCTGGAACAATAAAAGGTCAAGAATATCAAGGAAATTAATAATAAAAGGGTGAAGGAAGGTGACCTAGCCATACCAGATCCCAAACTGTATTGTAAAGTAATAATTATGAAAACAATTTGATACTGACTAAGAAATAGCATTGGATCAGTGGAATAGATTAGGTACACAAGTCACAGTAGTAAATGACATAATAATCTAGTGTTTGATAAACCCAAAGATCCAAAATTTTGGAGCAAGAACTCACTATTTGACAGAAACTGTGGGAAACATTGAAAAACTATGGCAGAAAGTATGTATAGACCAACAGCTTACACTGTGTACCAAGATAAAGTCAAAATGAATATATGATTTTGACATAAAGGATACCATAAACAAATTCAGGGAGTAAGGAATAGCTTGCCTTTCAGATGTATGGATGAGAGAAGAATTTATGATCAAACAAGAGAGAAACTGAGCACTATAAGATGTTAAATGGATTGTTTTGATTACATTAAATTAAAAATCTTTTGAACAAACAAAAACAATGCAACAATGCAATAAGAAGGAAAGCAGAAAGCTGGGAAACATTTTTTACAGTATGTTTCTCTGATAAAGAACTCATTTTTCAAATATATAGAGAGTCAAATTTATAGGAATACAAGTCATTCTTCAGTTCATCAATGGTCAAAGCATGTGAACAAGCAGTTTTCAGATGAAGAAATGGAAGCTATCTATAGTTATACAACAAAAATGCCCTAAATCACTAATAATTAGAGAAATGCAAATGAAAACAGATGAGAGGTACCACCCTACATCTATCAGATTAGCTAATATGACATAAAAGGAAATTAATAAGTGTTAGAGGGGTTCTGAAAAAAATGGGCATCGTGGTAGAGATGTGAATTGGTCCAACTATTCTGGAGAGTAATTTGGAACTATGCCCCCAAGGGTATTGAATTTGCATAACCTTTGACCCAGTAATACCACAACTAGGTAAAAAAGGAGAAAGTAGCTATTTGTACAAAAATGTTTATGGCAGTTAATTTTGTGCTGGCAAAGAATTGGAAATAGAGGGGATGTTCATCAACTGTGGAATGGCAAAATAAGTTGTAGTTTATAATTTTAATAGAATACTATTTTGCTATAAGAAATGATGAGTAAGATGATTGCAGAAAAAACGCCTGGGAAGACTTATATGAACTGATGCAGAGAGAAGTGAACAGAACCAGAATATTGTGCACAGGAATAGTAATATTGTAAGATGATCAGTTGTGAATGGCTTACTATTCTCAGCAATGTAATAATACAAGACTATTCCAAAAGACTCATGATGAAAAATGCTATCCATCTCCAGAGAAAGAACTGATGCAATCTGAATGCAAATCAACACATTCTATTTTTCACTTTTTGGGTGGTTTTTAATCTGTGTTTTCTCTTACCAAATGACTAATATGGAAATATGCTTCCATGACTGCACATATATAACATATATTAAATTACTCACCATTGTAGGGAGGGACTAGGGGATGGAGGGAGGGAGAAAATTTGGTATTCAAAACATTTAAAATGAATATTAAAAATTGTTTTAAAATGTAACTGGGGAAAAATAAAATATTAACTACAGGAAAAAGTTCAAAGGCAGCAAGTAGGCTAGAAGAATGGCCAAGCAAAAGAACCCTATGTGATGAGTTATTGTATGAGAAGGATGCTTGAGACACATAGAAGAGAATGACTTTGAAACATTTATGAGCAAAGACTCATAGAAAACACAGCTTGAGCTCAAACTCGACTAGAATTCCTGGAAGAGATTAAGTAAGAGTTCCAAAAAAGAGTTAAAAGCATTTTTATAAATAGAATGAGGGCTCTCGATGAAAAAAATTGGAAAAGAAATAAAAGCAAGGGAAGAAAGAATTGGAAAGAGCATTGGTACAGGTAAAAAACATTGCCCAAGAAAGAAAATTTCTTGGAGTCAATGATGAAATAATAAAATAAAATGATGAAAAAATAAAAGAAAACCTAACATATGATAGCAGAAAAAAATTAACCTAGAAAACAGATTAAGGAGGAAAAAATTGAATAATCACTGGACTATCTGAACACCATGACAAAAAAGAGCCTAGATATCCAGCAATCTTAGAAGAAAATTGCTCAGATCTCCTAGAACCAGAGGGCAAAGTGGAAATAGAATGCTTTGGTTGCCTCCTGAAAGAAAACCCCAAATGAAAACTACCAGGACATGTAGCCAAAATCCAAAACTTCTAGGGCAATGAAAAAAAAAGTATGATGAGCAGCCAGAAAGAAAGTTCAAGGACCAAGGATCCATGGTCAGGATCATACACAATCTAGCAGCCACCACTATAGGAACAGAGAACTTGCAATATGATATAATTGAAGGCAAAGCATATGAACTTACAGCCAAGAAAAACTTGCTTAGCAAAACTGAGTATTTTAAATGCTAAAGAGAAAAAAGATGGATTTGTAATGAAATAAAGGACTTCCAAACATTCTTAATGAAAAGACTTGTGCTGGGGGTACACTCATTGATAGAGCATAGGTGATGAGACTCTGGGCAAGCCGTTGAAATAACCCCCCAGCCCCTCAGCCCCCCACCCACTGGCTTTAATAACCAGATAGATGTTGGTGCTTCTCTGAGTGTGGAATTCAAGATGAAGCTGGGACATTCAGGGGTAGATATCCAGCAGACAAGTGAAGACATATGATTGAAATTCAAGAGACATCCAGGAATAAAGATGTGTATTTGGGCACCATCTGCATTGAGATGATTGAGCTTGCTATCTGCCAGAGGAAAGACTGGGTTTGTGATGGCTCCGATAAGAAGCAAGAGGTTACTTAACACGGATGAATATTAATCAGACATTTGTCCAACAGCTACTGTCCTGATTAATAATTTAAACTTTTTATTACAATCGAGGCAAAAAGCACTCTACCCAAACAAAGTGGCCTGTCAGCTCTGCCAAGCGGAAAGTAGAAGTTCCCTAAGAGTAGCTTCCTATTTACTTTACTCTTTTTTGGTAGAGGTTGGAGTAGACCTTGGGGGGAAAGGGGGTGGGTTTGTAAGGAGGGATATAAATAAAGCTGCTGCTTATACTAAAAATCTCTTCAGGATTCAAAATAACTGGCTAGCAGGGGAAGTGAGGAATGGGTGAGTCCATTCAGAAAATTTAAGGGCAGACCATAGGTGAATGCACAGATAAAGGGAGGAGGAAGAGGAAGAAGAGAAGAGGAAGAAAGAAAAAAGGAGGAGAAGCAAGAGGAAGATGAAAAGGAAAAGGAGGAAGAGGAGGAGGAAGAAAAGAGAAAGAGGAGGAAAAGGAAGAGAAAGAAGAAGAGAAAAAAGAATAAAACGAAGAGGAGGAGGTGGAAAATATGGAAGGGTAACTTTAAACCCAGAAATGATAGTGATTCAAGACTGCTTGAGTTATCAGGAGGAAGAATAGGCACTGGGCAGTTAAAAGAAAGAACTAAATCATATTTCCGGTTGTTGTTCAGTTGATTTTAGCCAGGTCTGACTCTTCATGACACCATTTGGGGTTTTCTTGGCAAAGATACTGGAGTGGTTTGCCATTTCCTTCTCCAGCTCATTTTATAGATGAGGAATTTAGGCAAATAGGGTTATGTGACTTGCCCAGGGTCACACAGCTTGTAAGTTTTCCTGATTCCAGGCCTGGAACTCTATCCACTGTGCCACCTAGCTGCCCATATCTGTGGATTTGCTCTCAGATACTTGAATGAGTATCTTTGTGCCAAACTTACTAAGGAGGGAGTCATTTTTAGCTATTACAGTTCTAATATGCCACTACACTTTGCTGTCCTTCCCCTACTTAAACTTTGCCTCACTTTGTTCACCCCACCCCCATCAATGCAGTGCCATTTGCTTATTTTTTCACTGCAGATCAAAGTGCCTTGTGCCTCAGAAAGCATGCCCAGATTACTGAGTTCTGAGGGTCACATCACAGAAAATTATAACCGGAAGCTGCCCTGATATAATGACCAGCTGCCCTATCCTTTTGTGGCAAAAGGACTCTAGGCCTTCTACTGTGGCAGGCCAGGTCTACTTGCCTAGGTGTTTGAAAGCTCTGGGTCAAGTGGATTGGGAATATTTGATGTCAGAATGACAGCCTTTTCAATAACCAGATCAGACTGAGTAACTATGGATCTAATCCTTTGTTCACCACTCAACTATTATGCCTACTGGTCAGATATAGAGCTAATCCCCAAAGGCTCAGGTTGATTGTTGTCTTAGTCATTATTCTATGAAGTGGAGGACTTTGAATGCCAAGCAGGGGATTTTATATTTGGTCCTGGGGGTGAAAGGGAGCCATGGAAGTTTATATATCAAGAATCACTCCAGAGGAAAACCTAGAATTGGATCATAGAATCACAATCCCCCTGTTAATTATCTCATAGCCCCAAAGAGAATGTTGTTAATAAAATTATATCTAGAAGTCAAAAAAAAGGAAAAACTTGTGCTCTGTGAAGTTCAAATATGAGTGAAGAGAAACATGAAAAGGTAAACACAAATGAAGCATGATAAAGAATTAAGCAAGCATGAATTGCTTACATTCAAATATGGGGAAATGAAATATATGTCCCCTCTAAATCCCATCCTCTTTAGGTGTCAAGGAAGGAGTCCAATCAGACAAGTTCTTGGGAGTGGTTTTATTGGTCTTGATGATGTTTAGAAATGAATGGAAAAAGAGGAGAAGAGGACCACAGTAAGAGGGAAAAGGAAAGCAAGGTTAGGGATTATCTCACATAAGGAAGTTGTATAAGGTAGATGTCTATACAAACAAGGAGGAAGGCAACTAGGGGAGTAGTTAGGAGGTGGGGGAGGAGCAGCTGACATTAAGGTTAGAGTTAGGGTTGTTCTCACCTGAACTAGTCAAGAGAAGGAAAGATACACACATGAAGAGAGTTGGATAAAGAAATGGAGAAAAAGAAACTTAAAAGAAAATATTCAAAAAGGTTGTCAGATGAAGCACTGATGAATAAAACCAAAGTAAGAATGAATGGGCTTCTCCATCTAGTTCACAACTATAGAATAGTTCCAGAAACCCACAGAGACAATGGTCAGAGGAACTGGGGAGGTTTGAAGCCACTCTGACTTCTAGGAAACGGTACCTGAAGCCGTTAGTTCTTAGTCTGGGTCTGTCAGAGCTACAATGGGGGATAAAGCCCATCCTCAATAAGCCACAATATATGGAGAATGATTTGACACAGAAGCACTCATGCAGTGCATATACACGCATTGGAACCCCATAGGAGTCCTGAAGTCAACCACAATCTTGATATCCTGCTTAGCCACAGCAAGGGACAGAGGAAGCACCTGGCAGTGGACCACAGAAGTAGACAGGAAGTACATAAGGCACCTGTACCAGGAGGACCCTCAGGAGGCTTACAACCAGTGTGATCTCCAACATCTCATAAGGTTCTGTGAAGGCCAAAGGAAGGTAAAAGCCAGCTCAAAGTTGGCAATTGCAAGGAGATAAATGACTGAGGCCAAACCCAGCTTGGGTTCACCAGAGCAATGAAGGAGATAAGAAACCACGTGATCCATGTGGAACTGATGTAGGGCAGTGTCAGTGGAAACCAGACTGCCAAGGGGTCAAGATCAGGGTCAATTTACCATTTATCCTCCTAGAGTGCAAGAGGAGACAGAACCTGCCCTTGGCACAAACTCCCAATATAAGAACTCAGGCTAGAGAGTAAATGGAAAAATTTACTAATACAAGAGAGAAACATTATGAGTCAAGAAAAGGCCAAAAGGTAAATGCAGAAAACATGAGCAACTCCATAGTGAGTGCAAGTAAAGCCTCAAGGAAAAAAGATGGCTTTACTGCAATGATTTTAAGAGTAGAAAGAAGACGTGAAATAAGTGATTATAAATGAAAGTAGTGCTCCTGAGGAACAAATTGAAAAGAAAACAAATAAAAAAGTAGAAAAAGTGAAAATCTAAAACGTAGACTAATGAATAGACTCTCCAAAACAGAGAGTGAAACCAACAATAGTCAATGATTCAGTGATAAAACACAAAATATTTGAAGAAAATCAAAAGGATGAAAAATTAGATCAAGTGCTTTAGTTGACTTAGAAAAAAAGTCTTTTTGAGAATTATCAGGCTCACTAAAACCTATGACTGTACAAAAAGCCCTGCAGAAATACAATATTTCAAGAAATGATAAAAGTGTTCAGATTTGTTAGAATCAGCAACTAAAGTAAAAATAGAAAGAATCTTGTGGTTATCTATTGAAAAAAAAACAATAAACTGAAAACGATCAAGAATATGAAAGCCATAATTCAAAGCTTTTAGGTGAAAGAAAAAATACCACCATAAGTCAGAATGAAATAATTCAAGTGCAAAGAAACCACTTTCAGAATCATGCAAGACTGTACTTCAACTATAGGAAAGGAAGGAATCTGTTAGACTATCAATGGTATTCATCTTCAAGTGTAGACCAGAATGGGCCTGGATATGAGTGTGAACAGCTAGGTGACAGTATACTGACAGTGGCAGCAAGCACATTGGATAATGTGAAGTAAACCAAAAAGGGACTATACACAGAAGATGGATACAGAGAGGATGCAGAGAGATGGATATACAGAGAGCCGGATACTGGAAATGGAGGGGTGGACACCAAGGTGACTGCTATTTGAGGTTAGACTCTGTGGGGGGCAGTCATTGGTTAGGAGATAATGAGAGGACTAATTAGGCATATCTGACATTGAGAAACGGAGACTCTAAGGTTACAACACTGATGAGGAGTGGAATACCAGGAATGCTAAAGCATAGACTGGATGCTGTAGATGAGTTCCCGGAATCCTCTCGATGGTAAGGGACTTGGATACTAGACACTGAATACAGAGAGTGCCAAACATCATGGAGAATGGACATTTTATTGGACATAGTAAAGGCAGATACTGGGTACCATAAACTGGCAATATTGTTTGGAAGTATGTGAATGTAAGAAATACCAACTAGAAGCTATTGGCACTGAAGAGGAATAGGACAGCAGGATTTTTTAAAATGTAAGCTAATGAAGGCAGTGGAATGACAATGAAATATAAACTGACAAGTCTACATTAGGAATATTTTCCTTTCCAGATTAAATCATTTCAAGTTTCCCCAAGATTTGTGGTGGCATACTTTGGAGCAAGTCCTCTTGGATGCCGGGTGGAGTGGTACCCAACATCACTGAGAAACCAGGCACAGGATCACTCATAATGTAGTCCCTGAGAGACTGAAGAAAAATGGACACTGGGTCATTAAGTGGCCAAGTATATGGTCACTTAGGTGCCCAAACTGGGGTACCTCAGGAACCAAATCCAAGTTCAAAGAGGCACAGGTTATTTAACTTTAGTGTGGTTACACAGAGAGTCAAGAACATCATGTTCAGCATTGATATTTATTAAGGACATACATATTAGCACCTACAACCTTGCACAATCAGGATAGAGGAATGACAAGGGTACTCCAATAGGAGCTCACAGGCTACATAGAAGAAGGAGCAAGAAGGCAAAGCCAGAATAAAATGTGGGATCTTGATTGGTAGTTTGAACTGATTGGGTTCATGTATCACAGCCAAATTTTGGGGTAAGTTTTTAATATGAAATACACATCATGCACGAAGGTTTTAAACATCCAATCCTCAGTTCTGGAAGAAAGAAAAGTAAGTATTAGAGATATCAATATTTCCCCTCCAGCCTAACCCCTTCTGTCTAATCCTTCCTTATACCTTTAAAGGGAAAAGGGACACTCTGACAATAGTTCAGAGAAAGGTGCTTCACCTCCATAATTTTCCCAGGCATTGGGGGCTCAGAGCTCACCACCACCCTCTGCTCCCATAACCAACTCAGCCACTGCCAGGCAGCTTTTCTTTATCAAGATCTAAACATTAAGAACAAATGGCTGAATGAATTATCTTGTACTTTGTCTATGACAATCTAATAAAAATGATAAAGCTATCTAAGTCAATATAATTATTTGTTTCCATTCCCATTAAGCTACCAAAAACTACTTAATAGTATTATGAAATATAATAAAAATTCAACTGGAGGACAAAAGATCAACAAAATCAAGGGTACTTAATAAGAGAATGAAAAAGTAGGGGTCTACCAATACCAGATCTCAAGCAATACTGAAAGTAATAACCTTTAAAATGATTTCACACTGGTTAAAAAATCAAAAAGATTAATCTCTTGGTGAGATTAGGAACATAAGAAGTAAATTAACATACTAATGTAGTGTTTGGAAAACCCTATATCCCCATAAGCAGTTTGCCAACAAAATAACGAGATAAATTAGCAAAGAGGAACCTTTCACACCTATGGATAAGAGAAGAATTCTTTAAGAAACTAGTAGAGAAGGCCATAAGAGATTAAATAGACTATTTTGATTACAAAAAATTGAAAAGCTATGGTACAAACAAAACCAATGCAGTTAAAATTAGAAGGGAAACTATTAACTGGGGAAAAATCTTTGCAGGATTTTTCTCTGGTAAAATCTGTTATCTAAGCTGTGCTTAGAACTGATTCAATTATATAAGAGCAAAGGATTTCCCTAGTAGATAAATAGTCAAAGAATATAAAGAAATTCTAAAGGGAAGAAAAACAATATAACAATCTCATGTTAAAAATAGTTCCAATCTACTGATTACGAGAAATTCAAGTTAAAACAGTTTCTTATGTTCTACTTCACCTCTATCATTACTGGCAAGGATGAAAAATGGGAAAACAACATTTGGAGATGCTATTAGAGAAAAGGCATATTGGTGCACTTTGGGGGAGCTGTGAATACCATTCTAAACAGCAACATGAAACAATACCCCCAAAGTCGCTAAACCAGAATACAATTTGGCCCAGCAATATCACTATGAGCCAGGTACCCAAAAGTGATCAAAAGAGAGGAAGGACCCATATGTACAAAGGAATTCATGGCAGAACTCTTTCTACTACCAAAGATTTGGAAACTAAGGGGGCTACCTATCAACTGAGCAACATTTAAACAAATTATGATATATGAAGGTAAAGAAGATGAATATGATAGATTCTGGGAAACATGGGAAGACTTAAACTGATGTTCATTGAAGTGAGCAGAAACAGGAAGATAGCTTGTAAAATGACTACAATATTGTAAAGAAAAATAATTTTGTAAAATCTAATAACTTGGATCCATGCAAAGATAATACATGCTTCTTACATTTTATCAACCTGTCATGGACTATTGGCAAAAAAATGAGCCTTAGAACCTCAGCATGGCCAATGTACAATATGCTTTGCTTGAATAGGCTAATTTGTTACAAGGGGTTTAAAAATATAAGTGGTGAGAATTGAGGGAAAGAGAACTAGTGATAATATTGCACAGAACAGGAGAGGAGAAGAGCAAGAAAGAGAAAAGAGAGGAGAGAAAAGGAAAGGTAGGTAAAGGTCCAAGAAGTTTATAGAAACTCATCAATGGTGGTCCAGATTTTTCCCTCTCCCATATTCCTTAGGGGCCTAGACCATGATATGTTGTGTGAATGCTGTGCCTGATGTGTCTTAACAATGTTTCCTTCTAGATATTTTATGGTTTAGGCTCAGCTCCTGGATGGTAACAGTTCTAGTGGACAAAGTACATCTAAGAGAGGATCATCCTATCACATCTTAAGACCTCAGTGTGAGAGCAATAAATCTCACCCTTGTCAAAAGAGCTGTTTTCATAGGCGGGAAAGACGATCCAGCATTAAACATTCATCACAATCACTCATTGTTTTATAGAGGTTCATCTCTTATCTCAATAAGATTGTAAGTTCTGTGACATCATGGAACATGTTTTATACTTTTATAGCATCCCACAGGACCTACCAAAAATGTTTGGTATATATTGAGGAAACCAACTTATAGAAATACACAGTATATAAGAGTGTGAAGGGATGTCAAAAGCTATCTAGATGAGCTTACACATGACAAAAGGGCCATTGTTTTTACTATAGCTATAGCCCTTCGCACAAACTTCCAGGGACTGATGAGATAACTCCCTGGGGGAAAGGAATTGGTCATCATATATATGGGAGGCAGGGGTGGAAGAGAGAATAGGAGATCTAACCTCATGGTAAGCCACTTCTTAGGTTAGTGGTCAAAGTAAATAAACACCTGGGGACACAGTGTGAAAAGCCAAGAAAAATAAGTCTATTCCCTTTGATAGATGATAATCCTTAGTTCTTAAAGATGGCCATCATATGCACTGCCTAGAAGGTTTCTCCTTTCCAAGATAAACATCCCCATTCTCTTCACCAATTTACATAAGATATAAACTTGCAAACTTCATCATAAGTGTCTCTCTTCTATGGACACTCTCCTTTATCAGAGTCTTTCCTAAATGTGGCACTCAGAACTGGATACACTATGCTATCTGTTATCTGATAAGGCCTGAGTGCCATGGGATTATGATATCTGCATTATGGGACACTGAAAATCTCAAATGGATTTCGCTATTTTGATATTTCCTCTCACAAGGCATATTGTAATCCAACCCATGGCTGCCCACCCTATTAGAATCTTTTCCGTATCTCTTCCAGTTTCACCTCAGAGGATCCACCTAAGGTGCTAGAGACTTTCCTCATTTTCTCCTGACTTTGCAAAGATACCACTGAAGGACTCAGGCTTTCCAGCTCTTACCCATTATCCTTAACACATGATTGACCTACTTTCTTTTATCATATGGGTCTTTGATTGTATCTTTTACTTCTTCTTCAAAGTTCCACATTAATCATATGTTGGCCAGGCTCAGCTGTTTTCATTGGCTACATCTCTCTTCCTTGAAGCTTTGCAATATTATACGGTTTGATGGAACCAGCACAATGTCATGTGCAAACAAGAACATTTGGCCTTTACAAGGAATTATCTGGAACAATGATGTTAGACCTCAATTGTGGCAGCTCTACAATCCTTGATGTCAACTATAGTATCTTATAAAAATCTTTAACATCACCTCAATTTTGTTTTGTTGGCTGTTCTCCTTCAAATTTCATGCTTACATGGCATCAAGACAAATTTGCTTATTTGGATGTCTTGCTATTTTCCCTGAAATTGTTTTTATCCTCCACTGATTCTTTCTATTTTTTGAGATGATCCCTCATAATGAACATCATTTTTTCTGCATAAGACTTTCCAAAAGCATTCTTATTCTAAACCAAGATTGCCTTTGTGGACTTGAGTCCTTTTTGGGATTTTCAGTCTCATTGTTGCGCCAATCAGTCAAACTTCTATATACAATTATTATAATTGATAGTCATGTAATGTTTCTTATGGTTACCTTATTTTTGTTGATGAGTACTTTGTGAAAATAGTTCAGATATGAGTTATTTGACTTGCCCCATATATTTTCTTATTCTTTCTCCTAGATTTGACTAACCCCAATTTTTGCTCTAAAAAGTTAGCTACATAGTTGCATAGACAATAGATATAAGAATATATTCACATCCATAATGAGCTTTTTCCCTGTTTATGAAATATGACAATTTCATTTTTGAGACATTATTTAGGGCTCACTATATTAAGCATCTACTTTTTCTTTTATCATATAAAGTATTTATGATATGAATGCAGGAGCATTCTATGTTAGCACGTCTTTGACCCCTAGCATTTCTGTTTCTTAATCCAGGTTTTCCAGGATGTTTTTCACCATTGCCACTAGTAGTTTTACATGGTCAAGTTTTTTTGTTGCTTATTTTTTTCAGCCTATTTTTTGGCTTTGATTTTATGTTAAAGTTGTGCTCTGCCCACCTGATGTTGAGGAGGCACTGTTCCAAGGTTCAGACTTTTTCATGCTGCTATTTTCAGTGTTAGTTCTGAGGGTCTGCAAGTTTTTAGTGCTTCCAAGGTGATGTGATTTTGGGAGAGGTGTGGTCACTACTCTCCTGGTTTGTCCTCTGATCTTTACCTAGGATGGGGCCCT
>CM053623.1:416477660-416492718 GCA_028646595.1 Phalanger gymnotis
GGAAAATGCAAGGGGGGAGGGTGTAGCGGGGGCGGGGGGGGGGGAGAGAGAGAGAGAAAGTTATGACTGGTAATGGCCACTGTCGTGATAGTTACAGCTGAACAGGCTGACTTAGCTGTACTGTGAGTTTGTTTTGGGGAAGACCCCAGCAGGGATCAGAGAGGTTTTGGGATGGCGAGGCTCCATGTTGTGATATTACGTATGGAATGCTTCACGGTTCTGATAGATTAGGTAAATGGCTTGTGGGATATGGTTCTCTGGTGTCTGAATAAATGGTTTACTTCTTCTACCTTCTATGTGGAGAGACTTGTATACTTTGTGATACAGAACCACACAGGCATTTTGACAATTATCATCTACATTGTTATTATTGCCTTACTGATACAGAAGTCTGATTGTTTCATTAAAAAAAATTTTCATTTTATTTTCAGATCCACATTCTTTTCCCCTTGCTTTGAGAAATCAAGAAAAAATAAGCTGTTACTAACCTATATAGTCAAGGAGAACAAATTCTGTCGTTGGCCTAGTCCAAATAAAAACCAGTTGATCCTTGTTATTCTTAGATTCTGTATTTGGCAACTTGCCTAAGCATTAAAGTGTACTTGTAATTCTGAATCCAATACTCATAGCACTTTCCTGGTTATTCATGGATATGCAAAAAGTGGTGAAAAATTTGAGTCACCTTACAAACAAGGTGTTAGCTGAGTTGAACAAGGTGAAGCTCTGCCTTCTTGTTTCATCTCTCATGATGTAAGGAATTGGCTTTTACATGGTCTATTTAGTGTAACTTTTTTCATTTTTGTGGTTTTTATTAGTAAGTTTGCTACTTAAAATGGCCCCCAATTGTGGTACTGAAATGTTGTTTAATGTGCCTACATGTGAGATTGGTGTGATGTGCTATAAAGAAAAAAACATGTCTATTAGATAAGCTTCACTTAGGCATGAGTTATAGTGCTGTTGGTCATAAGTTCAATGTTAATGAGGTCTCTTTAAAGTGAAACACAAAAAAACAAGGTGATCAAATTGGTTGATAAAAATGTTGCAACCCAAAGTTCTTAGAATCCTAACCCTGTATTTTACCTAAGATCACCAGTTCAGTGTTTATTAATTCAGCATTTGCAGAGACTTTATAGAGCATACCTTCTTTGGAAGATGAAAATCGACTATATGCCTCAATTTGTACTCTGAATTGAAAACTTCTCAATCAGGAGTTGTGTAGCCTGTTTTATCATGGATCCTGTGAAATCATGTTTCATGGTAATAACCAGAGTTTCTAAGTTTTTCAAAGTTGATTGTCCTTATAATATTCTTATTATTACATAAAGTATTCTTCTGTTTTTACTCACCTCACTCTGCATCAGTTCATACAAATCATCCTAAGTTTCTCTGAAATCACCCCTTCATGATTTCTTATAGCACAATAGTATTCCATCACATTTATTTGCCAGAACTTGTTCAGCCTTTCACCTTTCATAGACAACTCTTCAGTTACTAATTATTTGCCACCTCAAATGTGTATCTGTGTCTCTGTGTGTGGTTTGTGTGCTTGTATGGGTGTGTCTGTGTCTGTTTTTACATATCTATGTATATCTGTACTTGTGAGTTATCTTCCTCTTTCTTTCGTCTTTTTCAGTATTGGCTTAATAGTAACATGCCTGACCCAAAGGGTATGGTGGAGTGTAATAGCTTTTTGGACATAGTGTTCTACTCACTGTACCACCAAGCTGCCCTGAGAAATGCAAGTTGAAACAACCTTGAGATATTATTTTATACCTACTAGATTTGCTAAAATGAAAGCCAGGGGAAAATGACAAATGTTGGAGGGCATGTGGAAAAATTGGGACACTAATTCATTGGTGGTGGAATTGTGAACTGATCCAACCATCTTGGAGAGCAAACTGGAAATATGCCTAATGAGTTATTCAACTGCCTATACTCTTTAATCCAGCAATATCAGTACTTGGTATATTTCTGAAGACAGAGTAAAAGGAAAAGAATCTATGTTCTAAAATGTTTATAGCAACTCTCTTTTTGGTGGCAAAGAACTGGAAATTGCAGGGAAGCCTGTCAATCAGGGAATGGCTGAACAAGTTGTGGTATATGATGGTGATGCAATACTGTCGCACTATAAGAAATGATGAGCTTAATGATTTTAGAAAAAAAATGGAAAGACTTTCATGAAATAATGAATAACAAAGTGAGCAGAACCAAGAGAACATCATACATAGTAACAGCAATATCATTTTAAGAAAGACTTTCAGCAAATAAGTTATTTTTACTATTCTAAGTACCCAAATAAAGGACATATGATGAAAGACATTATCTGCAACCAGAGAAAGAATTTATAAATAGAAGCATGTATAGAATAAATTCATTTATATATACCTATTTGTGTCTCATTCTATTATCCATCTCTAAGGCAGGGGTCAGAGGGAAAGGAAGAAAAAAAATTTACATAATGATATTCCTTTCAAATATACCACAAAATTAAGTTCTATATGGTAGGTGCAATCATCTTTTTTGTATTCTGTTATGGAAATGCTTGTTTTATTCCATAAATTACAAATAAAATAAAAAATACCCTTTCTCTTCCTTCAAAATTCCTTGAAATGTATCACAGTTCTCCAGTCTAACCAAATACTCTTTCATTCCTCTAAGTAAGTTTTCTCTAGCTTTTTGTAATTTGATGTAATCTTTGAGATTGTTTGGGTTCCAATTACGATCTTCTACAGGCTAAAGTTAGGCTGACCCACCTGCACAACTAGTCTTTTCATTGCATCTATAATAGCTTGTCATTTTCCAAAGGAGAGTAGACTTGCTTTAGATCTGTAACATCTAGCCATATTCGGTTGAAACCTCAAAAAATTGCCTGAAATTGAGAGACCACAGCTGCTGGTTCCTCAACAAACTTAGGAGTGTTTCTTCTCAAAGTACAAAGATCAGTGGGGCTGAATGGAACATGCTGCCTGAGTAACACCACATACCCTCTGCCACTATGGCTGGCAACCTCTTGTAGATGAAAAGTATCTTCAGGTTTTTTGTTTGCCTTGAGAGAATTCAAACTCTCAGTGGAGACAGAGAGGCAGAGACTTGGGGAGGAGAGGGAGAAAGACAAAGTGAAGGAGTTACAGCCAGTGAAGACAGCTTTGGAATCTCAGAGCTGTCCATCTGAGATTCTTTGAGATGCAGTTTCCCAAGTGGCTCCTGAATAGGAGGGCAAGTATCATCGGAGGATTTCACAGACAAAGCAGGTCAAAGCAATTAGGTAAATATGATGTTAATGGAATATGAAGATCTTCCCCTAATAGGCCTCATGTGAAGCCCATTAAGGGAAGCCTGCTAAGGGGAAGCTTGCTTGTAGGAAGGTTTTCACACCTTTTGGTACTAAGTTAATGAGGCACTGAGTCAGGAGGGTTGTGATACCTTCTGGCTTTGAGCCTATTAGCCAAAAGTGTATATGTACTCTGAGTTGGTATTTTGCTTTGGGGATTCACTCATGAGAAGGATCTTTTGATTTCCTGGTCAAGATTCTGCATGGCCATATGTTCAGAGCCCCTCGACTTCTCAGAGGTAAAGGCTCTCTTGACCCAGTGATGTATGTAAAGTGTATAGCAATGTTGCTTTGATTTAGGCAGTTAAGAGCCCTGTCTGTTGGTCTTTATGCTAATTTCTCTGCTTGTATTTTCTTTTACTTTCAAGAAGCTGACTTTCCCCCTGAATTAGTGAATGCAACCAAAGGAGATGGTTGACCCCTTTAAAGCTCTTTTCCTTTAAAAGCAGATCAAAGAACATATGGTAGCAGGACATCCTGGGTATGCTAGGCTGGTCGCTGTTACAGTAAGGGAGAAGGAGCCATGGGAAGTAAAGGAACCAGAGAGGAAGAGGTTAAGGCAGGCTGGAAAACTGGAGGCCAGATCAAAGAGGCAGTTGGTATTGAAGGAGTAAGAGAATAAGCAAGGCAAGGGAGCAGAAGAGGAATTGGGGGGGGGAGATTGAGCTGATGCCAAGAGATGGGTGATTTTAGTGGTCAGATCCATCAATGTACTCCAGAGGTATCAAAATCCAACTGCTTTGGGCTTTTGTCTGCTATCACTAGCCTTAACTCTTTCAATTTCTGATAACCAAAACAACCATATTGGGCCACAATGGTTCCCCACCTGAATTAGTTGTCATTAAATATAACAGAACTTAATCTCTTGCTTTTTTGTCATCCCAAACTCAGTGGGGGGGGGGGGGAAATCTCCTTTATCCCATACTGTAAGGAGTTTTTCTAAGGGAATTACATTTGGCGTGCTGTTTTTGCTATTTTGGGCTCTCATTACATATATTTTAAAAATTATCAAATGTGATCTAGGTTTAAATCTTTTAGTGTAATTTCCTACCTCAGCTTTTTAAAGATATGGTTTCCAAAAATGTCTTTTCTTAGGGTTTCAATTGCTTTCCAGAAGTCCCTTCCAAGGGGTTATGTGGATCAGCTGGAAAGCATAGTCACAGATGTGGTACTTGCTTTTATGAATCTAATTAGGGTTTAAGGGTCCCTAGGGGTCCCTAATTAGGGGTCTCTAGCCAGAGTCCCTTTCTGACTGCTCAAGATACAACTGGATTCCAGTTTCTCAACCCCAGAACTGCTAGACAGTTAATGGCTAAGGAAAAGGAAAAACCAAACTGGGTTATTTCACTACTTTTGGTACAAATGAAGCCTCCTGGGAGGACACAGAATTCTTTTATTAGCCCTTGTTTTCTATGACTGGGTTCCCAGGGCCGTGCTCCTGCAATTGAGGTGCAAGGGATGAATTCTGACCCCAGTTCATAAACTGATGGGGTCATGAATGAGGGCAAGCCTGGAGACCAATTCTTCTACCCTAAACAAATGAAAAGATGTTATGGTATAATTTCCTACTAATGCCTCTGATGAAACTACTACTAGAATTAAAGACAAGTCTGCTGCTATTATTCCACTTGTACTTTCCCTCTCCCACACTAACTAAAAAGTGCACACACACAGACACACACACACACAGAGTTTCCTCTATTACCTCACATCTCCCTAAAGACCTTGTGGGCTAGGGCATCTGGTATTAGGCCCTCAATTCTGGCTCAATTAACACCATTTCCCTTCACTTATTTTGGCTTTTGGGGAAAACAAACTGAGAAAAAGTTATGAAGATATATGAATAAGAGGAATGAAAACTACAACCTCTCAGCATTAGAAAGGAGTAGAACAGGAGTTTTGTAAAGAAATAAAACCAGGCAGGGAGAATGGGAATGAAATTTAATTTTCTTGATCAATTAATTTAGTTTTCATTTTCAACATTCACTTTCTTTTTTTTTTTGGAAGGGTGAAGGCAGGGCAATTGGGGTTAAGTGACTTGCCCAAGGTCACACAGCTAGTAAGTATGTCAAGTGTTTGAAACCAGATTTGAACTCAGGTCTTCCTGACTCCAGGGCTAGTGCTCTATTCACTGCACCACCTAGCTGCCCCTCAACATTCACCTTCATAAGCTTTTGAGGTTTAAATTTTCTCCCCCTTCCTCCCATCCCCCTCCCCAAGATGGTATGCAATCTGATATAAGTTCTACATATACATTCTTATTAAACATATCTTCTCATTAGTCATGTTGTAAAGAAGAATTAGAACCAATGAAAGGAACCACAAAAAGAAGAAACAAAACAAAACAACAACAACAAAAAAGAGCAAATAGTATGCCTCAATCTGCATTCAGACTCCATGGTTCTCTCTCTGGATGTGGACTGCATTTTCCATCATGAATCTCTTGGAGTTGTCTTAGATCCTTGCATTGCTGAGATTGGGAATGGAATCTTAAGTAGAAAATCCAATTGAAGTCCTATTTTCCTTTCTGGATGCCATTATTTCAAGCATCCATACTATCTGTGATGGTCCACTTTGGAACTAGTTCTCTTGGGTGACTTGTGGAGAGGTACCTAGCGTCACTGAGAAACTAGGCACAGGGTCACTCAGAGACCAGGTCTGAATGAGTGAAAAAAATGTATCTAGGATTTCAAAGAGGCCAAGAATATGGTCACTCAGATATCCAACCTTGGGTCCCTCAGGAGCCAGGTTCAAGGTAAAAAAGGTACAGGTTATTTGGCTTCAACATGAATGTAAAGAAATTCAGGAAAGTTCATGTTCAGCATTGATGTTTATTAAAAGATTAAGATATTGGTAGCTACAATTTTGTATACCTGCAACAGGGATATAGGAAGAAGAAGGGACACTACATAAAAAGCTCACATGGAAGAGGGAGCAGGAAGGAAAAATCAGCTTAGAATTCAGAATTCCAGATCCTTCTAGATGAAGTCTGACTAGGCCTCATCTATGGTCCAACAGATATCCTCTGGAGTGATGGTCTTCATGGATATTGTTGTCATCTGTGCCCCATATGGGAAAAGAGGAAGACGTATTAGAGAAACCAAAAGAATAAAGAGGGAATTTATTCAGGATGGGGGAGACATGGGCATTTTTGTAGGCACTAGGAAATGAGCAAGTAGAGATTGAAAATAAGTGAAGGAGTGGGGACAGAGGGGGGCAATCTGTTCAAGGAGACAGGATGGAATGGATCACATGAACAAGTAGAGGGCTATGTCATCATGTGAGACAGGAATGAAGGAGAAAAGAGTGGCAGAAGGCATCTGAGTGATAGAAGATAAGGAAGAGGAGAGAAGAGTGAATTCATGGGAATTGGCTTTCGTTTTCTTTGTAAAATATGAGCCAGGGTATGAGAGAGTAAAGGGAGAGGTAGACATGGGAGGTTTGAGGATGGTAGAAAAGATTTCAAAGAGAAACTGGAGATTTGGCTATAGAGTTGACAAGGAAGGTATACTAGGATAATCTAGGAAGAGTGAGGTCCTGATTGAGGTTACATCACATAAATTGATAGTGGACCCAATCAGAATGGTTGCATGATTTTCTCCACCTTCTTGAGCAGCATATGTGTAGTAACAAAAACAAAAAATGATAGGAGTGATACAAGGCTGAGGTTTGGCTGGACACAGTCTGTAACATGATAGTCCTCCTAAGGATACAAAAGAGGAGGACAGTGTGGAGTTGAATTTGTTCACCAAAGAGTCAGGATGGGGAGAAGAAGGGAGAGTGGCTATTGCATGGGAGATGGCTTCGAAAAGAATTTAGGGGTCAGGTGTTGAGGTAATGAGGAGGAGGAAGAATAGGGTTATTTAAGGGAAGGAAGAAGGAAAGGTGGTTATAGTCAGAAAAGGAGATTTCAGAATTCTTTAACATGAAGGTGGTACATTTATGAATGGTGGCAAGATCAAAGATATGACCATCTTGGTGTGTGGTTCAGGTGTGGAGGAGGAGTAGCTTGTGGAAGGTGAGTATATCAAATGGTTAGGGTATTTGATGGAGAATTAGTATATATGTCAAAATCCCCAAGTATGAGGGCAGGAATTGAGGAAGAAAAAATCATTATTGGCCAAGTATTCAACTCATTGAGGAAGAAAGGACAGTGACTTAGGGTTCTGTAGACAAGTGGCGCAAGGATTTTGATTGGGTGCTAGATATGAATAACATGAATCTCAAAGGAAGAAAGGTTACTGAGTAAAGAAGGAAGGAAGAGAGCCTGGAAGTGGCAATAGGGTAATAAAGAAGATTCTAACTCTCCTGCCTCCACCAGTGAGCTGACGGGAATGAGAGAAGGTACAGCCAGTAATGGAAATGGTAGCCGGAAGGCTGAGTCATCAGATAAAAGCAGGTTTCAATAAGAACTACTAGATTGAAAAGTGAGAGAGGAATCCATTTAAGATGAAGGCGGTTTGTTGCTTATGGAACAGGCATTGCTGAGGTCACAGTGGAAGGGTGAGGTGGAGTGAAAATGAAACTTTGGTGTGGGAAGGTTAGCAATACTTTTTGTGATAGCTTAGAATTGGAAACAATGTGAATACCTATCAATTAGTCAAAGCTAAACAAATTGTGGTACCTGAATGTAATGGAATATTACTGTACAGTAAGAATAGGTGATGAATACAGAGAAGCATGGAAAGATCAATATGAACAGATGAAGAGTGAAGCAAACAGAGGCAAGAAGAGAATATACACAACTACAATGCAAAAGGAAAGAATAACTACACACAAAAAATTAAAAGTAAACCTAACACAATTACAAAAATGAAATGGGACTTGAATGAAGAGATATGAGAGGGCACTCCCAACCCACCCCTTGAAGGAAGTGGAAGGTCCACAAGAGTTACACACTGCCCATGTTTTTGGAATTTTTTGATGCATCGAACAGTTATGTTGATTTTTTTTATTCTCTAAAAAAAGCCATTTGTTCCACAGGATGGCTCTTAGGAGGTGGGGTGGAGGATAATTGGGATAACTATGATGATGTTAGAAAAAATATTAGATCAATAAAAATTCATGGAAGGAAGAGAGAAAGAAGAAAAGAAATGGACAGAGGGAAATGAATATAAACCTGGTTGGAAACATGATAAGTAATTTGGCACAAAATTAGATTAAGATGAACATATCACACCATACAAGCTCCAAATGTATGTTACAAAGATGCAAAAAGATCACAAAATGAATAAATTAAAAGAGCAGAGAAGAGAGTACATTTCAAATGAATTGATAGGGGAAGAGTTCTTTAGCTAATAGTGAAGTTCACAGGAAAACAAATAGACTATTTTGATTACTGAAAATTGAAAAGTTATGGCACAATCAATACCAATGCAATTAAAATTAAAAGAAAAGCAGTTGATTGGGTGGCAAATCTTTGCAATAAATTTCTCTGATAAAGGTCAGCTAAACAATGTATATCTGGAGCTGATTCAAGCTCATAGAAGCAATGACTTCTTAAGTGAATTATCAAAAGATATGAAAAGGAAGTTCTCAAAGGAAGAAAGGCAAGCTAAAATTACCATGTAAAAAATGTCCAAACCAATGGTGATGATAAAAATGTACATGAAAATGATACTGAGGTTCCATCTCGCCTTCATTAGGGTGGCCAAGATGCCAAAAAAATAAAAAACAACAATTGCTGGGGAAGTACAATGTGAAGAAAGCCATACTAGTGCACTGTTGGTGGCGCTATGACTTAGTATCATCATTCTAGAAAGAAGCTTAGAATTCTACCCCAAAAGTCACTAAACCTCATAGACTGTTTAACCCAGGAACAGCACTACTAGGTAGATATAACAAAATGGTAGTAAAAAATGAAAGAGGGAAATTATCCATATATACAAAAGCATCTGTGGCGGAACTTTTTCTTTTAGGAGAGATTTGTAAACTAAGGGGATGCTGATTAATTGGGCAACAGCTAAACAAATTATGATATATGAAGGTAACGAAATATTACTGTGCAGTAAGAATGTTGAAAGAAATAGATTCAGAGATATACGGAAAGACTTAGATGAACTGCTGCCCACTGAAGTTAGCAGAAACTAGATGGCAACTTGTAAAATGACTGCAACGCGGCAAACGAAAATAATTTGGTGAGAACTTAAAATCTAGGATCAATACAATGACCATCCAGAACTCCTTAAATTAACTGATGAAGTATCCTTTTTACATCTTGATTGACTAATATTGGACAAGTGGTGCAGGATGAAATATACAATCTCGACATGACCAATGTGTGGATATGCTTGGCTGATGAAACTAGAAAAATTTGTTTCAGAAGAGGGTTTTTAAAAATTAGGTGAAGAGAATTAGGAAGATGGAAATTATTGATAGTGATGAAAGGAAGGGAAATGAAACAGAAAGGAAACATAAAGGGAAACAAAGAAAAGGAAGGAAAGGAAGTGAAACCAAGGGAAGGCAAAGGAAGGAAAGAGAAGAGAAATGAAGGGGAAAAAAGGGAAGAGAAGTCAAGGGAAGGGAAGAGCATCGGTGAAGGATTCTTTAAAACTACTCATCGATAATCACTACAGCTTCGGAACTAACACTGAATTTCTGAATGCTTTAAAAATTTTGCTGTAACAGTTCGATGTATAATCCTATTTCTCTTATTTTTCTGTATGAAAATGTCAGTGTTTGTTACTGTCTGTTAAGTTCAGAAATACAGAAAATTTAAAAAGAAATCCTCCTTTCAGGCTTTCCATCATTTAGGAAATGGATACGATGATTATACCAGCAAGACGCCAAGCCCTGCTGATGCCTTTGTTAAACTGAAAGACAGAGGGCACTACCCAGGACCCTGAAATGAATGTTTTGGGAAATAAAGAGAACAAAGTGTAACTGCACTGACTGAAGTGAGTTTGTGCATGGGCTTTTATCTGATGGTCTCTGGATAGCCCAGATCCACTCCTCTGACAAGAACATCCCCAATTCATAATTAGCATTAGCTTCATCAGATATCCGTACCTCTTGGCTTCCAGACTATAGCTATCTAGTGCCTCTGTAAGCCTGCTTTTACAGTACACCGTGCAAAGTGTCGAAAGATCTAGAAAGAGAACAGCAATTACAAGAGGAATCCTGAGTCACAAGCAGGATTCAAATAACACAGACTTGGCTCTTTGGGGGAATGAAACCGCCTCCTGGGGTTCAAGATTTTGTTTTATGGATGTCATGAAAACATTTCCCAAATTATATGTTCCAGTGAAAATGATTTGTCAAGATGAACCTTATAAAATAGGGATTCCTTCCCTGTCCAGCTGCTAAATACTGGGTTCTCTAAACAATTTACTTTGACATTTTAGCCACTTATTAGCATGACTCCCCTTCTTTCAGAAAGGACCTAAGATACAAACATCCACCTAAAGACAAGTCTCCTGTTTTACATTCTGAGTGGTAAAACACCATAGTTGAACACTATTTCCCCTGTTAGGCAATGCCTTGAGCGCCAAGATTCCACAACACACACACACACACACACACACACACACACACACACACATGCCACTGGGGAACCTTCTCCCTTAAAGATGCATTACCTTTTGAGTAAAACAATCTCCTTCCTTTTATGATTAGCAGGTTTATGCAAAGCAGCACCATCAAAGATGAATTTCTCCCCACCAGAAGGGGTAGTCATATATGCCAAACTCTTTTCAGTTAACATGGTCTTACCTCTCAAAAACAGCACGGATCCGGTGAATGCCTCTTCCTTTGAAGATTCTTCGCTGTTGACACACAGGATGAAGGAGAAGAGGAAAAGGCCTATGACAAACTTCATTATGAAGGTCAGACTGGGATGCAAGAAAGAGATGTTCAAGAATCCAGATCAACATGCAAAAAAGCCTTTTGGTTTTGCTGTTATAGTATTTCTGGTTTGATGTTTACATGTGATTTCATTAAAAACTTAACAAAAATGAAAAACTCAAATTTTTTTTGATAATTGGAAATCATGAATTTTAGTAATATTCCACCAGCAATTTAGAAAAAGTCAATAAAGTTCCCTTAGCATGAGCCATACTAATCCCATTGATCTTTTCTAGGTTTTGCTCCCAATTCTGCTTCTGACAAACATAGGTCAGTCAGGCATATAATCCAATTAACCAAATCATTTTAAAAAGCATTATTCATTTACCTATTATATATCACCCAATGTGTTAGGCCCTAGAGATATTTTTAAGTGTTTACTGCTCCCAAGGAGATTGCATTCTCTTAGTTCAGGTTTTATTTAGAATCTAATACCTACTAGCCCTGAGGTCACACAAGGAAAGAGAGGAAAGAGCTCTTGTCCACAGGAATATCCTCAGCTAGATATGATAAAGGCTTTGTAGCAAAAAGGGAGCAAAGAAGGGCCTCAGAAAAACACAAGCTCACCTAGGGTGCCTTCTTCTTTCTCAGGTCTGTGAGGAGGCCCAAATGTGAGTGCTGCTGGGCAATGGAAGAGAAGCTGATATTTATACAAACCTTTCATCTTTGGAACCAATCAGGATTGAATCTGTAAGCCAATCATGTTGAGGAAAGTTGGGGAATTCCCCCTTGGAAATTCTTCCTGGATGATTATTGACATAAGGGTCAAGGAACAAGAAGCTATCGTTTTCTTAAACTGTAAAATACTCAACTCTGGTTTCTTGGCAGGTTTTCCTATTGGCATGTTTTCTCCTATTTTCATTGTCTTAGAACAGAGGAAAGAGCCCCATGGCACACTGAACCAGAAAATCACATGCTTTGAATGTTTTGGATACATTGGAATTTTTATAGCACATTAATCCTAACCTCTTGGGGTCTGAACCCACATTGTTCTTGCTCAGTCCTTTCAGTCAAGTCTGACTCTTCATGACCCTATTTGGGGATTTTCCTGGCAAAGATACTGAAATGATTGGCCATTTCTCTCTCCAGTTAGTTTTACAGGTGAGGAAATGAGGCAAATGGCATCAAGGGACTTGCCCAGGATCACATAGCTAGTCAATGTCTTAGGTCACACTTTAACTCAATAAGATGAGTTTTCCTGATTCCACCCTATCCACCATACCATCTAGCTTCCTGAACCCAATTTAATTCTTAATTATAAAAATAACCAACTTTTTTGGTTTATAAAGCATCTTACAGATATTTTCTCATTTAAGATTTACGACAACTTTATGTGGGAAGTACCCCAGATTATTTTCACTTTATAGATGAGGAAAATATGGCCTGGAGAGATTAAGTGCCTGGCTTATGGTTAAAACAAGGGAAAGCTATAAACAGAGATTGATGAGTTAAATTTTTATGTTCCTGTTTTCTGACTGACCCGATCAAGGAATTCGGTGTGAAAATCCTGTCATAATCTGTGGGAGAAAGGAAATAAATAGTAGGTAGAAACCCAAGAAGCTTATAGAAGCTCATCGATGGTGGTCCTGATGTTTCCCTCTACCATGTTCCTTAGGATTGGATGCATTCCAGATGACAATATATTGTGTGAATGCTGTGGCTCATGCATCCTCTCTGTATTTCCATCCATATCTTTTATGGTTTGGGCTCAGCCCCCAGATTATAGCAGAGCTAACAGATGAACTACATCTAAGACAGGATCTGAGCAATGATGCCATATCCAGATAACTCAGCCTGAGAGCACCAGATCTCATTCTCTTCACCAGATTTCACCAATCTTCCATAACCAGGTGAGATGGTCCAGCTGTGAATGTTCATCACAACCACTCGATGTTACATAAAGGCTCATTTCTTATGCCAATAAGATTGTACCTCCTATGAAGGTATGGGCCATGCCTTATACTTCTTCCGTATCCCACAGCACCTAACAAAATTCTTGGCATCTATTATGGAACCAAATATATAAAAAATACACAAAATAAGAGTTGGAAGGGCTAGCTTAAACATGGCATAACGGCCATGGTTTATAGTATAGGTGTAGCCCCTCACACAAACTTCCAGGGGCTAAGATAGCTCTCCATGGGGTAAAGGGAGAAGAAATTGGTGATCCTAGCCATAGGAAATAGGAGTGGAAGAGAGAATATGGATCTAGCCTCATGGTAAACCATTTCTTTGGTTGGTGATCAAGGGAAACCCTCAGGGACATATTGCAAAAAGCCAAGAAAAAAATTAGTCTATTTCTTCTTGAAGATGATAGCCCTTAGTTCTTAAAGATGGCCATCACATGCACTCTCTAGAAGACTTCTCCAAGTTTTTCTGTCCCCATTTTCTTCAAAAAATTCTCATAAAGTGTAAACTTACACTCTTCACCATAGATGTTACTGTTCTATGAACACTGTATAAAATCAGTCAGTAATGCAGAGTCCTTCTGAAGTGACCCCGTGTTTTAACTTAGCTTAACTTTAACTACAAAGCAGTAGGACTGTTGATGAGAGTAGTCCTTCTGGAGAGGTCAGTCGGCCAGAGCTCTAACCATATCTCCTTAGCACTAATCCCATCTCCTCATAAGTAGTATATAGCAGCAGCCATGAAAAATTCTCACTAATGCCATCAGCTCATTGGAAACCTGAGCCAATCAAAATACTTAGGGAGGAGCTGAACAGCACTAACCCCATCTCCTCATCATTATATAATCCAATCAAAATATTCTTGCCCTTACATGGAAGATTCTTTTGTTGTCGTTCACTCCTTTTAGTGTATCTGGCTCTTCAGGACCACATTTTGCATATTTTTTGCAAAGATTCTGGTGTGCTTTGCCATTTTCTTCTCCAGCTCATTTTACAGTTTGTCACAAAACTCTTTATATATCATTATTCTTCTGTTTGATTTTTTCCTTCAATTCTCATTCTCAAATAGTATTAAGATAAATTTGCTTCTGCCAATGTTCCCAAAATTGGTTTTACTGACATTTGATTGTCTCCTTTTTTAATATTATTTATAATGAGCATAATCTTTCACTGAAACACTTTACATAAGATTTCCTCTTCAAAACTAGTGTTGCCTCTAGCTAACATCCTTCTCAGTTTTTGTGGACTTAATCCCATTTTTGGAGCTTTTGATTTTACTGCAGTGTCAATGAATCAAACGTCTGCATGCAGTCATTATAATTGATGTTGATTTAATTTTACTGCAGTTTCCCCCATTTTTCTGATCATTACTTGTGCAAGTAGCTCAGGATTGAGTTGTTTCAATTGCCTCTCATTATCTTTTCTTTTTCTTCTTTCTATTACTTTTGACTAATACTGATCTTTGCTCTAAAAAGTTACCCATGTGATTTTATACAAGTAGTTTATATAAGAATTATTCTCAAATCAATAGAGAAAGAAACAATTTGAATATTATGGAAACACAGTCAGAATAACACAAGATCTAGCAGCTTCTACGTTAAGGGATCAAAGGGCTTGGAATGTGATATTCCGGAGGTCAAAGGAACTAGGATTAAAACCAAGAAACCTACCCAGCAAAACTGAGTATAATGCTCCAAGGCAAAATATGGATTTTCAATAAAATAGAGAACCTTCAAGCTTTCTCAGTGAAAAGACCAGAGCTGAATAGAAAATTTGACTTTCGAACACCAGAATCAAGAGAAGCATGAAAAGGTAAAAAAGAAAGAGAATTCATAAGGGACTTACTAAAGTTGAACTATTATGTTTACATTCCTTCATGGAAAGATGATGTGTATAATTCATAAGACCTGTCTCAGTATTAGAGGAGGTGAAGGGAATATAGACAGAGGGCACAGGATGAGTTGAATATAAAGGGACG
>CM053623.1:416493218-416521471 GCA_028646595.1 Phalanger gymnotis
CGCATATCCTTCCCTGTCTCATCCCACTCCCATCCTCCATTCCCATCCCCTTCACCCTCCCCCTCTTTCCCCTTGCATAGCTTTCCTGGATCCTCCCTCTCTCATCTGAGCCCTTCTGGACCTGGACCCCCTCCCTTCCAATCACAGCTCTGCTAGCCTAGGATTAACGCCTTTCTCTCTGGCCAGGCCAGGCATGTCCTCCACTTCCAGTCACATCCCACCTGCCTGGTCCCAGCACTCACAGACTCCTCTTGCTTCCCCCAACACAAATGCACCGTCACAGGCTACCCAGGGAACTTGACCCTGATTATCTCTGCCTCCATGCCATAAGGAACCCTCTCAGACCAGAAACTCTGCTCTCTCTTCTCTTCCCCTAACAATCATAGCCCACCCACACTCGATTAGACTCTGGACCTGTTGGTATCAGTTGGACACTTCCTTTACCTCGGGCTCACTCCCCTGCCCCCATTTCTTGCCACTCTCCGTTCTGGTTCCTCGACCCCAGAACTGGACGCTATGATCCACCCTTCCTCTTTCCAAATCCAGCTCTCCTGGATGTCTTCTACACCTGCTGCTCCAGGTGTTGTGGCAAAGGGCTCACCCATTCCTCATACAGAGCCCTGTATCCACCATAGGTCTTTCACTCTACAAAAACACCACCAGAACACCAGGCCTAAAGGCTTTTCCAGATAGACTTCCTAAGGCCCCTATTCCCTTCAGGTGATACTGGGTGCATTCTTCTAGACAATGCCAGGCTTTGCAGCCACTTCCCCACCCACCCTCCAAGATGAACCTCCTAGTCCCCACAGGCTCACAGGCTGCCTTAGATGTTCTTGGTCTTACCACCTCCCTCTACCCCATCCATCCCGCATGTACTGCTAACCAGTGACTCCCAACACCCATTGCAACCTCTGCACCTCCACTACTAGCATACCCCATGTCCAAACACAGAAAACTCTTCTCCTTCTCCTGTCTTTTCCCTTGTTGTTAGTTATAAATGTTGCCAAATATTAAGTGGGGAATGTTATTTACCTATCCCCTTTCCTTCTTTACCTTTTTGAAGCTTATTAACCCTGAGAAAGCCAAGTCCAAAGCAAACGAGGAGGAGCAGCAACTGAAAGAACTGGATGAAGAAATGGAGAATGAAATTTGCAGGGTGTGGGACATGTCAATGGATGAGGTATGTTAGTGAATGGATGCTCCCAATGTGTTGTTTCTCACCTTTGGAGACCAGCTTGTTAAATTATCCCTGCTACTACTGCAAGGAGTGCTGGAGACTGGCTGCTGCTATCTCTAGAACATAGACTTTTCTCTCTGGAGGTGAAGGAGAATCTCTGTTGCTATCAGTGAGTATTGGCTAGACTTATGCTGCATCTCCTGAAAATCATTTGCTGAGAACTTATCCATTTATGGATTGTGATACTCATGTAGGTATAACCCATGACTGGTTTGGTTTGGTTTTTCTTGTGTTTTTTGTACCTAGGCATTAGAGATTTAAGAGTTGAGACAGTGCTGGTGCATGAAGGGGTAGAAGAGAAAGAAAGAAGGAAGTATCTTTCTGTATCTTCTTTGCTGTGAATTCACAAGTTAGTTTGCTTCTCTGCCAAAGTAGAAGTAGAAATGAGAGGACTGACTATATTTTTTAAATGCATGGAGAACATTTGTATTCTGGTAATATTTTTAATTAATAGGTGAAAACATGCTTTTTGTTGAGAGTTTCTAAAACTTATTTCCAAATCCTTGTGAAAATCTAATTGTAACAATGCTTTGATGAAGTTCCCTTTGGATAACACAAATATAATGGAGGTAGAAATATTCTGTACCAAAAAGGAAAAAAAAATCACTCGTACAATGACTTTTGTTTCACAGCATAGTTTCATTGCCTTGGGAACAATATTACAAAGACTCTGAAGTATCATTTTTATATCTTACCACTATTCCTAACTTCACTCTTTGTCTTTTATCTATAACCCCTAAGATATAAGCTACATATTTAAAAAATAAGTTAGTAAAAGTGAGGTCTTAAGAGGTCTAGAGAAAGGTCTTGGCTCATTCAGTATTTTTCCTTTTTAGGATGTAGCTTTATTTCTCTATGAATTTAATGCCCCAGACATATTTATGGGAGTTTTGGCCAAGACCAAGTGTCCTCGACTAATGGTAAGTGTATAAATATAAGTGAGTCTTTAAAACAGTAATTGACCCATTTTGTCCTTTGCCTGGAAACAGTTATAGCAGGTACTTCACCTCTCTGCAGTATTTGGCACTCTTGACCATCCCCATGCCCCTCAATGTTCTCTACTTTCTTCTCATTGTTAGGTTTTCCTCTGAGCCAAAATCTTCCCCTACAACTTCTGCTGCTCCTTGTTCTGCCCCTTGGGGCCAACCAGAACTGCTTCTGTATCAGAAAATTTCCAATATTTGATGAAAACCATTACTCTCCAGACTAAATAGCTCTAGTTCATATGGCCTGATATCCAGGCATTTTCATCATCTTGGTTGTCTTTTTTGTAATGTTCTCTAGCTTATTAATGTTTTTTCTAAATTATAATAACCAGAACTAAACACAATAGTCCAGTCGTGGTCTAACCAGGGCAGAATACAGTGAGATGACTATTTTCTTCATTCTGGGCACGGTGCTTCTCATAATCCAACCTAGGATTGTATTGAGTTCAAAGTCTACTGCAAATGCCCAAATGTTTTTCACAGGAAGTGCTTTATACTTGTATACTTTGTAGGACAAGTATACTTCATGCTTGAATCCCTCACATTGTACTCGTGCAGGTAATTTTTGATTACAAATGTAAGACTTAATACTATTTGCCTTCTTAAGTGCTATTATTTGCTTTATTCCAGTGTCTCAGTCTATTGACATTTTTTGGGATCCTGACTTTGTCATCCAGTGTTTTTCCTTCCAGTTCTGTGCCATTTTCAAATTTGGTGAACATGCTAATTGTGCCTTTAAGGCATTGGTAAAAATATTTAATAGTACAGCACCATGGACAGATCCCTGAATCCTCCTACTAGAGACTTTCTCCTAGGCTGATCTTGAGCCATTAATGAAATCTTGCTTGTTCTTATTCTTAACAAATTTGAATCAGCTCCCTATATATCTTAGAAATGAGCCCTTTATCAGAGAAACTTGCCATAAACCGTTTTTCCCCTTTTATCTGCTTCTCTTCTAATTTCAGCTGAATTCATTTTGTTTATGCATACACTTCTTAATTTTATGTAACTATTCATTTTACCCTCTATGAACCTCTCTGTCTCTTATTTGATTATGAATTTTTCCCCTTTCCATAGATCTGATTGGAAATTTTTTCTTTGTTCCTCTAATTTTTTATATCTGAATTATGTACCTAGTTAGAGCTTGTCTTGGTATAACATGTGAGATACTGGTAGTTATTTAGCTTGTGTGAGACTGCCTTCCAGTCTTGCTATTTTTTGTTGAATAATGAGTCCTTGCCCCAATAGCTGGGGTCCTTGGGTTCATCTTTTGGCTTCTCTGCTCATTTGCTTCCAGACCTCATGTACCTAATTTGTCCCACTGATACTCTCTCTATTTTTTACCCATTACCAAATTGTTTTAATGCTTATCGTTTTGTAGTGCATTGTAAGATATAGCATATCTGGACCCCTTTCTTTCCCACTTTTTTTCATTAACTCGCTTGATATTCTTTTTTTTTTCTTTCTTTCTTTTTTTTTTGCAGGGCAATTGGGGTCACACAGCTAGTAAGTGTGTCAAGTGTCTGAGGCTGGATTTGAACTCAGGTCCTCCTGACTTCAGGGCCGGTGCTCTACTCACTGCGCCACCTAGCTGCCCCAATTCCCTTGATATTCTTAATCTTTTTTTTCTTCCAGATGGATTTTATTTTTTCTAGTTCAGTTGGGTAAGCTAATATTTTTTCTGCATTTTGTACTGGGTTGAATCATACTTTTTATTAATCTGTCATGATTTATTGAGTTTGTTTTGTTGCCTTAACTATTCTGCAAACTCCTTGAGGATAGAATCCTTGTCAGCTATATTTTTCTATGTCTCTCCATAGTTTTTAACTGTACATGGCACATGGCAGGACATAGATTAAATAATCAGTCTGGCCTCGTTATAGGGGATACTTTCCCTGTCATTTCAGCCTTGTAGGAAATCTATGTGTATAATCTACAATATCATTCAGAGAATAGCAATAATATGGTGCTGGTAAAAAAGAATTAAAATACCTATTTTAGACTATAAAAAAGTGCAGTCTTTTTTCATACAGTGATTTTCTACAATTGCTTTTCAGTGTTTACCCATTTTTTAAATCTTTTGTGCTTACTGTAATTCCACTCTGATACCATGCTTGGTTTGGCAGGAAATTTGCGTGGGAATTTTGGGAAATATGGCCTGTTTCCGGGAGATATGTGTGTCTATCAGTAATGATAAACATATTGGGTAAGTTTTATTACATAGTAATTATTAGGTTTTCATAAACTTTGTTTTTATTTGATTTATTTTTGGTAAAACCTACTAGAGCAGCTTTTCTAAGGAAAGCTAATGCATAGGATTAAGGAGTAAAAAACTGAATTACAGCAGTTCCCTTTTTCTATAGTAACTGGTGTTCAATAGCTGTACTAAAATTTTCTGTTTTAATATTATTTTGTTTTGGTCAATTACATGTAAAAACAATTGTTAACATTTTTTTTTTAGATTTTGGGTTCCAAATTCTGTCCCTTCCTCCCCTGTCCCTTCTTCTCTCCTTGCCCCTTCCCCCTCACCCCCAAAGCAAATAATTTGATATAGGTTGTGCATTGTGCATGTGTAGTCATGCAAAACATATTTCCATATTAGTCATGTTGTAAAATAAAACATAGACAAAAAAGCCACAAGAAAAATAAAGTGAAAAATAGTATGCTTCAATTCGTATTCAGACCACATCAGTTTCTTTCTCTGGAGATGGATAGCATTTTTTACCATAAGTCCTTTGGAATTGTCATAAGATCATTGTATTGCTGAGAACAACTAAGGCATTCATAGTTGATCATCATACAATGTAACTGTTACTATGTACAATGTTCTCTTGGTTCTGCTCACTTCACTCTGCCTCAGTTCATGTAAGTCTTTCCAGGTTTTTCTGAAACCATCTTGTTTATCATTTCTTATAGCACAATAGTACTGCATCTCAATCATATACCACAACTTGTTCAGCCATTCCCTAATTGAGAAGCATCCCCTAAATTTCCAGTTCTTTGCTACCACAGAAATACTTGCTATAAATATTTTTGTACGGATAAGTCCTTTTCCTTTTTTTAAAAAAATCTCTCTGGGATGCAGACCTAGTAGAAGTATTGCTGGGAAAAACTGATGCCTCCTACTCCCTTTTAGTGGAATGAGAGCTTGGGTGATCCATGGAGTAGTTAGCTATGAAATGTAATGGTCAAATACTGGATCCAGGCTGCTGGATCAGAGTGGGGAAGGCTGAGGTCCAGAGTAATCTTTGGGGTTCTGGGAATCATACAGACTCTCAGGATTAAAAGGGCCTTCAGAACTTGTAGGTCTTAGATGCTGTTGGATTTACAAGTAGAAAAGATCTTTGTAATCTGTTAGCTTAGTCCACTCATTTTACTGATGAGAAATCTGAGGCCTTTGAGATAAAGTGATTTACTCAGGGTCCCAGAGGTAGTAAGTGGTAGAGTCAGATTCAAACCCAGGTCCTTTTAACTCTAAATCCAGCTCTTTCCATTGTACCACACTGCTGGGCTGGTCTAACTCTGACCTAAACAGGAATCTACAATATCCTTGACAAGAAATCACTCAGCTTCCACATAAAACTCTCTAGGATTGGAAAACCCACTATCTTTTTTTTTTTTTTGCAATGCAGGGTTAAAAGACTTGCCCAGGATCACACAGCTAGTAAGTGTCAAGTGTCTAAGGCCAGATTTGAATTCAGGTCCTCTTGACTCCAGGGCTGGTCCTCTATCCACTGCACCATCTAGATCAGGAGTGTCCTAAATGCTTCTGGGCTGCAAGAGGCCTGCAGTGTGATTTATGTGGCCCATCTACAAGCATAGAAATTTACATAAATGCTTTAACAAACAAAGCTGAGCTACCACAGAGCTCTCACTAAAATGGCAAATCAAAATATATTGTCTATTGTTTCAGTAAAAACCTAAGGTTGGACAGCCCTGATCTAGTTGCTCCCAAACCCACTACCTGCTGAGGTGGTCTTTACACTTTTGGATAATTTGGTGATTAAGCAGCCTTCCCTTATTTTGAGCCCAAACTGACTTCTCTCGTAGTGCCTTCTGAGGCCAAGCAAAACAAGCCTAATAATACCTTTAATGTATCAGAGGCTTTAGGCTCCTAGTCAAGCAAGTTTGTGGATTGAGATCTTTTTGGTTTTTTATGTAGCTAGTTTGAAGGTTTCAAGATCTTTCTTTCTTTCTAGAATTACTTGGTATAGTCCCAGATAATTATCTTCTTTTTCCAAATTCTCAGAGTATAAAATACTGATAGGTTTGTAATTTTAGAAACAGACCTTTCAAGGAGTTATTTTTGTTAAACAGAAAATGCCAGTCATTTGGTCAAGCATTTATCAAGGACCTACTTTATGTCATATACTCTGTTAATTGTTGGAGATAGAAAGAAATGCCCAAAACAGCCCCTGCACTCAGTTGAATGAGAGAGAAAACATGCAAACTAGTATATACAAAGAATATGTATACAGATAAACTGGAGATAATCAACAGAGGAAAGGCACTAGTATTAAAGGGGATTAGGAAATTAAAATGAAACATTTGACTTGACTGATGTTTTAATGGAAAGAAAATATATACAAAGATGTGTGAATTGATTTCTCTTGTCTTGTAGACAGACGTTGTTGCACTGCTTGTACGATTTGGATCCTCCTACTCTGCTGGAAATAAGCAGGTTCGCCATTTTCTTTGTACTCAGTCCAATTATTTCATCCACAAGGCAATGTAGAGGTTAATTTTTCTGAGAATACTTGAATTGCATTCACCCTATTTTAATTAGATAGTCTGTTCATGTTTCTCATGTAGGTTATTGCTAACATGCCTTTCCCAGCCACAAGTTGCTAATATTTGGATTGAAAGGATACGGGAAAATCCAGCTGTCTATGAGAGCATTTGTTTCATCATGTCAAGCTCAACAAATGGTAGGTATCCAAACTATTTGGAGAATCAAATTTTAGGGCATCTTTAATGGTTAAGGAATTATTTCTGAAGCTCAATGAAAAATATACCTTGATCACAAGAAGAAGTTAAAATCATTTAGCTCAAGGTAGTAGTAGACATTAGACTGATGATTTCATTAGTATGGAGGACTTGCAGATGAAGAACCTCACTCGACTAGTGGGTGGGGTGGGATCTTCTCTGCAACTTAGAGAATTGGACCAGAGCAGTGGTGTCAGACTCAAACAGCAAGGGAGCCACTAAGCCATATGTAGGGATCCCAACAGGCCACAGGTTGACTTAGAAAACCACAGGTTAACAGATCTATGTTCTAGTATATTTTTATTTATTTTGTTAAATATTTTCTAATTACATTTTAATCTGGTTCCTGGCACTTGGAAATGGACCATTTGTTTGATACCTCTGGCTTAGAGCATTGGGATTATGTGACTTGACCAGGGTTACACAACCAGTGTGTGTCAGAGGCAGGACTTGATTCAAGAGCTCTCTCACTCTTGGATGAGCACTCTGGCCCCTGCCTCACGTCGCTTGTAAAGTTACTTAAAAGTAAATTATTCTCTTTGTGCCCTGGGACAGTGACAGCGTCTCTTAAGAAAGAAATAAACACGGTAGAGAAAAAGCCACTCGGAACATTGGTGCCAGTGTAGGAGTATGACTTTTCTGTGGTGATTTTCCTTAGGAATGTTCATTAACTTGGCTAATTTCAAGATTTTTCTCTTCAGTTTCATGGGTGTTTTCTTTCATGCAGTTGACTTGTTGGTGAAAGTAGGTGAAGTGGTTGACAAGCTCTTTGACTTAGATGAGAAGCTAATGGTGGAGTGGATTAGAAATGGCACTGATCAGGTCCTGGACCAGCCCTCTGGAGATTCAGAAGAGCAGCAACCACTGAAGATTGTCCCCTGTGTACTTGAAGCTGCTAAGCAGATCCGGTAGGATTATACAGAGCAGTGTAACCCTGGTCTGCCCTGGGAACCTCCTTTACCTGAGGGGTTTGGGCCAAGTAAGGGCCCCACAGAAGAATCTCTGGGTGTCCATTTAGGGTGGCGTGAGCTCTGCATCCACCTCCCACAGGGCAGGGCTGTAGAGTAGTGCCACAGTATGCTGCTTCCACCACTGCCCGTCTTCACCTGTTGTGGAGGCTCCTGGCCTTTTTTCTCTGTGGGCGAGGCTTCAGTTGATTGAACCACTGTCTTCTAAGTCATTTAGGCTTCAGGTTTTCCTTCCCTCTCACCTCCCACGTTACCTAGTCATATTGATTCCACTTATACAGTATAGTTCACTTCCATCTCCTCTACTTACCTGAATACCACTCCAGTTCTAGGCCCTTGCCTCTTCTCATCTGGACTGTTACGATAACCTTCTTGCTGATCTTCAGTTTTTTCCATCTCCAATCCACCTTGCACATAGCAGCCAAAATAATCTTCCTAATGCATAAATCTTATTATCATGTCACTCTCCTGCTAAAAGCCTTTGTCTCTCTTTAACACCCATTGGACAAAGTACAAATTTCTTAACTCCTTCTGCCCTAACACTATTTCCCGTCCTCATTCTAGCCACAGGGACCGTTAGCTGTCCCCAGTGTCATCACGCCTTTGTTTATGGCACAGGCCATCCTCTGTGTGTGGATCATCTCCTCTACTCCTCTGAAATTGTTGTCTTCCATTGAGGCTCAGGTGACACGTCACCTCTAACATGAAATCTCGCTGATCTACCCAGCTAAAAGTCATGAAAATAAAAATAATCTGTCCTTTCTTAAATTTTCTTGACACACTTTCTTGACCTCACTTACCTCCTTCCATCATATTTTGTGTTGTACTTTCCTTGAATGTAAGCTTCTTGAGGGCAAGGGCTGGCTCATTTTCCACCTTTGTGTTTCTAGCACTTAGCTCAGTGCTCTCTATATAAAAAACCCTTACTAAAGGTTTGTTGAGTTGTTGGAAGATCGTCTCTGTCAGTCTCTCCAAAAGGATCTTTTTGCTTGGTGGATGGAGATCTGAGAGGAGACTGAGCTGGTCGGAGTCCAGACATTGCTGATGCTGAAGGGGCTTCCTTATTAGCTCTCACCATTGAGGACAGGAGGCAATCCTTAGAACAGCCAAGGGAAAACAAACACTGTTACCATTTCCTTGATGGTGGGCTCTAAAAATCAGTCTCTGAGGGGTGGCGGGACAAAATTCTCTTGGTTTGAGTAAAACAAAATGCCAAAAGTTGTTTTGTGGGGTTTCTTGCAGGAGGATTTGGGTTTGGGCTTGGAAATATTTTGTTTTCTAGGTTCTGTCTGTTGGGTAACTAATTACCTTTCTTTGGGCCTGGAAGTCATTGAGTCAGTGTTTTTGTTGTTTGCATGCAGTTTTGATAACCCAGTAGGACTGGATGTTTATATGCACATCTTACAACTACTTACTACTGTGGATGATGGAATTCAAGCAATTGGTAAGTGATTTTGTGGAGAAGTATGAGAATGATGATAGCTCATTTTAGTCATTTAATTATTTCCCCTTTATGAATCAGTGCTTTCTTTATCAAGTTCAGCCTCCTGATGCTGGAAGAGATACTTGGAATTTTCTTTCTGATCTGGCCTGCCTTGACTTCTGTCAGCCTGATGATCCACCAATCATACTTCAGGAACAGAAAACAGTATTGGCCTCTATCTTCTCAGTATTATCTGCTGTGTATGTGTCAGAAACTGAACAGGAGTACATAAAGATGGAAAAAAGCAAGTATCATTTCTACCAGTTGTGAATAACGATGACCCCCTTTTTAATGCTGGTGATTTTCAAAATAGTTGACCTATACACATCCCATGCATAACCCTCAGAGTTGTTCAAACTGGGAATAACCTTAGTAGAAATGATGGAGACAAGATTGTTCTAGTGTAACAGAAATTTGCACAAAGTAAGGATAGGCAGAATTTAATATTAGCAAATACCATTATAATTTCTCATTCTGTATAACTAACTAGCAAGTAGTCTACATTAATGGTGTTTTTACTGATCTTGTTACCAAATATCCTGGAAAATATGTATGGTGGTCATCCTGCCAGTGTAGAAGTCAGTTTCCATAATGAATACCCTGTCATTCCTCCACCCCCACCCACCTATTCAGTAATTCCAGTGACACCTCTAGGATCAAATATTAAAGTCCTCTGACATTCAGAGCTCCTTATAACCTGGCTCCCTCCTACCTTTCCAGTCTTTTTACACCTTACTCCCTGACACATACTCTATATTCCTGTGACACTTAACCTCCTTGCTGTTCTTCTCTCACGACTGTGTGTCTCTTAATTGCATTCATTTTTCCTGGCTGTCTCCCATCCGCAGAATGCTCTCCCTCTTCTCTGCTTCCTGCCTTCCCTGACTTCTTCAAGTTTCAGCTAAAATCCTACCTTCTGCAGAAAACCTTTCCCGATCTTCCTTAATGTTGCCTTCCCTCTTAGATTATTTCCATTTTATTCTTTTTCTTGTTTGTACATAGTTGTTTGCATGTTGTATCTCCCATTGGACTACTTAAGAGTAGGGGTTGTATTTTTGCCTTTCTTTGCATTTTCAATGCCTAGCACAATGCCTGGCATGTAGTAGATACTTAATAAATGCTTATTGACTGACAACTGTGTGCAGTAGGAGTTGTTATCTCCATTATACAGATGAGGGAACTGAGGCTGAGAAAAATTAAGTGATTTTCTTAGACAACACCTGTCCATGGCAGGTTAAACATGGTTAAATCTATGGTTAAGGAATATTACTTTGGTATCTGTGCTTAGGATGGACCAGAGAGAGAGAGACATGAGACTTGAGGCAGGCTGTCGTAGTCATCTAGGTGAGAGGTGATCAGGGCCTGAATTACAGTGGTGGTTGAAGGGGTGACATACTGGAGGTATTGTGGAAGTAGAAATGGCAAGTTTGGGCAGCTGATTGGTTGAGGGTGAGTGAAGTATTGCAGATCATACCTCTGACAGAAATAGGGAAGTTTGGAAATGGGCAGGGCGTGGGGGAGAGTTGATAGTGTTAAGAACTGCACAGAGGTAAGGTATAATGAGGACTGAGAAAAGGCCATTGGATCTAGCAGGTAAGAAATTATTGCAGCGGGGGGACAGTTTCTGTTAAATGTTAGGGTCAGTAGCCAGATTGCAAGGAGTTGAGGAGTGGGAAGGGAGGACGCAGAAGTGGTGCATATAGGTGACCATCTATAAGAATTTAACAGTGAAAGGAGTTTGAGGAGATGGTAGGATCAGGGTATTTTTAAGGAGGGAAGAGTCTGGTCATGCACATAGGAGTTGGAGAAGGAGCCAGTGGATAAAGAGAGATTGATGACCATAGAAAGAAGGAGCAGTCAGTAAGGAGGCAGACTGTTGGAATGGGTGGGATCAAGAGCACAAGTGGAGAGGAGATTGGCCTAGCCCAGAAGGGACTAATTGTTTTTCAGAGACTGAAGTAAAGAAGGAAAGAATAGGGCTTGATGAAGAGGGGTTTTGATATGTAGAGTAGGGGAAAAGAGAGAGTGCTCAGTGAATGGCCTTTTTTGTCAGTATAGTTGGTGGCTGAGAGGAAGAGAGGAATTTTGGAATAGCCAGTAGTGGAGAGTTGAATGGAGTCAATAGGAGAGGAATAAAAGTATTGTCAGGCAGCAATGAGGGTGCAGCAGAGATTAGATGATAACTTGGTAACAAATCCATTTGACAGTTGCATGACTCTTTCTAGTGGTGATCAGCAGCATGTGAAAAGGCATGGAGAAGGTAGATGGCGGAGACAAGGCGGGACGAGGAATCCAAGGGAATAGGATAGTGTAGAGTTGAACTGGCCAACCCTGAGCTCAAGACTGTGAAGGGAAGAAAGTGAAGCCAGAGCCATGGGAATGGACTGAGAGAAGAGGGTGGCTGGAAGGATGTGCTTATGATGAAGACTAGGTTTAGAGGAGAGAGGCAGAGGGAGAGATTGGATAGGTTAGAGGCTTGTTGACTTGGCAGTAATTTTAGAGTTCTAGGTCATAGACGTAGAATAGTTATGGGTAATGCTGAAATCGGTTGTATGATTAGTCAGTCAGTCAACTGGTATTTATTAACTGTGCTAAGCATTGGGAAAAATGGCAAAAGATATCTTTTCCCTTAAGGGGCTCACATTTTAATATGGGAGACGGCCTACAAACAACTATGTACAAATGCTTCATTCTCAGGGCACCTGAAGCAGATTATTACCAGTGAAGAATTGTGCAGGAGAAACAGTTAAAAAGATGTCATCAGAGAGATACATGACTGGAGGGAGGTGGACCAGTCCTGTAATAAAGTGAAGGATGGCCGACAAGCGGCTCATGTGCTCAGGAGGTAGCCAACCAGTTTCAAGAGATTTAGAGGAAAGAGGTCCTGCACGTTGACTAGACCCTTGTAGAGGATTTATAGGAGATGGGCTAGAGGCGCAGAGGATGAGATGACTTGTATAGGTTGCATTCATTACCTTGGAGGGAGATCCCACATCAGAGAGATCCTACACATCTGTTAACATCGAAAAATGTTTGGTGCCTACTAGCAAGGACAGCTTGAATTAATGCAGAGACATTGTACAAGCTCAGTAATATCCATTGACTGGGAAGTAGGCTTTTGACTTTTTAATATTTTGAATGTAAACTCTTTTGTTGTCATGATCATAGTATTAATTTAGAGCTGATATTTGTAGAACACAATTAGATGTGTTTGATTTGATCAGATCTCTTAAAAATGTTATTATTTTTATGATAGCAGAAAAACTCAATATATTTCTGACTTTGTATCTCTTCATTTATTCGTTGTACAATAGATCTGTCTCTAATTGGCAGCTTGATTCGGGTCTTGCACAACATGGAGGACTGTGAGAAAAGATCAGTGAACTTAGCAGATTGCAATACAGAAGAAACTGAAAAGTCTAATATAAATGATGAGGATTTTCACTTGAAAGTCTTGAAGGATGTTTCCTGCGAATTACTTTCTAATATTTTTCAGAAACTGACAAAGGTACTGAAAAGTCTTTTTATGTTCACTATTCAGGTAAGGAAGGGCTAGGCCTAGCTCCTGGGAGGATTGCTTCCCTAAGCTTTTGTAGAGGGTGGGGAGGAGAAGGGAGAGGGAAGATGTTCATGGCATGGTGTGACTGCCCAGGGGATGCCTCTAGTGAAGGAGTTGGGGTGCTTAATGCACATGTTTTAGGAGCTGGGCAGCAGTAGAGGGAAATTTTCTGAAGGAGTGTCTTTATCTTGATCTCAAAATAGTGAACTTAGGTTCCAGTGAGAAGCAGTGGGGTAGGGTGGCTAGAGGGCCCAAAGGAAGTCTTGGATTCAAACCCTGCAGCTGCCACCTTAGTCACATGACCATTGGCACCAATCATTTAACCTCTGCCCCAGGCTCCTTTCCATGACATGCAGGTGCAGAGAGGCTTTTATTTGTAGAAGGAGTTTTCACACCTGTGATTTCCTTCTCTCTCTGAAATCACACATCAACTGCCCTCCTCCAAAAATGTTCCAGTGGTGGGTTTAGGTTTATTTACCATAGAATCTTAGTGATTGAGTTTCCTACCCTATTGCCTCTGTGATGCAGATTCCAGTGAATTTGGGGCACTCACTTCCTAACAAGGCAGCCCATTCTAAACTTGAACAACTAACGCATTAGACAGTTATCTATATTGTGTTAAAATCTGCCTCCTGGGAATTTCCATCCTGTGGTTCTTGTTCTGCCCCTTGAAACTCCATGGACTAACATCAAATCCCTCTTGCATGTGTTAGCTCTTCAAATATTTGCAAACATCCATTCTGCCCCCTCTGTTTTCTCTTTTTTGGAGACGTTCCTTTCAAAGTTGTCTTCAAACATGATTTCCCAACTCCTTTATGATCCTGGTCACCTTCTTTTGGACGTGCTTTTCTCTGATTAAGTTTGTTTTTCTAAAGCCTAGGGTAATAATAGTACTAAGTGCTTTCTTCTCAGCACCCCAGTGAGGTGGATTGTGCCAGTCTTCTTTCCATTTTATAGATGACGACAGTTGAGACTCAGAGCGGACTTGCCCACAGGCACACAGCTAGTTGCCAAGACTCAAAAGAGGGCTTCTGTCCCACTCCAAAGTCCAGCCCTCTTTGTCTCACCTCACACTATTTTCTCAGAGAGCTATGGCTGCATAGAGCTTCCTTCTATGAAGCTTAAGAGGATAGGGCCACCTTCGCCTGGAGTTACTGATAATTCTATTTAACTAAGCAGCTTTTCCTCATTTGTCAAAATTGAGTTCACCTTATCAGTTTCTCTTCGTGTTTTCTTTACCTTCTGAGAGTTGGCTGTCAGCAAGGCAGTTTATTAATTTATGGGATGCTTTGCTTTTAGTGGAATGAGAGTTCTAATAGAGGTCCAAATAGGAAGTCCCCTTTCTTTATAGTACCTTTCTTGTGTGCCAGTTTTGTGCTTTCCATTAGGAAAGCAAAATCTGTAACCTCTGTCTCATCAGTATTTGTAACATATTTTTACGAGATCGCTTCTCTTCTCCTTTTATCTTTACCAGATGTTCCCCACCATATTAATACTCCTCGGTTTATGGATTTTCATCTGCATACAAGCTTTTTTGATATGTACCCTTCACCCCAATCTTGAATCCCTTCTCACCAAGTGACATCTATGGGACCGTATAGATTTCTTTTTTAGTCTAACATTTCGTGTTCATTTTGTGTATTTCTTACACTATGCATCTGAGGCCAAGAATATTTTTGTTATCTTTTCTTAAAAATTACTGGGCATCTCCTCCACTATTTTCCCATTTTCTATGCCATTCATGTTGTCTTCCATAATGTCCAATTTTTAGTTTTAACTGGATATCTTTCTTCCTTATCCTCAGATTTAACTTGTAAGTTTGATCAGGTTTCTGAGTTTCCTGCTAACTGTTTTCTTACCAGTCATTGTGAAGTGCAGACTGTTCTTTACCAGGAGCCCATCCTTCTGGTGTTTAAATTTTTTTCAGAAAAACCTCCTGTTCTTCCATCCTATCTACATGAATGGTCGTTGCACTTCTCATGTATCCTGTCTCTTCCAAAGTTGTAACTTTCAAGGAGAGGAAGAGCTGAAACCTCGATCTCTGCCTCTAAATCATTCAGTTTTTTACCAAGGATGTTGACTTTGAATACTTACCAAGACACGTGGAAGATTCCAGCAGTATCAGCAATACCTTCGAGGCATCATCCCAGCTCTCAGGAAAACCCTTGAGGCAAGAGGAAAGAAGAACCAAAGCAAGGATGACCAGATCAAGCTTTGGATGTCTTCCTTTGCTGTTTTGTAACTCTTTTACCTATATATATATATTTTTTTTCCAGAAAAATGTCATTCAGGCTCTAAAGGAGGACCATCTAAACAAGCAGAAGTGTTCCTGTGCAATTAAAAACCTTCTTCCCATGTACCGCTCAGTGGTGAGTGTGTGCAGAACCCATGGACTCACATGGAATACAATGTTGTAGTTACATGTGGATTTGTTGTTGTTTAGTCAATTAGTCGTGTCTGACTCTTCGTGACTGTATTTGGGGTTTTCTTGGCAAAGATATTGGAGTGGTTTGCCACTTCCTTCTCAAGCTGGTGTAGTTGGCAGATTTTGAACTCAGGAATCTGAATCTTCCTGACACCAGGCCTGGCTTTCTTAACCACTGTGCCACCTAGCTGCTTGTAGATCTTAGCTTTGGGGATAACCAGAGTATACTTTGAGACACAAAGCTATCTTCAGAGATGCTTGTTCCCTATCTGCAGTTAGAGTTTACATTCTTCATTCCAAAAGACACTAATAAAAAGCTACTGTGAACAGAGAATTATGTTAGGCACTGGGGGTGAATAGAAAAGACACAGTTCCTGCCCTCAAGGAATGTGCTATTTAATGGGGAATATTAATCAAAGATAGGTATAATCTACACTATTCTGTGATAAATGTATTAGAGAATTGGCTCTAAAACAAGATATCACGAGAAGTGTCTGGGTGGGGTATCTGGGGAAGGAGGCTCATGACCAACCAGGGAGATCAGGGGAAACTTCCTGAAGTAGGTAGTACTTGAGTTGGATGTTCATGGAAGGGTAGGAACTTGACAAAGTAAGGGAAGGAAGGCATTTAAGATATAGGACCCAAACTGAGCAGAGGCATAGAGGCCCGGGAAAACAGCCTATATTTGGGAAGTGGGGAGTTATCCATTTTATGATGAGCATAGCTCTGTGGAAAGGAGTTTTTGAGATAAGTCCTTGAATGCCAGATAGAGAACTGTGGACTTTACTTGGAAGGCAGGAAGAAGCCACCAGCTAAGCAGAAGATTGCCATGATCAGAAGTATGCATAACAGAATTGCTTTGGTAGTAATATGGAGGCAAGATTGGAGGTTGCAGAGAGGAGAGCCAGGGAGACTTCTCAGATGAATAGAGCAGTCATCTGGGCTTGTGATGATGGTGCCCAGTGTTAAAGAAGGGGCAGTGGGACTAGTCAGAAGGTGACGGAGGTGAGGGATGTTTTGGAGGGGCAATTTGTAGGCCTTAGGAGAGGATGGGGTCAGATGACACTCAGGCCCCAATGTCAGCATACAAGTACTTCTGTTTTGAGGGCCTTTTTTTATTCCCTCAACTACATACAAAGTCTTGAGACATTTAACCTGTACTGATTTATACTTGTTTTCTAAGCTGATATTGTAATTGCCTAGAACTTTCCCACTCCCCTCCCCCCATCTTTGGCTCATTCTGTATATGAAGTAGACAATATAAAAAGACAAGCAAGATTCTTACACAGTGGCATCCAGTAGGATTTTCCTCAACAATTTCATCCTGAGCAGGACAATCAAAGGTCATCTAAACATGGAAGGCGGTGGTAACACCAGAACTTGGGTTTTAGATATTGGGGTGGAGTCAGATTGGAGGATGTTAGTCATGGGAGTAAATGGAAGGGGAAAGTCCACTTACCTAATGTGTCGTAGGAAGGAGGAGCCAGGAGTTATTGACATTAAAGGGTAACTACAGCATGTGGATCAGGAATTGCCCTCTGTATAAGATGTTAATTCACAGCGAGTACAGACCTGTGTAATGTAGTGTTTTCTTTGATTGTAGGTAAAAGGATTCCTTAATGTCCTGTATGAAGCTGACAAGGCTTTAGTGGATGATCTGGAGAAGGATTTCCCAGGTTTGAAGGCATACAACAGAAACTAGAACAGAATAGCCCTTACTTAAAAAACGACTGTTTCTTTCCTGTCTAAAGACTATGACGGGCTCCAGCCTCCAGTAAACCTTGCCAGCCTGATAAAACTTATAAGGGACGGTGGAAGGAGATGACTTGTGGAGGAATGATAGAGAACCCTCATGGACTGTGACTGCCCTGCTCCCCTCCTCTTTCTGTGTTGTGATCATGAGGATAAACCTGCTATTGGCTATGTTGGTTCATCAGCTTCAGTGGCAGTAAATTGTGCTAGTATTTAGGGTGTCAACAGGGAATGCTTACCTGAACCTGAATTTTGTGCCAGAATTTCATCTGCAAGTAGGTGTTAGACTTTAGACATTTAAAAATGAATTTATTCATGGTAATTATTTCAGTCATCGGGGTCTTTAAATACTTGAGAAGAAGAGATAAAACCCATCACAGTTTGATATTAGATTGGGTTTGTTTACAAAGCCAACATTCAATGGTATTGTGCATGGGAAAGTAGAAATGCCACCATGCCTGTGTGAGCCTGATTACATCTGGAAATCCCACTTTACAACTTAATTCCAGTGGCAGTTCATAAAATAATTGGTTTCAAATCACTGAGTCGTTTTGAATAACAGTTAATTCCTCTTAATCTCCCCTGATTGAAGTACAATGTAGCTCTTTTTGCTTGTCAGATTTTGGCAGTGGTCCCAGTGTTATTTGTCCACCATGACCAGTTATGCTGGACTGGAATGTTAGAATTCTTCTATCTTTGGCTTCTGTCATTTCCACAAATTTAAATGGAAGACTGACGTGTTTGGGTTTTGTTCATTATAGATTCCAAAGCCATGCCCAGCAGATTTTGGTAGTGTTTTCCCTATTCATGCTATGACATTTTAGCCTACAAATGCTATTTTAGATCATATTTTGCCTTTCGTGGAAGAGCTTTCTCATCCAGAAAATTAAAAAATGCTCAAGGTAGTTATGTGCAAGTATATAGTTAGTTTCACTAGTGTTGAAATGAGATTTTGTACATGCTTTTGCATGGTTTCTGGATCTCTCTACTTTTCACAAGGACATTTGTATAGAAAATTACATAGACTAGCAACTGAAGCCACAACTGGTAGTATTTTTTTGTATTTTTGTTCATGAACATGTATATTGTTCATTTTGGTGGTAATCTTAGTATAGGCAGAGCAAGTGGCTGAAGTAATCCCACACGGTCAGAGCAAATACATGCCTCCCAACCAAATGCAAGGACAGATTGTACATTTCAGGCTGATGCTGGAAATTCTGTTAGACATCAATCTTTTTACCTGCTAGTCTGCAGGTAAAACATTCCTTGGAAGGGTAATGCTTATTAGACCTTACTGAAAATGAATTTCAGATCCTATCATGAGAACAAGTTTTGAGTGCAGTGAAGAACTTTTAACATAAGCAATCTGAGCACCTAGGGGAAGAGGACACCCCTGATGGTTTGATTCCAAAGGTGGATGGGAGCAGTGGAGTTCTTTACTTCATAATTTCACTCAGTATTCACTCAGTTTTCACACTGTCTTGTACACCGTGTTTTTCACTGTTTGAAGGTGAGGACTTATATTCCATATATGTTATATTTTGATATAGTTGAAAACTACCAATTAAAATAAAAACGAAATGAGTATTGTTTCTATTTTGCTTTTCTTAATTCTGAAAAACAAACCCCCTAAAGCATTTGCAAAAGAGACTGATCCTTAAGTCAATGAAGGAGTAACATACAAATGGAATGTGGTCTTCCAGTTTAGATTCCTTCTGGAGTGTTCAGCTGGATTTGACCTCAGCTGCTTCTTGAAATTTGTGTGCCACTTATATTTTGATGTTTCTGATTCCTTTTAATGTTTGTTGTTGCGCCTAACCTTCTGGGAAAGATACACACATACACGTGTATTTATTTTTCTCTTGGTTTCATTGAAACTCAAGCCTTGGAATATTGGAGGAAAGGCTCATTGATGCACTGTTGTGGATGGTGCAATAGATTGGTCCATCTGCTCTGGAAAACAATGTGGAACCATACCCCCAAACCGTTCATACCCTTTGACCCTGATAGCACTGTTAATCTTATACTTCAAAAAGATCAAAGACTGAGAGAAAGGACCTATATGTTCAAGAATATTTATAGCAGTACTTTTATGTTGTAGCAGAGGAATAGAAATAAAATGGGAGCCCATCAATCGGTAAATGACTGAACAAATTGGGGTATATGAATATAATGGAATATTATTATGTTGTAAGGGAAGGAATTCAGAGAAACTTGGGGGAGTTTGTATCAACTGATGCAGAGTGAAATGAGCAGAGAACCAGTAGAATGATTTATATAATGATCACAATAACATAAAGAAAAACAACTTGAGAAGACTTTAGAATTCTGACCAATGCTGTGGCCAATCCTGCTTTCAGAAGACTAATGATGAAGTAGGCCTTGGTAGAACATTGATGGGCTAGGTAGAGGTGTAGAATGGGATCTGTTTTCAAATACAGCTACTGAGTTAATTTATTTTGATTGACTAATTTGTTACTATGGAGGGCTTCTGTAGGGTGGGAGGCTGAGTTAGTAGGAATGAAAGGTTCAGGAAAAGAAGAGAATAAAATGTCAAAGAAATACAAAACAAAAAGTTATTTGAAAGGTAGCAAGGCTCAATTTTAATTATCTTGTTAAATTTAATATATGATTTTAGAAACAAACTAAAAAGTTTGTGATTTCTTATACAGTTCTTTTTTTGATCTTTGTACTTTGGAAAATTTGTGTTTGTTGCTGGTAAAGTTCCTAATAAATAGTCAACAGGCAGGCAAGCAACAAGCATTTACTGTTTACTATATGTAGATACTGTGGTAAATACTTGGCATATACATAAAAGCAGAAAGAAAGACCCTGCTCTCAAGAAGCTTACTTTCAAATGGGAAGACAACATATAAAAGGAACTGAAAAGGTGTATGTGTTGGGGGTGGGGGAGGAGGGTGGCGGCATGGAATGGGGTGGAATAGAAGGTACCTGAGCTTGGGTGTGGTGATAAAGTCCAGAGAGTCAGAAACCTATCCAGGAGAGAAATGAAGGAAGCATGACCAGTCTGGGCCTATACCCAAAATGAGGACCCTAGAAGAAACTTTATGAAGAGGGAAGGGGGGCCAGCATGATGGAGAGATGTTCCAAGATAAGAAGGCCCCAGGAACTAAGGGATGTTCCAGGGTGAGAAGGCAACAGTCATGGTGATAAAATCTCTACAGTAAAATTTTTTTTAAAGTTTTCATAAATTATCACCTTATTTTCAAGTAGTTCAAGGAACTGAGATTTTATCTGTTTAAGGTCACTCCTCTGCAATAGTAAATGGCCTTCAAGACTTCACTATGATAAAAAAAAAAAATTCATCCCCCAGCCGCCAACCAGGAACCGCTCCAAACTTGGTAAAGTTAGTTTTTTGACGATACACCACCATTAGGCTCCTACTTAGAGCCTTTGCTTCTTCCTTCTTGGGAGGGCTTGTCAGAACTTAAGCACAGATAATATAGCCTCTGAGAACCCAGGGTCACTTCCAGGGCTGTTGGGGGCAGAGCATCAGAAGAGGGCTTCAGTAGAAATGTTCTATCTGAATGAAGATGCCTGTGATGTGAGAAGACTTAGATGAATTGCTGAAGATGAAAAGTGAAACAAGTAGAACCAGGAAAACAATTTATACAGAATGAGACCATGTAAATGGAAAGAAGAATAAACCAACTGAAATTAAGTGCTATAAAAGTATGAGGATGAGACCTGTCCTAAAAGAAGGGATACAAGGGCATGCATACCTCCATTAGTTGCTTTGTGGATGTGGGGGATTGTGGGTGTGTTAGACTTTTTTTTGACATAAATTATTTGTTACAAGGGATTGCTTTCTTGAAGACAAAAGGGAAAGGGACATACTGGAAAATACAGGGGATGTAAAAACCAAAAATAGTAAAAATTACTTTTAGAATATACTAAAACCTTTAGTTTAAAAGTAGATCTCTTGTTACTTTCAGACATTTAATCTTATTAAATTCATGCAGTTAATCATTGAAGTAAGGTTAAGAATCACCATGTGCTTGCCTTGCTTCTAACAATCTAGGAATATCATGTAGTCTAATCCAATGAGCGTTGACTAATAGCCTATGACATGGGAGGCCTGGAATAACAGGCTGGGTCTACTCTCTCTAACTTATGCTCTCACTCCTCTTTGCATGCTGGAGAGTACTGGAACATACTTTGATACACCAAAGATTTTATGAACTTGGTAGAGAAGCAGCCTGTGGGTGACTTGAGGCATGTCCTGCATTTGACAATAATTGTACACATTGGCAGATGTGCCCTTTACTTACCTTTGGGCCTTTCCCCTTCTTTCATTAACATGCTAAAGTCATGCCCTCAAATTCAGGGAATTTGAAGGGAAGGCTTTGTCAACAACTAGATTGCCAAAGTGTGAAAGGGCAAAAATTCTGTGGGGTAACAGGAGAAATGGGCCAAAAAAACTTAAAAAAAAAAACCCCTGCACTTAGCTGCAACATTGTTGTGAAGTTTATGTTGAAAATTAAAAATTGAGGTCCATTCTGGACTGAGAATCCATCAATTCTAATCAATGGAGTAAAAAACCCATTGGAGGAGATCTATTTAAACCTACAGTAGTTCTGACCTCTCACACATTAAAAATGGAATTTGTGCCTCCACTTTCAATCTATCTGAGATGTTTTTAAAGAGAACAGGCCTTGAGGACAGGGGGAGGTAGCTAGCAGAGTTTGGAGTTAGAAGCTTAGATTTAGAGCCAGAAGGGAGCCCAAACCTCTTATTTTACAGACAAGGTAAGTAAGACTCACTGGTTTAGTAGCATGCCCAAGGTCACCCGGCAGCAAAGGTGGCATTTGAAGCTAGGTCTTCTCACCTCCAAGTACAGCATTCTATCCATTATACCGAATGACTTCTCAAATCCCAGTTCTGCCTGTGTGACATTTGGCAAGTCATGACCTCGATTTCCCTAATTGAAAAATAAAGGGGTTTAGACCTCAAAAATTCTCTTTCATCTTTTAATCTATGATTCTAAGACCTAGGTTCAAGTTGTGCCTCTAACATTGGCCATGTGTCCAGGGCATATCCCTTTTTCTCTCAGTGCCACAAGGAAACTCTTGGGCTAAGTTACAGACAAGATGCCCATTTGTATCTGTGGAGGGAGCTTCACACTGACAAAATCATAGATCCACCCCTCTCTCCATGTTCTCTCCTCCTCCTCACCCGAAGATATACAAGGCAGCATGCTAGATACTATGAGTATAAAGAGAGAACCAAAAAAAGTTTCTGTCCTTGATTGTTCAAGATTCTAGCACAAATAGAATGAGCTTGAATTCTTTATCATTGTGTGAGTTGAATGAGAAAATCAGAAATTTTGCCTTACTTTTTTAATATAGCTTTCAGATTGATTTAAAATCACACATGTAGCTTTTGAAATCTTTAGAAGCTAGCTGCTGCACGGCAAAGTTTAAATGGACCTTAGTGAAATTCTTTTTATGCCCATTGATTACAATTGATGGGTTCTCAGGATGGAATGGCCCCCAATCTTAATTATTTTTGATAAAATAAACATCATAAATCTGCTGCAGCTTGGTGAAGATTTTTTTTTTAAAGGGTTTTGGCTTATCCCTCCTGCTATCCCATAGGATTTTTGCCCTTTCACCTTTTGCTGTTTAATTGTTGACAAAACCTTCCCCAGGGTGTGCTGGTTTTGAGATCTGTTCCATATGCATGACTTTAACACCTTCGTGAAAGAAGGGAAAAGGCCCAAAGGTAATTATGGGGCATACCTCCCAATGTGTGTAATTATTGCCAATTGCAACACATGTCAAAAGTCACCCAGAGATCACCTCCTTGTCAAGTTCAGAACATCTTTGAGGTATAAGATTTCCCTTCCCCAAGACATTTCCCAGGTTTTCTCAGCATGAGAGAACAAATGTGAGGATTAGTAAACTGAGAGGTTAAGATGCTAGTTCTGTGGATGGTATCACTTATTTTAACTAATATTCTTTATCCCATCAATAGATGGCATGAGAAAGTGGAAAGAAAATTGGGTTGGGGATCAGAAGAGCAGGGTTTGAATCCTTGCTCCATCACTAAATAGTTCTGGGACCATAAGCAAGTAATTTTCCTTCTTTAGGTCTCAGTTTTGCTAACTGTAAAATGAAGGGGTTGGATTAGACCATCTCCCTAAAATTCCTTTCAACTCTAAAATATGCTGATCTAGGATGTAGTCTAAGCTTAGTCTCACTTCTTTAAAATCCAAGGTCATGTTAATTGGCATGGTTGAACTTGAATGTGTAGACTACCTTAGAGCCATCTTTGTCATGTAAGATTTCTTCCTGGTCCCTACCCCTAGCCAATAGTTTCAGGAAATGCTATTGAAAGAAACAGTAGAGGTAATGCAGAGGGAATCATATCACTTGAATGAATCTATTTCCAGTGGTCTTAATGGTGACAGATCAAGTTCAGGAACCATCGATAGCATTATATTTCATTACAAATGATGCTTTTCTGTTTATCATTGTCCAAATAGAGGAAGGCAACAAGAATTCATTAAGTGCCTACTATGTGCCAGGCACTGTGCTAAGTACTTTTCAAACATTATCTCATTAAATAGAGCCAAACCACCATATTTGCAGAGTATACAGACAATATTGAAAGCAATACAAATATTTGCTACAGGAGATTATTCATGCATAATCTGCTATGTAAAAATTAACAACTCTTTTAATTTAGTTGACTTAGTAAGAAGCTTTTTGCCCTTTGTGTTTTTACCACGTGGAACACCAGTAACTGCTGGCCAAAAAAGAGCAGGTGATGCTGTGTAATGTTTTAACACCATAGTTTGATGCTTTTGCTAGAATTGGAAACCTCATAACTTCTTGTGTTAGGTTCAGAGCACCCAATGTCATTTTCTTCCCTTTTATAGGCATTTTTAGGGATATGTATATATGGTAGCCTTTGATTTCTTTTGCTCCTTTCTACACATGTGAAAAGGCTCCCAGGGTGATACATATACCTTCTTTCTTCCCCTCCTCCCAGTGGGATGGAGTGAATATTGGATTAGGAAGTTCTAGCCTGTACTGGAGACAATGGGATGAATTGAGGAAGGCTAGGCTTGGTTGCTTCCTGGATGAATCCTAATATATGACCTAGCCTAGTAGTGAGTGAATATGTTTTACACTCCCTGCCCTTCTCCCTTCATTTCCTCCCTCTCACAGTGACTCTGCACCTCATCGTGCTCAGTAAGAACAAAGTCACATGTCTCTGTGACTGAGTCTATATCAAAGAGTGATTTTATCACTGAGAGTCAAGGGAGATGGGCTTTTGTAAAGGACCCTCCTTCCTCAGGAAGCTCTAAGAGCTATAGTAAGGCTTATCCCCCACTCCCTCCTCTTTTGACCAGCTCTCTCTTGGACCTCCAGTCAGAGGTGGGGGGAGCAGAGCCTTTCCCATCCTCTTCATCAATGGCAGGTATTTGCACATGGCAGTGAGAACATAAGCTTGCCTAGGTGAGTCTGAGATTGGAACTCAAATTCTTGGCTACCTCTTCTGCTCTGTTTTTCCCTACCCTGAGTATTGGTCATTGAACAGCAATCCTGAAACAAAGGGAATTTCCAGTCTTAAATAACTATTGTATACCTGATATTTACTTTGTATATTGGGTAAATTTTCCTCAAAGGATACTATTAATCTCCTTTGGGGAGGACCTAGATATAGAGCATAACTAAACTTTATTTTAGAGAGTTTCCTCAGAATTAGATTCTGAAGTGATGGCATAATGAGAGAGAGAGAGAGAGAGAGAGAGAGAGAGAGAGAGAGAGAGAGAGACAGAGACAGAGAGACAGAGAGACAGAGAGACAGAGACAGAGAATTCCAGAGAAACCTAATCTCACTTTTGAGTCACACCACCCCCAGGAGGAATTTGGGTTCTTTGTAAGCAGAAGATCTTAACCATGGGGATCTTCTGTTCTAAACTCCAGGTTCGATCCTGTGGTAGGCTATCAGAATCCTCTCATTTTCTGGCTCATGATGGCCCCACCCCAGAGTTCCAAGCAAAAACCTCTTAAGTATGGCTCATGGCTCTTAAGTATGAGCTCATGGCTCCCGTCTAATCCCCAAAATGGATTAACAGGCTCCCTCCCAGAAAAAGTAATCAGTATATAAAGAACATGTTAGGTTTAGGACAACTATCTCCTTCATCATAAAAAAAAAGACTTGTAAGCATTTGTTGTTGCTGTTTACTTGTTTTTGGTCATGGCTCTTTCTAACCCCGTTTGGAGTTTTCTTGGCAAAGATGCTGGAGTGATTTGCCATTTCCTTCTTCAGCTCATTTTACAGATGAGGAAACTGAGGCAAACAGAGTTAAGTGACTTACCCAGAGTCATACAGCTAGTAAGTGTCTGAGGCCAGATTTGAACTAATGAAGATGCGTCGTCTTGACTCCAGGCTCACCACTATCACCACTATCCACTGCACTACCCAGCTACCTGACAAACCTTCATTAACAAATACTTAAAAAATAAAATAAATAATAAATAATAATAATAAATAAATAATAAATAAATAAACAAATAAATAATAAGTAAAAATAAAAAAATAAAAAAAAATAAAAAAAATAAAATCACTTCCCCCAGGACAATTTCTCACGTTTACCTCAAATCTTTGCTATCCAAGCATTTTACAAAGTCTAGATCTGGGAAGCCAGCAATGGCTCTTTAGTCCCTTCGGGTTCAGTATAACCCTATTGAAACAGTGTAGCTTTAGGGAGTACCTCCCAGTGGGTAGCTGGAGATTAACCAGGGGTTGCTTTGTCATCTCAACAAAATGAAATGACTGTTTCTTAATGAGAAACTAATGGAGCAGTCTATCCCCTTGGAACTAGAGAGTGCAAAGACATGGGATCATTCCCATCACACTCACAAGTCGGGAGGTTTTGCTGTTATTACCAAAACGACAAGCTAATCTTTTATACTCATATGTCCTTTGAACTGAACTGACTCATTAGTGATGTAGCATTTGTGAAAAGGATGGAACATAAAGCTTCTGAACTAGTTGTTCTCTGGGAATATGGGCTTAAGTGCTAGAGTGACCTTATTGATTCCCTAGATCCCGCTCCTATCCAATCAGTAAGTATAGAACCAGAATTTCAACCCTGACTTTTTGATTCCAATTCAGGAGTCTATCATATACTAGAAACCCATGTTTACAAATAGGGATCCTAAGGCACAAACTCAACTAATTTTTCCACATTACACTGTCCATATTATAGCCCAGCTGACTATAAGAACCAACAATGTACAATTCTTGTCCTTGGGCTGCTTCAACTACTCTGCTATCTATTGTTACAGATATAGATATGAAACAATTATTGTATGCTTTGAGACTGCTCCTTCAGAATCTCTTTTTTAATGATATTTTATTGATATCTTTTGTTTTTACATCCTCTAAATTTCCCCTTGTATCCCTCATCTCCCACTTCCCTGAAAGCTATCTCGTGTAACAAAGAATATTTGGGGATCTCTTCTGAGGATGCTGTTCCATGATCGGTACTGGAAAAAAATGCCCAAATGATTTTCAAAATTTCCTAAACAGACCTAGAAACATCATCAGATATTAGCGCATCACTGGCATTGCAAACCAAACCAATGTCAGCAGAATTCATTGAAATGTGAAGATTCATAGAACTTTCACTTGGTAACAGACTCCCAAGCCGGACTGAGATTTGATTCACGTCTCTAACTATCTTTCCTGAGGGTTCTATACCAATGCCTTTTAGAAAGCCAGGGTCCTGTGTTTTGTTGCTATGACTACAGCACGTATCCCGCTGACTCTTCAAATGATTCCACGTTGAGCTTGGATCAATATTGTGCTTGCCCCACTGGCTGCATGGTAGCATTTTGATCCACGGGCTGTTTGGAAGGTGTAGTTTTTCCAGACCATCTGCTATAGCTGACAGATGAAATGCTTTTGTCTATTACAGTAATGAAATCACTAAAATATTTCCTGTCTTCAGTCTTGGTTCAGCCTCTCTATCTACTGTCAATACAAGGATATTAAAATACTCAGAAAAGTCCACATATCCTTTCATCCTGGTCCATGATGTAGGGCAGCTGTATATTTTAATGGGGGGAACCATAAATAATCAGTGACGTCAAGCAGATTGTAATAACTAGAGCATATTTATTAAAGGGCCTTTTTCTAGCTGATTTTCCTTTGACATCATGGGATCTGTTTGTAATAACCCTTATAGAAGTCTTTCCCCCTCCTATCCTTCCCTCCCCTGCTACCATGCACCATCATCCCCATGTAGGGCCCATGCGAATAGGGAGGAATAAAAAAAGTTAGGAAGTAGTTGCTTCTAAGAAATGATATTGTTATTGCTCGGGTCTGATGTTTGTATGCCACCACCACAAGGTTGCAAAGCCACCTTCCACCACAATGGAAGTGTTACTGGTTTTTCTCCTACTCTCTGACTAATCTTTCTTAGTCTTCTTTGTTAGATCATTATCTACATCCTAATATGAGTGAATACCAGGGTTCCATTCTGGACTCTTTTTCCCCTCTCTGTTCTCCACATTTTCTTTTGGTGAACTCATCAGCTCCCATTGATTAAATTTTCATCTCTATGAAGATGAGTCTCAAATCTAAACATCCAGCCCTCACTTCTCTCTTGCAAGTTGCTTAGCTGCTCTCAGATTCAATTTCCTTATCTGTAAAATGTGGAGAATAGTAATATCTACCTGCTAGGGTTGTTATGAGGATCAAATGAGATAATATTTTGTAAAGCACTTTACGATTCTTCAAGTATAGAAAATACTAGCTATCATCATCATCATGCTATCCTTTAATTTTTATTAATTATTAATTTTTATTTTATTA
>CM053623.1:416521971-416562837 GCA_028646595.1 Phalanger gymnotis
ATCTTTCAAGAAATTATCAAGGAGAACTGCCCTGATATTCTAGAGCCACAGGGCAAAATAGAAATTGAAAGAATCCACTGATTGCCTCCTCAAATAGATCCCAAAAAGAAATCTCCTAGGAATATTGTCACCAAATTCCAGAGCTCCAAGATCAAGGAGAAAATACTGAAAGCAGCCTTGACAGCCTCTGTTCCCTCACCTCTAAAATGGAGATAATAAAGTAGCACCTACCTTTCAAGGTTGTTGAGATTAAATGAGATATGTAAATGAGATATGTACAACACCTTGTGAACCTTAAAATATAATATTTGTGTTGATTATTAGATTTGTTGGTTTTGGTCCCCGAGGACAAGAGTAGGAGTCAAGGGTAGACACCAAAAGGGCAGATTTAGATTTGATATAAGGAAAAACATTCTAATAATTAGAGCTATTCACAAGTGGAATTGACTGCCCTCTCACAGATTCAAACAAAGACCGGAGGACCACCAGTTGGGTGTGTTATAGAGAAGAATTCTTGGTCAGGTATGGGTTGAGCCAGGTAGTCTCTGAGGTTCTTTCCAACTCTGATTTTGAGGCTATGATCTCTATGGATCTTTCCAGCCTGAAAATTTGGTGATTCTGTAACACGAGAATTTTTTTTTTGCAGAGAAGCAGCCAGGCCATTACTCTTCAGTGATGCCATCCATAGGAAACAGCTTTTGAAGTACAAAACCTTTTCCTCATGATAGAAGCTGCCTATAACCAGATGCATAAATAAACTTGATGGGAGCCCCTATTGTGAGTGTTCACAGAAACTCATGAGGGACATATAGAGGGCTCACCCCATAGCCAGCATTGAGCAGGCAAACCATCTAAGAGTGTAAGAGCAGTCTTTGTACCTTTTAGATGAAATGAGTAAGCACAGTTCAGTTAGATTTAACAAGGTCAAAGACCCTTCAAAATACTGCTGAGAGCTCTTCAATCAACTCAGACAAAATGAGCTCCATTCTTTCCTTTTCAAGCTGCATCATCACCTTTTCTATTGAAATTCATTGAGACTCAATCCTAGGTGTGCAGCTGGTCAAACTGGGAACGGATAAAGGCCACACATGGCAGTTACGACTCTCTGCCAACTGGGTTCCCTGTGGCTGCCTCTAGGTTGAATATCAAATCAATTTGGTAAATATTTATTGTGCCCAGTTTTATGCATAAAAACATGCAATAAGGTTTATGAGGTAGGCTGGAGCTAGGTTGTGAAGAACTTTAAATGCCAAACAGAGAAGTTTCTATTTGCTCCCAGAGGGCTATCACAATTTATTGAGTAGGAGAGTAACATAGTCACATCTGTTCTTTAGGAAAACGACTTTGGCAGATATGTGGGAAGACTGATCGGAAAGGAGGAGGACTTGAGGCAGGAAGACCAATTAGGAGGCCATTTTTATAGTTCACATGAGAGGTGAGGAAGATCCAAATGAAGATGGTGGTTGTATGGGTAGAGAGGACAGATGTTTGGTTCCAAACAGAGCAAGTATAATCCTACTTTCACATTTTGTCCCTTCATATACTTTTGAACAGATCTCATATTTCCTTTAAGTCTTCTTTCCTACAACCTTAATATTCTCTATTCCTTCAATCACTCCTTACATGGACAGCATCTGGAATATTGTGCTTAATTTTGGGGACCACATTTTAGAAAAGATATTGAGAAATTCAGCATGTCTGAAGGATTGCTACCAGAATAGGGAAGGGACTCGAAACTATGACATACAAAAACCTTCACCCCAATCTCTCCCTGCTCAACATTAGTTGAAGTTCTTATAGAAGAGTTAAACCAAATTCAAGTCCTGGTTATACAGTGTGCTAGCTGTGGTTTTGGCACCACAGTTTGATCAAGAAGGATAATAGGAAAAGTAATACTTTTGTAATACAGAGCTAGAAAAATCTAATGATGCATTTAATAATAAAGTAGAACAATAGAAATCATCCAATATATTGCTTCCAATAGTTATGTTGAGCTATCTGGATCTTTTTCATATCTCTTATAGTTTAATGTTTATTATAATCTTTGAGATATTTAGGAAAAAGTGACTGTGTGTCTTGCTACCTAGGTGATGGACAAGTGATAGATATTTATAAATAATTTGCTTCATTTTTTTCTAGATATTTCTGTTGTGATTTTTAAGGATTACTATGAAGAAGCTCTGTTGGAACATCTCATTTTCCCTCAGAAGTCCTTTCTATACAAGTTTTACTTTCTCCTTTTAGAATTCCCAGATTGCCACACCGGGCTTCTGTTCCGAAGTATAATTATGATCACTTTATACTTCCTGTTCTAGTGCATTGATGTTAGCACACCAGGGAAGGCAGCACAGCTGGTCCAGAAAAATGGGAACGGAACATTTGAGGCAATTCACCTGATGAGTGCACCAGTGTTTCTTATACTGTTAACCAGAGTTCCTAAGGACAGAAAGAATTTGGGAGGGGCAGTTTATAAAACTAGTCAAAAGAACCCTGATATAAAAACTTTTCCATATCTCTTATAAATGGATTCATGGAAGGAGAGACAGAGTCAGGTAGAACTCTGATTCTCATTTGAATGGAGCAGTTATAGTAATCTGAACTTCCAGGCAGTTTCCTTTCTGTATCTCTGGGCTCTGTTGACCAGCTGTCCCACTTAAGGAAGCAGCATAGAAAGCACCTATTATTTTTAGCTATGCTCATTTTGTTGTCCTGAATTCTGCATGGAGTGACACCACAGGGGATAATCTACCATGATCCTGTGTCTTAAGTTTAACAGATTTGCTCTTAGCCCAACTCTCCTCACTAGCTTGGAAAGGGTACATCTGGTAAGACTTAGTGGCATGATTATTAGGTGCAATGTGAAGGAAGAAAGGCTCTGGGAGATTTTGCGTAAAGTCCCAGTTTTCTATCTCCCTTGATGTAGATTCAATGACTTCATTGTTTCCAGGATGTTTCATGACAACATCCAAGAACATTAATTAGAGTGGTACTTGGTTGCTTTCAGCAGCCTGTCATTTCCAATTGACCAAATACTGTTTGACTTGCATGAGAAATAGCTGGTTTCAGGACATGAAAGGGGTGATAATGCTTCTTTAAACAACACAGAACAAACATATAAACAGCAGGGATGTTGGCGGAACTGGGTGTGCTATAGCAGCAGGGTTGATTTTATAAATTCAGTCCTGCTTTGATAGTCTTACTTTTCCTAAAAACTAAAAGGGAAACAATTAGTTCCATCAGGGAATTTATAAAATTGATATTTTTTCTTTTTATAATATTGGGGCATCACAACTCAGGATAGACACTGACAAACTTGATTGTATCCAGAGGAGGGTGTTGAGGATGGGGAAAGGACTGGCAATCATGTTACATGATTGAGTTTTCAATTGTTTGAAGGGTTTTCCTGAAGAGGAGGGATTAGGTATCTCCTGTGGGATATCAGGACAAATGGGGACAAGTTACAGCGAGGTGAACTTTGGATCAGTCAATATAAGGAAGAACTTCCTGATCTGGCTAGCCAATCTAGCTATCCAATATCTAGCTATCTGAATTCAGTTCCCAGAAGGTGGGGAATTCCCCAGCATTGTAGGTACTCAAGCAGAGCTTAGTTAATTACTTAGGATCATGGTCATCCTAGGGAGCTGGAATATATCTTACTCACTATCTCATCTAACCCCGTCATTTTGTAAGTGAAGAAATGAAAGTCCATAGACCTTAGTCTGTGGTGACTTGTCCAGTGTCCCACGGGTACTGCATAGTACCCAGTTCCTCTTACTCTTTCCATCATATCAGGGATCCTTGGATGGATTACTGCACCAGATGGTGTTTAGACAATCTCTGAGGCTCCCACAACTCTAGGATTCTGAGATCTTTTTTTTTCTCTTTAGAGAGATAGTGAATAGAATGATGAATTTGGAGTCAAGAAGACTTGGCTTCAAATCCTACTTCTGACCCTTACTGTGTGACCAAGGGCAGGTCATTTAAGCTTAGTTTTAATTTCCTCATCTGGAAAATGTGCATAATATCACCTGTAGTATCTCTCTTACGGGGTTATTGTGAGACTCAAATGACATAATGTTTGAACAATGCTTTGTAAACCTTAAATCTTTTGTAAATGTTTAGTTATTGTTATTTAGCAGATAGCTTGGATGTTTCTTATAATAGTTTCTCTACAATGGGTTGAGGGCTTCCATATCTCAAAAATCAGATTTAAATAAACTAGAGATAGAATAGGTCTGCTTGTTCATCTGAGGTAAACACTATTTTAACACTTTTTTTTTCCTTTTTGAAATGTCCATAAACTGGTGTCTTCTCATCATGAGTTATTTTCTTGCAGTAAAAGATATAGAAGTAATGTACAGAGGTTCTATCTGCAATTAAGGAAAATGTAATTAAGAAGCCAAACAGATTGGGAATTAGGCCGTGAAAAGCTGTATGTAATAGACTTATCCCCATATCTTCTCTAAAAGCCTCTTGGTCTCAGGCTGGAGAGGGGTTGCTACCGAAAGGTCCGTGCGATGGAGTGTGCTTTGTAAAGGAAGATTTATGAAACTTGGACATTGAGAACTGAAAGGTCTATATCCTGGACTTTCTTTCTGACCTTTCACCCCATCTAAGTGCTGAATCTTCATACTGAATGCTCAATAATAATGATAATAATATCTACATCTATATAGCCTTTTACATATATTACCTGTATATTTATATATATTACATATATTGTGTATAGGTATTATATATACATGTATATATATATGTTGTTAGTCTCATTTTACATATGTAGAGAGGCTGAGAGAGATTAAATGGCTTGTTCAGAGTCACACAGCTAATAAATGTCTGAGGCAGGATTTGAACTCTGGTTTTTCTGACCTCAAGTCCAGCACTCTCTATCCAATCCTCTAAAAGTGATTCTTTTGAAATCTTGTGTGAAGAGCCTATATTTTTTGTGCCTCTTAGTGTTTAAAGTTTTTACTTCTCCTATTAGAGTGTGATCAGGATCATAGCCTCAACTGGCCTGAGGCTGCTTGGGTGAGTGACTCAGTTTTTGGAGGAACACCCCCCTTTTCACCCCAGTTTCTTGAGCTAAGGTGTGTGGCAAATGTATGTAGTCATACACACATGTGTGCACACTTGGGTATTTGTACTGGCTGTCCCTCCGTGCCTGAAATGCTTTCTTTCCTCATTTCCACCTCTTGGTTTCCTTCAAGTCACAGCTAAAATCCAACCTTCTGTAGGAATTCTTTCCCAATCTCCTGGAATGCTAGTGCCTTCCCTTTGTTTATTATTTCAAACTTATCCTGCATATAACTTGTCTGTACATATTTTCTTGCATATCATTTCTCCCATTATACTGTGAGAACCTTGACATCAATGCCTGTCTTTTGCCTTCTTTGCATTCTCAGAGAATAGTCCTTGGCACATAGTGGGCTATTTTTAAATATTTACTAAGTGACTGAGTATGAACATGGCTTTGATGTCATCCAGAATAAGGTCTCACATTTTCTCAGGCTCAGGTCATTTTGAAAGTGTGAATTTGAAAATGACATTTATCTGTAGCCATCAATTAAAACCTTCTGGGGCAGACCTGAGGAGAGCTGGGCAGTTAGTAATCAGGAACTGCTCCCTAAGACTTCAGTAACCACGGCCACCTCCTTTAATTAGTGTACAGTGTTCAGTCACTTGACTTCAGATTATACGGATGTAAAAAAGAGTCTGTCTTATAATTGGGACTGCCATTAAGAACCACCATGGGATTGGGTAATTCAATTCAAATTCAACAAACCATTTCTTAAGTCCCTACTCTATTCAGGGCCTTGTGATAGACTCTGGGGAGCTATGGATAAAAAAACAATGCAGTCCATGCCCTAGGAAAGATGCTATCCTAATGGAGTACTGGAAGATAGAAACAACATACTCATAAATAAGAGAGCTGCAAGGCAGAACGTATTAAATGCAAAGGAGAGATCTGGACAAAATGCTCTAAGAAATGCAAGGAGGGGTCACTTTTAGCTGAGATGACTAGGAAAGTCTTCCTGGAAGACAAGTACTTGTATTGGGCCTTTCAGACAGAGAAAGATTTCAGAGGAAGAAGTGAAGAGGGAGTATGTTCTTGGTATAGAGTGTGGTCCACGTGAATTTATAGCGATAGAAGAAGATAAGCAAATAATGCTTCAATATGGGAAGACTATAGTATGTATGAATGACAATAGTGTAAAATAAAGCTGGAAAAGTAAGTCAGATCCTGGTTGTGGAGGGTCTTAAATGACAGGTTCAGGGGTTTATATTTTATTCTATAAACAAATACTGTAGATAATCATAGCATACCTGGATTTCAGTATGACATCTGACAAAGTCACAACTTCTTGTGACAACATTGGGAGGTATAAGCAAGATGACAATATGATTTGATGGATTTGAAATTGGTTGGATGACCAGACACATAATCATTCTGGGGAGGGGTCTCTAGTAGACTGCCACAGGCATCTGTCCTTGACTCTGTTCTGCTTAGTATTTTCTAATCAATGATTTATAAAAAGCCATAGATGTCATGCTTTTCAAATTGTTCAGATGGTATAAAGCTGAGAGGGATTGTTAACTTGTTGACTGACAGTATCAAAAGTACCTCAATATACTAGAACTCTGATAAGATAAAACTTATTAGAGATAAATTCAAAATTCTACAACCAATTTCCAAAAATATCTGCCTTGCAAGTATAATATGATAGAGATATGGCTAGAACAGTGGTACATGTGACAAACATTTGTGGATTTAAAACAGCTTCAAATTTAAGGTAACCAGTGTAATGGGATAGCGATGAAATCAGAAGTACAGGTCCCATTCTTTATATTTTGGTATTTACGTGTGCTTGGATACAAACATTGTGTGTATATGTCTCTCTGTCTCTGTTTCTGTCTCTGTCTCTCTGCTTCTGTAGGTCTCTGTCTCTTTCTCTCCTTTTCCCCTCTTTCTAGAGAGGCTGCTGGATGAATAGAGTGCTGGCCTGGGAGTCAGAAAGTGACAAGTTAAAAAATTTGGCCTTATACATTGACTACTTTCCTAATCCTGGCTGTCACTTAACTTCTGATTGCCTCAATTTTCTCACCTGTAAAATGGAGATAACAATAGCACCTACTGCTCAGTGTTCTTCTTTTGTGAGGGGGGAAAGCAGGGCAATTGGAGTTAAGTGACTTGTCCAAGGTCACACAGCTAGTGTCGGAGGCCGGATTTGAACTTATGTCCACCTGACTCAAGGGCCGGTGCTTCAATGTTTTTTTAAGGATAAAATGAAGCTAAAGTGAGAGGAGAGACCAAAAAGTTAGTTGACCAAGGTCAAATAGTGGCAGAGCTGGGACAAAACTCAGGTTTCCTGAGTCATACATACATGCCCAAGGAAGGGCTTGAACCCAGGGCTCCTTGATTCCAAGGAGGGTTCTCTATTCATTAAGCCCTGAGCCCAGAGCTCAAGGGTCCGCAGCAGAGTTAGCTTTAAAAGCCATCTCTGGTGAGGTCCAGAGGCAACTGTCCCTTGTTTTGTTCCATGGATTCTCTTTTCTTTAAGTCTTTTTTTTGCTTCGGCCTCACTACCCTCCTATCCCGCCACTCCCTTTGCTCTGTCCAGCCATAGTGTTTGCCACTTTTTTTTTTCTCATTCAGGTGAAGGAGACTCAGTCGTTCTCTTCCTTTTCCCTGGCACGGACTCTGTAGGGTTAAACGCAAGCTCCTTGCTCTCTCTCCTTAAAACCCCCATTTTCTGCGCATTGTGCGGAGGATACATTGCCCGGGGGCATTGGCGAACAGCTCCGGCCCCCTGCTCTTCAAATTAGTCCTCCCGCCGGCTTGGCTTGTTCTCCACCGAAGCAGTCTTCGCACTGTGGGGCTGACTACTGACAGCTTCCCAGCTGTGGCTACATTTCCTCGTTGCCTGGTTGCTTCCCTTCACCCTTTGTGGAAAGAACTGAGTCAAGAGCAAGGGCGTTGGGTGTTGAGAGGGAGAGCGACGGCTACACGGACCACTTCTTCTTAAAGGAAAGAGGGACCGACGAAAAAGGATTGTGTACAGGCTTAATCTCCACAGTCACTTTGGATCCTTCAGCCCATTGCACAGTGTAGGTGTTTAATAAATGTTTGTCTAATTCAACTGGTAAATTGAATTGCTGCCCAAACCCCGCAGACAGTAGCAGCAGACAGACAGGCAGACCGACCGACCCATCCGGAGTATAGCCATTACAAAAGGATAACCTCCAAGAGACAAATGGCTTCAGGCCAACTGTGAGTTTTTAAAAGGTTGCTGATCTTTCAGAAGGTGGCTGCTACCCGAGATTAAAGAGTAAATGTGTTGAAAGTGCGGTGTGGAATGCATTCTTGGTATAGCCATCATGGACTGGTAAAAGATTCCTTTTGACTTGGAATCCTCATCTGGAAATTGGGATAATGCTACTTGCACCTTCACTCCCCCTCCCCCCCAAACTCACAGTGAGGTGTGAGGAAGGACCTTTGTAATTTGGGTCCCTGGACTTATCATTACCTAGGAGCACTGTAATGTGGGCTTATTGGTTTGCATCGAAATGAAAATTGTATTGATTATTCTGAACTTAAACACCTAAAAGGGTATTTCCATATATGCGCATCAGAACACACCCATGCACATTCAGCGTAAAACCGCGATTCCGTTTCATATCTCCCTCTAAAAAGCATGTAATTCCATACTTTACTTTTTAAAATGTCCTGATTGTCTGTTGAACAACAAATATTAGGTTAATGATGTCACAGAATCACAGGCTCATAGCCTGAGAGTTGTAAGGGACTTTAGAGGTAATTTTACAGATGAGGAACCGAAGTTTAAGGAAAGTTATGTAATGTATAGACTTTAAAGTCACGTGTGCTTAAAATACAAGGGTTTTGATGTCTCTGAGAAATTTGAAATAAACAAGAAAGTAAGCGAGGTGTGATATGGCTCTGACCAAACGAAGACAGACACTTGGCGAAGGGGAAACAGAAAGGGTTTTCCGGAGGAAATTTTTTGGCAGGACCTGGCCCTCAGACTGTCAGTACCTTTAGTTCGCGGACAGCTCCTCGAAGTTCTACAAGGGACTTTGGAAGCCTGTGGAACACTTACAAAGGCAGTGCGCTCCAGCCCTCTCCCGTCCCTCCCCGCCCCCATTCCCACCGCCGCCACTCCCCCCCAACCCCCGCCACTACGCTTCTCATTGGCCCTATTTTCAATTCCTCCCGGTTCCATTGACCCACCCGTTCAGCTGTCTCCTATATAAAGAGGTGCAAATTGACTAGAAGGGATAGAACAAGACGATGTTACTGCGCCGTGGAACATCCTTGGACTCTTTGCAAACAGGACTGCAGCCGCTTAGTCAGGTACCCAAGAAGGGCGGGGTTGTAGAGGAGGTCATCGGACTGGGGTCACTGAGGGTGGAAGGTTTCAGCCTGGGCTCTCCCACACATTCTCTGGGATAGAGGCTTTGACCTCTTGCCATTACTGAGGCGAACACTCAGCCAGACTCTGGGCTTAGGGACCTGGGTGAAGTTGTGACAGGAGCTTCCCCACCAAGACATTCTTTTTTCTCTTTGTCCGACGCTTCCTTTCTTCTTTTCCCCTTCCTCATAAGAGTTACAGAGACTCCTTGGATAAGAGGTGGTCCCAGGCAGCCACTTTGAAACACTCACCACCCCACCCCTGATCCCCAGCAACGGAGATGTGAGCTGAGTTATAGAGCCTGACCAGGGAGGAAGCAGCTGCTCCCACGCTCAGAACTAGTGACCACTTCGAGGAGGGTTAGCATTGCTGCATTTTCAGGGGCTTGCAAGGAAGCTTCCATTGATGTTTTCTTCTAAGTGAATTAAGGATAAGAGGTAGGGAATCTAGTAATTGGCCTCAGAATTCATTGCATAGAAACTCTTTGCATTCCATCCATTCTAACTCAGTAAGAGCTTAAAGTACCATCTAATGTTTGCAGGATCATAGATTTAGAAGTGGAGGGGACCTTAGGTCTTATTTTACAGATGAAGAAACTGAGGCTCAGAGAATTTAAAATGACTTTCCCAAGGTAATGCAGGTGGCATGACTCCACGGATTCCAAATTAAATACTTCTCCCTCTATACCTTACTGCCTTTCCATGAGGTTGGGAGATGTCAAGAAAAAGTGGATCTCTCTTTACATTAAAACAAATAAATACAGTATAAAGGAGTAGATATTCCTCTATTTTTTGTCGTTGTACATGTATGTGTGCTTTGTAAGGAAGTAAGAAAAGTTGGACAACTTCAATTTCTTTTACCTGAATGCTGTGTAACTCTGTTCCTTGGCAAATGGGTGCAAGGCTCAGAGTGACAGGAGCATAAAGGATTTGAAAGTCAAAAATCTTCTTTGTGTTTTCACATATGCAACTGATCTGTGACCTTGGACAGCTTGCTGTACTTATCTGAATCTCAGATTTCCTACCTGTAACCCAGGGTGTTGAACCACATGGACTGCAGGATCCCTCTCAATTCTGTGGATTTGTGGTTGCTCATACAATGAATTTAATATTGGACTGGGGTCCACCAAAGGCTTCATTTGATCATATAATTCTTTTGCATCCCTGCTTTATAATAAAAATATTAGGGAAATGGTGGTAGATTATTTGAGTAAACTTGGTAGAAAGGATTTGGCAGATTACTTCTTAATGCTTCATTCCATCCCATATTTATATAGCACCAAATGAACTCTAGTCAGACATTTGTAATAATACTACTAATAATACCAACTCATTTATATAGTGACAGGCACTGTGCTAATTGTTTTACAAATATTACTTCATTTGATCTTCACAACAACCTTGGGAGGTAGGTGCTATTATTATATCTATTTTAGTCAAAGAAATAGTCACTATAGTGACTAGCCCAGGGTCACATAACAAGTAAATTCCTGAGGCTACCTTTGAACCGAGGTCTTTCTGATTCCAGGCCCAGTGTTCTATCCATTGTACCAACTAGCTGCACTTATATACCATAATAAATAAAATATTTAAATTCTAAAATTAATATATAAAAAAGAAGACATTACTTTTCTTTATCAAAAAGAAGAAACTACAAATACAACTGTCACCAAATAGAATGTCAAAAAAGTCTTGCAAATACCCATATACCCAGAGAGAATAAAAATTTGAGTCAGAAAAATGGGATGCTGATTTAATGAAGTTAACTACCCAGCATCTACCTCACACAGAGTAGGTACTTAACACATGCTTTCTGAATCGAATCAAATTGAATTTACTTGCACCTTGTGCAATTAAAACCCTTGATGGGGGAATTTTTGGTATCTTATCACACAGATGGCCTGTTGATCAATGTGCGTGTCTCCAACTTGTAGGTGATGGAGGGTAGTACATTTCTGTATCATGGGAGAGGATCCTTTGTGGGCTGTTTGAGAAAGGTATGCAGAGCCTGAATAAAAGTTGGACAGGCTCAAGAAGGACTCTGATGGTTTATGACTACAAAAACTCACCTCTCCTTTCTCTTTATTGAGAAGCTAACTCTTGATCAGGGAATGTCTTTTATAAGGGGATTGGTTTGAACACGTTTTGGAGAGTCTATTGTGTCAAAGTCAAATGTTTCAAAAGACCCTCTATTTCTTGTTTGTAAGTGTCTACTGTTTCAGTTCAAAAGTAACCAAAGGGCATAACCTTCACAAAGAGCCAGTGTCCTACCCTACCAAAAACTTCCTGTTGCTAAGTATTGTGTAGTAAAATCAAAGCCTGTCAGAGCTGGAAGAGACTTTAGACCTTTTGGTCCCACTCATTCATTTCTGCAGATCAGTAAATCAAGACTCAGAGAGGTAAAATGATTTCACACAGCTAGCGAGGGATTAGGAGGTGATTTCTGACTTCCAGCCCAATAGTCTTGCTACTATGTTGAAACTTAAAGCATTTGATTAAGTGCCCACTCTCTGCAAGGCATTGTGCTAGGTGGTGAAGACACAAAAGAGAAAAATAAGAGTCCCTTCTATCAAGGAACTTACGCTCTAGTAGGAATAGCAGTGAGGAGACACTTGTAGACAGCTTCAAAGTCTGTTAGGACTCACATCTCCAGCTTGGGGGCAGCAGAGAGTCAGTGGTCAGACCTCTGTTGTTTCAGTATTATCACATTATCACACATCTTGGATTCATGGATTAGCATAGTTTCCTATAATGAGGAAAAGACACTGGAGTCTTTTTTTCTAATCTCATTTTTATTGCTATCATTTTTATATCACCTTCATTTCTGAATATATTCCTTCCCTCACCTTTGTAATAAAGTTTTTTTTTTAAAGGAAAAAGAAAAACCCACAAATGGAAATAACTTAAATTCTTATTGAAGGCAGATTTTGGAAATGCTTTCTTTTGGAATTTTAAGGTACAGTTTAGATAAAATTACTCAACTAGACCTGTGACCTCAAAGATTTAGGAATCCTCATCAGTTATGCAAGGCATAATCTATACATGCGTATGCAACTCTTGTCCATGTCCTCCTATTTATTCACAAAAGGATTCATCAAAAGTACTAGAGACCTTCCTCATTTTTTCCTTATGTTGTCATGATACCAAGACTCCATCTGTCCACCTGCTAATTTTGCCCCTGCCACGTGACCAGCTTATCTTGTCTTCTTCCTATCACACGTTATCTGGATGACATATTTTGCTCCTATTCTTTGAAGTTCCATATTGGTTATATGTTACACCCTGTTCACAGCTATTACACATCTCTCTGTTTTCTTCTGTGTGATCTTCATTTTTTAATTCTTCAGAAATTGTTGTACGCCATATTTCACTGTCATATAGGAATGCTGGTAGAATGTTGCATCAAAAAGATGGGCCTTTCTTTCCATGGAAAGCTTAGAGTCATTAAAGGAACTTTGTTATTTTCTGATGGCATCCAGTTCACTTTGCTCATCTGGTTTAATTCTGGGGCAAGCTCATTACTTGTCCTCCCTGTCTATCTTATGTGGATAAGCTCTATAGGTCATCTATCTGAATGCAAGTTATAAAGCAACAGATATTTGTCATTCATTTAGTCTTTTCTATGCGAGTGGTCAGGGCAAACTCTTTGGAGTGGTTATAGATATCCAGGAGGCTACAATATTCTGGGTTAGATGCAACTAGCAAATAGGACCTTTGGGAGGATTTCATCATCCATAGAGTATCTATATTTAATTTAGATTCTGTGCTGACCTTCTCCATCACAACACTCTTGGCATCTTCTTTGTATATTTGACTATTTTGCACCTTGTTTGGCATTTATAACCAGAGGGTTAGAAATAGGGTTATTTCTTTTGTTATACCTTTCAAGGAATCTTGAATGATTTTAATGTGTGGATGGGAAACACTTTATTAGAAAATATATAAAAAATATAAAGACAAAATTTTGCCATACTGAATCAAATGTTTTCCTCATAATCAACAAACAACAAATATGTTGGGTTTTTGCATCTTTCTTTTCTGCTTCTTTCAGTCAATTGCAGATAATGGTGACATGATCCATTCCTGAATATTATTTGTAAAAGCCTACTTGTTCTCTACACTTATCTTCACTGGGGATTCTCTTGATTTTTGTATAAAAATACATATCACATAAAGATTTCTTGCCACCCTCATTTTCCTAATTTTGCATCAAAAGTCTGAGGCTGGATTTGAACTCAGGTCTTCTAACTGCTGGGTTGGCACTTTATCCACTGAGCTACCTAGCAGTCCTATAAAATGAAGCTGTTGGATTGATTCATCTTTAGGATCCTTTTGGCTCTCAACCTATAATTCTAAGAATTTCATTACAGTCAAGGATTTCAAACAGGTCTCAAGAGATCATATCTTCTTGGCTCAAAGGATGTCTTCTATGCTCTTCTGAAATGGTAGTTCCTTGACTTTAATTTTAAGTACCAGGAGCTCTTCTCAATATGAAGAGTCTCCATTTTAATATAGCAAATTACTACATCTATAAATTCAAGTTATGACAAGGTATTTGATTAACTTTTCCATTTCTATGTCTAATATTGTTTATTGGACAAGGATCTTTCATTTAGAGTACCAATAGTAAAATTAAATTCTATAGATAAACTGAAAACTGTGTGATTTTTAACACCCTCTGCCTAATTTATGATCCTCTTCCCTGGTCAGTGCAGAAGTAGATGAAGGCTATGCAAGATTGAGGGATATTTTGTATTTTTTTGTTTGCTTCATGAATTGTCATGGCCAAAAAAACCAAAAACCAACCAACCAAAAAAAAAAACACCAAATCACCAAGTGGCCAGCCTACAGGTGCTGAGTTTCTCCCCATTTAGCTGGGTTGATGCTTAGAAAGCAGAGTCTGTTACTGGGGTCATACTTGAAGTCTTCACAGACTGATCCTGAAAGAAATCCACTGGCATAGCTGAGAACCCAGGGTCACCTTTATGTAATTATGGGTCAGCAGAGTAGAAAGTTTGTGAAAGTAGAACAATTTCAAAACAAATTTAAGTTTTATTGTCCTAACTTGCAGTTAAAGATATGGTAGCTTACAATATCCAAAGAAAGGCCCTCCCTATTCAGAAGAACTCATGGTACATAACATTAGGGTCATCAAGCTGCCATTTCTGTATTGCTCAGAGGAACTCCTTTGAATAAAGAAGATATTAATTTCTTGAGATCTGGTTGAATCCCTTGATTTGAACAATTCTGTGATCCTAACATAAACATTTTTTGGTTTTTAAAATATTGCCTTTTCTCTGGGAAAGTACAACCCAATCTTTTATTTATGAGTTGATCCTCAGAAATGATTTGTGCCACTTGGCTTATTCTAATAGCAAGGAAAGGGCACACAGGTGCCAGCAGATCACCCTACCGCTCAATCTGCTGGCTCTTGCTGCTTTGCTTGTGCTCACTGAGGAAAGTGAGGAGAGGTAATAAGTAACAGTTGTAAAGCAGAGAATGGTCAGGTGACGGCGACAGGTGGAATCTTTGACCCTTGGACTGCCTAACACAACTTGGATTATGTACTTGTAAATGAGCTTCAGAAAATTGCTTGACCAGATAATCTCTTGAATCTTTTCCATAACAGTCACGTGTTTTTATTTTGGGAGAGTAGTTGTACTGTATCAAGTGAAAAGAACATTGGAGGGGTGGGGTGGCATGTATGTGAGAAGAATAGAAGAGAGATTAGTAGGAAGATGGCCAGGTAGACATCTGTTCTATTTACTGTAGAAAGAGCTTTGAGACGATTTGGCTTTGGCTGCAGCTCTGCTAGGGAGGGCTCAGAGGGGGTAAGTGTCTTGGACAAGATCATGTATTTAATAAATATCAGGACTGGAGCTTTAACCTAGATCTTATCACTCCTAGTACACTTTGAGCATTGAACTTGGAGTCAGGAGGACTTGAGTTTAAATTTTGTTTCTTAATAAGAGAGAGAGACAGAGATGGAGATATAGAGAGACAGAGACAGAGAAACACACACAGATGTTTAAAACAGAAGAGACTAATATAAGTTCCCAGTAACAAATACCTAAAATATAAAATAATAAGCTATCACACTTGTTATACTCTCTGAGCCTCAGTTTCCTCATTTGTAAAGTGGATATAATGTTTGTATTGCTTACCTAGCTTAGTCATAATGAAGAAAGAACTTTGTAAACTTTAAAGCACAAATATGTGTTATTCTTCAAGGTCCATTTTAAATAGTATTAGCTTTGGAGAAGTTAACTACTTTATTAGGGAGACAACAATTGCATGTGTGAAAACTTAGGCCCAATACATTAGACTATATAATTAAGTGTTCAGCTGCGTTACATGAAAGTCAGTATAGCAAGTGGATAATATAATATAGTAATAATAATAATATAACGTAAGTGGATAGAGCTGGCTTTGGAGTCCCAAAGATTTATGTTTGAGGCTACCTCTGCTATGCATCCTGCCAAGGTGACTTTGAGAAAATCAGTTAATCTTTTAGTGCCTCAGGAAACTCTCTAAGGTTGTAATCGATCAACCAATGAACAGTTTTTAAGCACTTTTTAGAAACGTGCTAAACACTGTGATAAACACTGAGGATCCAAAGAAACAGTGAGAACAGTCCATGCCCTCACAAAGATTACATTCTAGTGTGGAAGCCAACATGTATTACAAATAGATGTGTATAAGATACATACAAAGTATAGGAAGGCAGCCTTAGCAAGGAAGGCATTAGCAGCTGTGGGGCCAAGAAAAGCCCCCCTGCAGAAGATGGCATTTGATTTGAGACTTAAAGGAAGCCAGAGATTCTAAGTCACAGAGAAGGTGCTGTTCTGCACTGGTAAATACAGTTCCTTACCTGGAATTTCTTACACTGATGAAGCCTCAGATCCTGAAAAAAAGGTAGGTGCCATGTAGGATGTTTGAGTAAGGGGAGATCAGCATGGGTTCATGGGAAGGATAGGAATTGGCATTAGCCTTGAAGTATTTGAATAACCAGAGATAAAGGGGAGAAGTGTGTTCAAAGCAGCGATACAGCATAAGAAAAGGCTAAAGAGGAAAAGAACATATCATATGGTCAAGATCAACATATTGGGCTGACTAGAACAGAATGGTTTCATGGTCATAGAGTAGTGGGAGATAAGTTTAGATAAGAAAGATAAATCTGAATGACATGTGAATTTCAATTATCCATGTTAGTGGCTTATCCTCTTACTGGACAGCAGCACATAATCTTATTATAAAGCTCAGCCTGAGAACCTGAGAACTTTCTTGATCTTCTCCCACGCTTCCCTACCCCTGCCCTGCCCTCTACTGGAGCTTCTCTCGATGAATTTATTTTGTATATACTTCTATGTGTATGTTGTCTTCTCCAATAGAACATAGGTTCCTTGAGAGCAGGGATTATTCCATTTTTTTGTATTTATATCTTAATAAATGCTGATTGATTGGTTAACTAAAAGTTGTATATCTATTGGCACCTGGCATGGTGCTTGGCACACAGTAAAGTTTTAATAAATGTTGTGTTGCTGTGTTACATTGGGTAGACAAGTTTGGATTTGAGAGAATAGTCAGGAAATTATGGTAGAGTCATGAGCATGGGGATAAGATGATGAAATGATGCTGGTTAGTGGCTGCAAGGATGCTGACCCAGCATTCAATCCGGGTGACAAGGAACTCCATTTGGTCTTAGGAAGAAGGGAAATAATATTAGCATGGGAGAAGCAGAAATCCCTCCAAGCAGCCTGTGGATAGATTTTAAGGGGTCTGTGAAATTAGAGGAAAATGACATCATTATTTTCACCAATCTTTAACTGAAATTTGGCATTTCCTCTTGTTTAAAAACATGGTTCCAAGAAGGGGTAGCTTTTGCCATGTTACTTAAGGAGTCCATGACACAAAAAGGCTAAGAACTCCTGGTCTAGTCGGTCCTCTTTAAATAGTCCTAATTTACTTTTCTTTGTGATGCTTACCATCCTCTTCCCTATTTCCCATTACCATCACTGCAGGAAGGAAAGGGAACTGCATTGGAAATAGAACCACTTTTTATTTGTCTTTTTTTTTCGTGGGTTTCTATGACCAAAAATATCTTCATCACCAGGCGACCAGCCTCCTGGTATTGGGCTTCCACATGCTTAGTTAGGCTGGTCTTCAGAAAACAGACTTTGTTATTGGGGCCTTATTTGAAGCCCTTCCAGTGAAGACCTTGCCAGAGCTTACTCACTGCCACCATCACCTTCAAGAACCCAGGGTCATCACCATGGCATGATGAGACATTGAGCAGGATTGGCACTTTATGCCTTAGTAAGCATTTTACTTCTGTGATATCATTTGATCCTCCCCATAATCCTGTCAAATGGAGAAAGTATCACTATTGGTGTTTTAAAGATAAAGAAAGTGAGATCCCAAAAAAGGTAGTTCCCCATTGTCAGTTAGGTTAGGTGACAGAACCCGGAGAAAACCACACAATTCAACGTTTGGTTATATACTGTTGTGTAGTGTTCTCAAGCTTTCATGGAATTAATTTGCATGCACTGAGTAAAATGGTAAGCTCCCCAAAAGCAGAGGCCATAGCTTTAGTATCCCAACAGAATTTAGGGGAGAAAAGGAGGAAAATAAGCTTCATGAAGAGTATTGGCTACAGGTGTCAGGAAACCTGGAGACTTTGACATTAACTTGCTTAATGACTTGGAGAAAATCACTCAGCCTAATCTCAAGTTTCTTCATCTGTAAAATGAGGATGATAATATCTATCCTGGAATGTAGAGAGGCAGCCAGGTATACTAGACAGTGCTGGCCTTGGAGTCAATAAAGACTAATTTCAAATCCCGACTGAGGCCATTACTAGCACCATGATCCTAGGCAAATAACTTCTCTTGTCCTCAGTTTCCTCATATGTAGCATGCATATAATAATGACATCTACCATACGTGGTTAAGTAATGGAACAAATATGCTTTGAAAAACTTAACATGCTATATAACATCAGATAAAAAACGTTATTGTCTAACTGAGGATCTCTAAGCTAATATGTAAAGTGTCTGAAAAATGTCAAGTTTTTTTTTATCAAGTGTGATGTTTCCCCCTGCTACCCAGTTATTTTTTAATCATCATTAATCATTAACATGATTCTTTCTTTCTTGCTCTCTTTCTTTCTTGCTCTCTTTCTTTCTCTCTCTCTTTCTCTCTCCCTTTCTTTCTCTCTCCCTTTCTTTCTCTCTCCCTTTCTTTCTCTCTCCCTTTATTTCTCTCTCTCTTTCTCTCTCTCTCTTTCTCTCTCTCTTTCTCTCTCTCTTTCTCTCTTTCTTTCTTTCTTTCTTTCCTTCTTTCTTTCTTTCTCTCTTTCTTGCTCTCTTTCTTTCTCTCTTTCTTTCTTTCTCCCTTTCTTTCTCTCTCTTTCTTTCTCTCTCTCTTTCTCTCTCTCTTTCTTTCTCTCTTTCTTTCTTTCTTTCTTCCTTCCTTTCTTTCTTTCTTTCTTTCTTCCTTTCTTTCTCAAAACCTTAGACCTAGTTCACTCTGAAGCTTATAGATTGGACTACAATAGGTCCTTGCCCAAGGTCCACTTAATGGCTATATTTTGGGCCCTCCTGGCTTAGAGTGAATGTCAATGATAACCGTTTCTCTTTGAAACAGCAACCCTGATAGTCTTCTCCTCCCAGCTTGATGTTTTTCCTTTTTTCCTAATTAAAGGGTCCATCTCTTGACTCATTTCTTAAAGAGGCCTATTCAGTGAATGGGCGTTTTACTTCACTCTAAGTGAGTACATGAAAAGGCCTGAGCCTAAAAGGGCAGTGTCTCCCACTGCATCCTGGGTCATCTCCAGTCATCCTGATGATTATCAGGTCACTGGATCCAGATGGCTCTGGAGGAGAAAGTAAGGCTGGTGACCTTGCACAGACCTCCCTCACTCAAATCAAAGTGAACTGCAAGTCATGTCATCATTTCCCTGATGTCATGGTCCTCTTCGAAAATGAAGGACAGACACAACAACTTGTGAGTTATTTTTTAATTATCATTAATCATTTACATAATGACTTTGTGCTTTTTTTCTTAAATAACTTAGAAATGTCATTTCAAAGAATGTACACGTGCCTGTTTCTTCTCCAAAGAGGTCACTCTCCTGATATGTGATGACAAGAGCACGTGTTATATAGTAAGCTTGACTCCATGGCCAGATTCGTATGTCTCTCTACAAAGGAAGCTGGTCACAAACCCAGGCGGCCAGTTGACTCAGAAGAGTTTCCAGCAGCTATGGCCTAAAGTAGAAAATGTAAAGACTGTCACCACTCCCTACTTCTCTGTCAGTACTACAAATCGAATGATCCATTTCCTTATGGTAGGGGTTGGTTCTATCCATGGATGTTTGCCTCTTACGAGTCATGTGACTTTGAGCCTTAGATTCTTAACCTCCAAAATGGAGATACCTCTGAGGATGGATTAGAGGAAAGTTCTCTGTAAATTGTAAAGTGCTACCCGTATCAGTCATCATCAGTGTAATTATTAAATTATACAAATCATGAGTAAAAGGAAGTCATGCTGTTGGCCACAGTCATTTTAACTAAGAGCACAACTCTTGGGAGCATCCAGGAGAACAAATTTTGCCTAAGAGAAAGGTTAGAGGGAGGTGTGATTGAAGGACTGGGGATATATGCTAAAGAATATATGCCCTGTACAGTTTTCATAAGTTTAAATTCTAAAGGGATCTTGGAGGTCATCTAGTCTAATCCCCTTAATTTACAGGTGAGGAATACAAGGCTAAGACAGTGTCACACAGGTAGTCAGTGGCGGAGCTGAGATTTGAACCCAGATTTTCTGACTCTAAATTCAGTGCTTTTTACACTACCCATGCTATCTTCTCCAAACAGTGTTAGCCAGTTGGCAAGAGCAGTAACAGGCAAGAGGGAAAGGAAGGGAATATAGGAAAAAGCCTTAGATGGTGGGTGCAATGTTCTTGATGTTCAGAGAATAGAGACTGTGTGCTAGTGGATGCTCTGTTACAACCAACTTTTGTTCACACTCTTTCACTGCATTTGGGGCACCATTCAGCAAATGTCAACTTGTAGGAAAAGAATCATGTTGGATGAATGTAATATCTCTCTCAAGGAATGAACACCCCAAGTTGATGCTTCTTAGATGAATCTGCTGAGCTCCTGCAAGTGCCTTCTTAGCAATTTATTGATATTATTGCATTTATTTTTAGATAAATAAGATAAATAGTAACATGATCGAAGACAATAAAGAGAACAAAGACCATTCTTCAGAAAGAGATAGAGCCGCCATCATTTTTTCCTTGAAGAATGAGGTGGGAGGACTTGTAAAAGCTCTGAAGCTCTTCCAGGTCAGTGCTATTCCTGTCTTTGTGAAGTGGAAATCTTTAAAATTATGCTTGAAATGTGCTGTTGAGTTTAATGCATCTTCTCCTGATGTGGGATACAGAGAACTCTTAGAAGAGCCCTAGAAATTATTTCTTTCTCCTCACCCCCAATCCAACAAAACCAAATCTTCTTTCCCACTCATAAGCCTTCTATTCTTTATTCCAAGATGGACCCTACCTAACTAATTTATTATTAGTCTTCAACACATAATCTTTGCTCCCTCCATTCCTGTCCCCTCACCATTACCTGCATGTGCCAGTCTCATTTCTCTCCTCTATCCCTTTGTCATGTCATTCCTCCTGTCTCAAACATCCTTCCTTCATCCAAACCCTATTCATCTTTCAACGCCTATTTCAATTCCCGTGTTCCATGAAAGCTTTCCCTGAAGACCACAGCACTTAGAGAACTGTCTTCTAAATTCTTATTATATTTAGTCTTTATCTCATAGTTTAGTACCCTGGGTCTCTCTCTCTCTCTCTCTCTGGCTGTCTCTGTATCTGTCTGTCTCTCTCTCTGTCTCTCCTCCAATAACACAGATAAAGACATAAATTGATGGCTTGATTATGTCAAACTTGATTTGATTCCAAATTAGAAGGGGGCAGAAATACATTATATTATAGAGTCAAAATCCAAAAAGTTCTAGTCAAACTAGAACATTGGACCAAATTTAAGATGATGAAATTGACTGGGTATAAGTGTAAAGTCCTATACTCAGGTTAAAAAACCTGAGTATAAGATGAGGGAGGCACTGGTATACAGGAGTTTGTTTGAAAAAAGATTTAGGAGTTTTAGTGGGATGCAAGCTCAGTATGAATCTGTAGTGTTATGTGGCAACCAACATAGCTTGACTTAACTTAGAATTAGCTTGAATTAGTCTTAGGTTAAATAAAGAAAAACATAGAATCCAGGATTAGGGAAGTGATAGCCCCACTGTACTAAACATACCACAACTGAAGTATTAAGTTCATTTCTACATGCCTCTCTGAGCATGATAGACAGATAAATTGATCAATAAGGTAGATGGATTGATCTATCGGTTGATTGATAGATAAAGCATTTATCATGTGCCTATACTTTTGTAAAGAACTGGGATACACATAAATCTCTTTTAAGATTTAGGGGGAGAAAACAAGCAACTCTATCATTGAGGATGATACTGGAAACAACTTTGTTGCCCTTTTGTTTGCCATTTTGTAAATAAAATGAATTTTTAAATGATTATAAAATTGACTACTGTAAATTTAGTCAGAAGATTGTTCATTACTGAGAGAATTTCAAATGATCTCCACATACTGATTTAAAACAGGAGAAGCATGTGAATTTGGTGCACATTGAGTCCAGGAAGTCAAAGAGAAGAAACTCAGAATTTGAGATTTTTGTTGATTGTGATACCAACAGAGAACAACTGAATGACTTTTTTGACCTATTGAAGTCCCATGCAAATGTACTGTCTGTGGATTCACCTGATACTTTTTCTATGCAGGAAGATGGTAAGTCTGAAAGAGAAAATATTCCCTAAAAAACCAAATGAGCTGCATTTTCAGTCATTCATCAAGCATTTGTTGCTTGTGAGCACCTTCTGTAGAGACATACCTCACATTTAACACTTCAAGATGGTGTCAAGGACAACAACAAAAGTTGAAACTTAATGGGTCTTTGACCTTTGGGAACTCAGACTAGTTGAAGGATACAACATGAACACATACAACTAGAGAACAATTTCAAGGCATTGTCTGACTAAATGGCAGCAAACACAACACAGCATAATTTAAACTGTTGGCATATGTGATGAGAGGGCATGGAATTTCATAATGGGAATGAATCAAGGAAGACTTTCTGGAGGAAATGCATTTTGAGTTATTTTGAAGGGATTAGGGTTGGGGCTATGGCATGGTTTGGGGGAGAGGAATGATTACCATATTGTTTCTTGACTTTAGGTTGTTCTTTTACTTCATTTCTATGAAAGCGAAAAAGAAATGGCTCTTATAGAGGAAGTCTACAACTAATTTCTAATTGTCCATGTCCAAATCATCATGGGTTTTCATATTTCTTAAGTCTCTATTGTCATAATTCTGAAACATTAAAAAATACATGAGTAACTTGACTATACAGAGAAGAAATGCTTCCCCATCCCATTGTATGCCTGGAGAGATTGCCAAATCCAGGCTTTTATTTTGTTTCTAGAACATAGAACCCGCTATATGCTTTTGAAATAAGGCAGAAGAGACATATATTTTATTGTTATTACTCTAACAAGAGTTATTTTTTGTTAAGAGCTTGCTAAATGATTTGAATAATAAATACATTGCCTTGGCATAAACTATCCAGCAATAATTTCTCTTTTGTTTTTTGGTAAGGTTTGCCACTGTGGATTCAAATTTTTCTATTCTGCCAATTATTTTTGCAATGTAGGCCATCGATGATATTTTCAGTTTTTTTTCTCTCTTAAGCCATTCAGGTATATCTTGCTGTGGTTCCATGCTCTCTTGGGAAGCATAGGATCCTCTTTCTTACCAGGTGTTGATTCATTTTCCTTTGTCTTGAAATATGCATTCATAGACCTCTGGATTCATTTAGATGATTTGGAGGCCATATTCCCTTCTGTTATTAATGTCTTCACTGTTGGTTTATCTGCTTATACTCAAAGTCTTAAACTGAGTTTCTTCTTCCTGAGATCTTGGGTAACTTTAGTCTTTTTTCTTTATCTTCCTCTATTCTTCACTTTCTGGTTCCTTCTCCGAAGGCAGTTTTCCTAGGAGCTGAACCTCAAAGTCTCTGTCTCTTCCTATGTTTCACTGGCCTTGGTCTTTGCTTCCAATGACTTCTGGGGTGACTGCATTGGCCATTAGCTGGCTGCTAGGCCTGGTAGACAAACATAGGTATATACTATCACACATACATACTGGCATCCTAGCCCAGCTCTCTTTGTTCCTCCATTCTCTGACTTGACCTGTTGCAGCACAGAGGGCTGCCATGCAGCAACAATTTCTCAACTTTACATGGCATATAGGGTCATAGACTTTGAAGGGATTTCAAAGGACATCTAACCTGACCACCCCATTTTATAGCTAAGGAAACTGAGGATCAGGGAAGCTAAGTAACTTGCCTGAGGTCATCCAGGTAGGAAGTACCATAGATAGGATCTGAACCCAGTTCCTCTCTCTCCAGAGCTAGTGCCTTTTTCCACTGTATCATCCTGCTTCTTAAATACTTCCCTCATAACAACTCTGTGGAAGAGGCATTGCAAGTATTATAATCTCCATTTTATGGAGGAGAAAATTGAGGCTTAGAGAGATACTTGCTAAAAGTGATATAACTAAGTAGCACCAGAGCCAGAATTCAAATCCAGGACCCACCTGACTTCAGTTCTAGCCCTCATTCTACCATACTGCACAGTCTCTCACTATGGCACACTGCCTCTTACATAACTGAACACTCTATCTAAAAATAGGAATGTCTTTTTCTTGCTTCAGTGCCCCATCGAAGACTATTGCCTTATTGGGGTTTTCTACTTGCAGATATGGAGACTGTTCCCTGGTTTCCAAAGAAGATTTCTGACTTGGACAAATGTGCCAACAGAGTCCTGATGTATGGGTCTGAGTTAGATGCTGACCATCCTGTAAGTAATTAAGGGGGAAGCTTTCTGCAGAAAAAAAAAACAACTTTTAAAATTCTTGGGAGTTTTGTTGAGAAAGCAACAGGCTATTTCTAATATCCTGGATGTTTGTTCCAATCCTGGTTTGGGAGGAAAGGGTTTTCATATTGATAAGATAGGTAGTTATCCATATGGTGAGATGTAGGGATATTACATGGCCTTGCCTAATCCTAGATAGCCTTCCATCACTGGGTCCAAAATACTTTCTTTTGGGTTGGATTATGAAAGTGAAGGCATACGCCAAGTATTCAGATGATTTTGACCCCAAATTCCTAGGATTATATTTCGAGGTCTGGAAATGGATCTCAGAGGCTATTTGGTAAAATTTCTTCAAAAGTTGGCTTGCCCAACCTCATATACTAGTGCGCAGCTAGGTGGCACAGTGAATAGCATGCTAGGCCTGGAGTCAGGAAGACTCATTTTCCTGAGTTCAAATGCAGCTTCAGATACTAGCTGTGTGACCTTGGGCAACTCACTTAAACCTGTTTGGCTCAGTTTCTTCATCTGTAAAATGAGGTAGAGAAGGAAATGGCAAAGTGCTCCAGTATCTTTACCAAGAAAACTCCCAAAAGGGTCACAAAGAGTCAGACACAACTGAAAAATTACAGAACAGTGGCAACAAACAAACTTCAGAGGGGGGATATGAACTCAGAGTGACTGACTCTTGAACAGGGCTCTTTCAATTGTACCATGCTGGCCATCTAGTTCATTTCTGCCATGCCCATTTTGTAGATGAGGAAAGCAAGGCCTAGAGAGGTTGTGACTTAACCAAGGTCAAACAGGTATTAAATATCAGAGGTAGGATTTGAATTTAAGTCTCATGAATCCAAATGCAAACCCTTTTCCACTGTACTTCATGGCTCTTCAGGAAAAAATAATACCCGTGTAGGGTCTTGCTTGATTATTTGTTCCCTCTGAACTTGACAAAAGTTTTTAGCTAACTGGTACAATAGAAAGTGTGCTAGGCTTAGAGTCAAGAAGCCCTGAATTCAAATTCAACCTCTGACACTTACTAGCTGTGCGACCCTAGGCAGCTCATTTAACTTCTGTCTACCTCAGTTTCCTCTTCTATAAGGTGAGGATTATAATAGCATCTGCCTTCCAAGGTTGTGAAAATTAAAATAAGATTGTATTTGTGAAGTTTCTTGCAAACTTTAAAGCATTATATAAATGCTAGTTATTTTAATTTTAATATTTGTTAACTAATATGTTAGTTAAAATTAAAACATTTAAAAATGTGATTTTTAAAAGCTTATGCCTAACATACAGAGGAGATTGTATAGTTTTTCATCTAATAAAAAAAATGAAACAAAAAGCATTTTAAAATATTGAAATATATTTTCTCTCTCCAAATCTCAGGGTTTCAAAGACAACATGTACCGTAAAAGACGCAAATATTTTGCAGATTTGGCTATGAATTATAAGCAGTAAGTCTATGATTTAAAAAAAAATCTTATCTAAATTTGAGACATAATCAAGTAACACATGGAGAACAAATGGTCTTTGTTTACCAGTTAATCAAATTGAAACAAGTAAAATTAATTATGCCTTGATTTTCAATTCAAAGTAACACCTGTATTTTATCTCATTTAGTGGTGACCCCATTCCTAAGGTTGAGTTCACTGAAGAAGAGATAAAGACTTGGGGGACTGTGTTCCGAGAGCTCAGTAAACTCTACCCAACCCATGCTTGCAGAGAATATCTCAAAAACTTTCCTTTGCTGTCTAAACACTGTGGGTATCAGGAAGACAACATCCCTCAATTGGAAGATGTCTCACGCTTCTTAAAAGGTGACATTTTATGTAGAGTTTAAGGAAATGCCATACTGCATATTAACTATGCTTTTTCTTAATGTTTGAAGCATAAAATTTCTCAAAGAAGGGTGAAGAGAATGCAAACTGCTATGTACCTTTGCAAAAGAAATACATGGTGGGAAGTAAAATTATGTGACCCTAAGGGGAGGTACTTCTGGAGCAGTGGTGTTCAGCATTATTGTTATCTTGTTTGTTTATTTTCTTTTTCTTTTTTATATTTTGGATGTATTATATTTTATGGTAGCAATCATAATTTGTTTATGTTTGTACATTTCCATTAATATATAACTCTTTTCTTCTTAAAATTATTTTTATTATTTTTAGTTATAGTTTACAACATTCAGTTCCACAGGTTTTTGGGTTCCAAAATTTCTCTCCCTCCTTCTCCTCCCCTCCCCCCCCAAGATAGCACGTAATCCAATGTGTAGGTTCTATATTTACCTTCACATTGAACTTACTTATTTTCAATGGAATTCAGATAGCAATAATTCTAAGACCCAGTTGCTATCCTGCTATTTAAATATCTATCTATCTATCTATCTATCTATCTATCTATCTATCTATCTATCTATCTATCTATCTATCTATGTGTGTGTGTAGGTAGATTAGGTGTCCAGGAGACTCATCGAGAAGAATGATGAATTTGGAGTCAGGAAGAACTGAGTTAAAATCAGCCTCAGACACTTACTAGATAACCTCTTTCAGCCTTAGTTTCCTCATCTGTAATATGGAGATAATAATAGCACCTACTTTGTAGAGTTGACATGAGGATCAAATGAAATGACACATGTAAAGTGCTTTGAAAATCTTCCAGCACTATATAAATGCTAGCTACAATAATATATTATAATAATGAGTCATAATATAATATATAATAAGAATATAATTTAGTGCTATCAATTATGTGGGTATGCCTTCTGCCAGCTGAAAGCCTATGTTGTTTTTGTAAGGATTTAGAGCAAAATTTACACACAGATCATAGTATTGAGGGAGAGCAGGGAAGTTTAGAGATCAACTTTCTGAGGCTAAAGGCAAGGAGGAAAGCCATGGTCTCTCACCAAATGTCCCTTAGTGTCATTGCCAGAGATGGAACATTCAGATCAATAGGACCTTTCATCTGGGCAGCTACATAGTGCAGTGGGTTAGAGCAATGGGCTTGGACACAGGAAGACCTGAGTTCAAATCCAATCTTAGACACTTACTAGCTGTATGACCCTCAGTAAGTCACTTAACCTCTATTTTCCTCATTTGTAAAATGGAGATAATAATAGCACGTATTTCCCAGGGTTGTTGTGAAGGTTAAATGAGATAGCTGTTAAACATTTAATACAGTGCCTATCACACAGTATGTTATGCTGAGGGTTCAGGGACTCTTCTTGAGCATTTATTCATTATATTTCAGAGCGCACAGGTTTTTCCATCCGTCCAGTTGCTGGTTACTTGTCACCACGAGACTTCTTAGCAGGTTTAGCATTCCGTGTTTTTCACTGCACTCAGTATGTGAGACATAGTTCAGACCCTCTCTATACTCCAGAGCCGTAAGTATTGTTGCTTGACGATGACAAAATCCACATTCTGTAGAATTCAGATATTCAACAAACATCTTTGTCACCTAATGGATAGAATACAAGGTGTAGAGTCACCAAGACCTGGGTTCAAATTCTGCCTCCTAGACATTTGCTAGCTGTATGCCCAAGGGCAATCGCTTAATCTCTTGCTGCTTCAGTTTGCTCATCTGTGGAATGAGAGGATTGAGCTCAGTGACCTCTAAGGTCCCTTTCAACTCTAAATTTATGATCCTCCGTTCCTTGAACAACTCCCTAGTAATCCTATGCTAAGTCAATGATGGGTTTTGATCTCTATTGGTGGAGGGAGTTGCCATACTGAGAGTTCTGTTCACTGAGTAAGTCATAGATCCTCACCTCAACATTGTACATGCCTTCATGCCCTTTGGGATCCAACGCCAGAGTTAATATCACATAATCCATTAGAATTAGATCCATCGAAGCTGCCATCTAACTCCTAAGCTATTACATGTCCAGTCTTCCCTTGTGGGGTGAAATTAAGATAATATTTTAAAAATTGTTTTCTGCTGAATTAAAGTCAATAGTTACACACTTGTATTTTGCTTTGTTAGCAAGTATCATGGTGTGCTATGCTTAATTCTATTTATTTTTCAGGGATACCTGTCATGAACTCTTGGGTCATGTCCCTCTGCTGGCTGAACCTAGCTTTGCTCAGTTCTCCCAGGAAATTGGCTTGGCATCCCTTGGAGCATCAGATGAAGCAGTGCAAAAGCTGGCTACGGTATAGATCTAAATACTTGTAGCTCTGTGGTCCTATTTTCCAGGATATTAGTAGTTGGCATGCACACAACTGCCCTATTTAAAGTGATTGGAAGAGGGGAGAGAATTTGGAACTCAAGGTTTTAAAAAAATAGATGTTCAAAAGTAAAAAAGTTTTTTTTCACGCAACTAGAAAATAAGATGCACCGGCAACGGGGCATAGAGATTTATCTTGCCCTACAAGAAAGGAAGGGAAAGGGGGATGGGAGGGGAATGGGGTGACGGAGGGGAGGGCAGACTGGGGAACAGGGCAACCAGAGTGTATGCCATCTTGGAGTGGGGGCGGGGAAATAGGGAGAAAATTTGTAATTCAAATGCCTGTGAAAATCAATGCTGAAAACTAAACATATAAAAAAAATAAATTAAAGTGATTGGACTCTGTGCTGAAGAGCATGTTGTAATGTTGTTCAAACAGAGTGATTTGGGGACCAATTTTACAAATATCTTTTCTGTGCTTTTTTTTAAAGTGTTACTTTTTCACTGTGGAATTTGGCTTATGCAAACAAGGAGGACAACTGAGAGTTTATGGTGCTGGGCTACTCTCTTCCATCAGTGAACTCCAAGTAAGAGCCATAAAGATGTGCACTTTTTCACTTTTTTTATAAGCAGGACTTGAAGTATTTGGGTGAATTAAATAGGCACTCACTCCGGAAAGCACATGGAAGGACACTGAACGTGTCCTTAGGACAGAAGCTATACAAAGATCTTAGATAGACTGAGGTACTGTTTCTCCGGCAAGATTATTTCATAATTGGAATCCTAAGTTTCCATCTGCATGTATCCAGGACAGGGGTTTTTAACATTTTAGTGTAATTTAAAAAAAACGAATATTAAAAACAATACCGTAATGTAAAATATGTAGAATTACAAAGAAAGTCAATTATATTGAGATGTAGTCATCCAAATATTAAGAAAAAACCCCACCAAGTTCATGGACCCAGGTTAAGAACTATATCATCTAGAGGAATCTAATTGGAAGATGAGAGACAGAATTGTATGATGGATAGAGCAGTGGACTGGAATCAAGAGACCTTGGGTTCAGATCCTGCCTTAGAAACTTGCAAACTGTAGGATTTTAGGCAAGCCATTTAACCTCTCTGTGCCTCAGTTTCCTCATTCATGAAATGAGAGAGAGGTTGGACTTAATGGCCACAAAGATGTCTCCCGGATTTAAATCTTTGATACCATTTGCTGATCTTTGACCCTAAGAATGTTGACAGAAGTCCTCTCTCCTAAGCTATTGTGTGGATCCCTTTGAGAGTGAAATGTCAGTTTCTGAGAGAAATAATATATATATTAATCTGTCCACAATCAACCTAGAAAATAATCTATTTATATTATTATTAAAGCAAACAGAAAGAAGGTCTGTTTTAGAATTAGAAAGTCTGAGTTCAAGTTCTGATTATGACATGTGCTGACTGTGACTCTAGTCAAGTTTGTTAGCATTGCTTCCTTTCTGTTTTCTTAACCTATAAAAGGGGAATAATAATAAGTCAATAAACATTTATTAAATGCCTATTTTGTGCCAGACACTGTGCTATGCTCTGGGGGTATAAAGAAAGGCAAAATATAGTCTCTGCTCTCAAGGGTCTCAGTCTATTGGAGGAGACAACATACAAACAACTATATATAATATATGTGTATGTATACATACATGTGCATATCTATCTATCTGTCTATTTATCTAGTTCTCTCTCTCTCTCATCTATGTATACGATTAATTGGGTGTAGTTTCAGAGAAAAGATGCTAAGATTAAGGTGTCCTGGAGAAAGCTTCTTGTAGAAAGGCAGGAATTTAACTGAGACTTGAAGGAAGTCAGGGAAGCCAGGAGGTGGCAATGAAGAGGTCAAGTCAGTTCACCTCTGGGCCTCAGTTTCCTTATCTGTAGAATGAGGGTGTTGGACTACATGATCTCTGAGGTCCCCTCCAGCTCTAGAGCTATGATCCTATGATTCCTAACATGAAATCTTTTCATTCCTAGCATCTAGCGCAACTTGATTAAGCAGGTACTTTTTGTAATATGTTATTTTTTTTTTAGAAATGCATTACAGGGTTGCATTCTTTGCTTTACTGATTCTGAGCTTCTCTCCTCCTAGCATGCCCTCTCTGGACAAGCCAAAGTGAAGCCCTTTGATCCTAAGATCACCTGCAAGCAGGAGTGCCTCATTACAACTTTCCAGGAAGTCTATTTTGTATCTGAAAGCTTTGAAGAGGCAAAGGAGAAAATGAGGTAGAGTTTGTCTATCTTCTTCCTGCGTTCTTTTCTATAAAACACAAGCCTAATGGTGGCAATTTAGAATGATTAGGAGTAGGTATTGAATGATTGGGGAGCTCGGGGACAATTCCTGTTCCGACTGTAACAGCATAGTGAATTTCACTCTCATGTGCATTCCCATGATCCTAGATGGACTCTTGTCCATTTACTCACAAGAAAGTGCTTGATAGCTTCTAGAATCCTTGGGGAGTCAACCACATAGAGAGAATCCAGGGGTAAAGATACTGACCAGCTCATTTTCTAGAAAGGCTGGGACAAGTGGGTGGCTTATTTGCTTTGGATTTTCCCACTTGTGCTTGTCATTCATTTATTCATTCATCTATCCATCCATCCATCCATCCACCCACTCCACCCACCCAATAAGTATTTATTGAAGAACTACTAAATACCATGCACCAGGGGATACAAAGATGAAATAGTCCTTGCCTTTACAGATCTTGCATTCTGGCATGGAAAATAATATGTACATAGAAAATTAAATACAAAAATATATACAAGTAGTTTTGGAAAGGCGAGGAATGCCCTAGCTACTGCGAAGGCATCAGGATAGACTTAAAATAGAAGATATCACTTGATTTGGATTTTTAAGGAAGTTACAGATTCTGTGATGTGGAGGTGAGAAGGGCATACATTTTAGGCATAAGAATGGACCTACGTTTGGGCATAAGAATAGATTCAGATGCCTTTGTGTGCATGGTGAACAATGGTAAGCCAGAATGTGTGTACTGTTTTTGAGAAAAGAACCCCAAACAAATAGGACACTGCCCATTAACAGTGGTTGTATGAGATTGTTGATTACATGTTTGTATTTTAGGTGGTTTTCATCAACTGTTCCTGGAAATTGATTTGTTCTCTTTGTTATCTCTTTAGAGAATTTGCAAAAACTATCAAGCGCCCTTTTGGTGTGAAGTACAACCCATACACACAAAGTATTCAGATTTTGAAGGACACCAAGAGCATCGCCAGTGTGGTCAATGAACTTCGACATGAACTTGACATTGTCAATGATGCCCTCAATAAAATGGGTAGACATTTGGGTGTCTAAAGCTAGGAGGATATTCCTTGCCCACTCAAGAGTGATTGGTTCTAGGTAGGAGACTACTGCAGAGGACATTGGATATTTCCATAGAGGTCCATGAGTTAGCCCATGTTTTTTTTTTCTCCAAGAGCTAAGTGATGGCTGAACTAGCTCACTATCCAACATAATTCTTAACCTCAATGATGTCACATGATGTTATTAATCAATCCTTGGAAATTTTCATGTAAAAGTTCTATCTGGCTAATCTGTGGGGATTTATCTGGCTCCCTAGGTATAAGTAGTTGAATCCTAGTTCTAGGAATAGGAAAAAGGGATTTTCTCCATAAAATATTTTTCTTCCTTTGAGCAAAGTAACTAGGCTGTCTATAGTACAGACTACTAGATGGGTATCTTCCTTTGAGCTTGTGTAGAAACATCTGATCTCCTTAAATTTATGAGTTTATTACTTATTATAGAATTTGCGACTTCCTAGAACCCTGCCACAAGGCACAAGTCATATTCCTATGTTTAAGTTCGATCATGGTCATGCCCCTTCTGGAGTTATGGAGATCCTTGGGGTCCCAGACGGTACTTGGCCTAGTTGGAGGCTTTGGCAACAGATGATCAAGTGATACAAAGTCCTGTAGTAGATTCTTTAATATCTCATCACTTTATCAGATAGAATATTAAAATCCAGCTGTGAGTCATCATGTTCCTACCCAAAAGTATTCAGTGGCTCTTTGCTGGCCTTCAGGATAATCTGATGAGTTAGAATAGACTTTAGTGGTAATCTAGTCCAACCCTTACCAGAGACATGAATCTGGTCTTCAGTATCCCTGACAACTAGTCATTCATCTTCTGCATAATCACCCCTGGTGATGGAGAACTGACTAATTCCCAGGGAAACCTGTCTCATTGTTGGTCATCTTTATCATTAGGAAGTTCTTCCTAGTTAAAACCTGCATTTTATAACTCCCACCAACTGGTCTAGTGGCTCTATTTTTGGAAGTTGCACAAAATAACTCTATTTATTCTTCCCTTATGATATCTGAAGACAGTTGGGCAGCATGGTACATGGTACAGTAGAAAAGCAGAAGCTCTTCAGTCAGAAGGCATAGTTTCAAATCCTACCTCTAATGAGCACTACCTGTATGATCTTAAGCTCCTTGGGCTTCATTTTCCTCATGTGTAAAGCGAGGAGGTCAGACTAGGGGCCTCTGAGTTCCCTTCCAGTTCTAGGTCTATGATCTTATGGTCACAGTCTGCCTAGATCTTCTCTTTTCTGGAAAAACACCACAATAACAACACCTCCAGTTTCTTCAAGTCATTCTCATGTGGTATAGTTTGCAATCCCTTCATCCTGACTGCCCTCTTTGTGGTAGGTTCTGACTTGTCAGTATTTCCCCTAATATGGGGATAGTTGAACTCTCACCTCCTTTAATTTGACAAATATTTATTAAACTATTAAACAGAGTAATGTGCTGAGGGTTTAGAGAAAGATAGAATGTTTGGCTAAGGTGTGATTCTTTCCCTTATGGCTCTTGCTAAAGCTAAGGTCTAAAAGGAAGGTGGTACACATACACAGATAAGTGGAATATTCACATTATACAAATAAAACAAATCCAAAATAAATTCATCAGTTAATGCGGCATAAAAAAGTACTTCCAGAGCCCCAAGAAGGAAAGGGTCATTTTTAAATGGCAGCAGAGGGATCAAGGAGAGCTCTATGGAAAAGGTAGCATTTGAGTTGGTACAAATGGGTGGGAATTCACCAGGTGAAAAGAGGGAAGGAGGATATTGTAGTCATATGAAACAACTTGAGTGAAAGTGCAGAGCCAAGAAAAGAGGTTGTGTGCAGGGGATAGAAACTAGTCTGATTTGGCAGGAGTTTAGTGTCTCTGCAGAAGAAAAACACCAGAAACTACTAGGAAGATAAGATTTGTTTCAGATAATGGACTGCTTTGAATGCCAGGCAGAGGAGTGTGAATTAGGCTCAACAGGCAATTGCCAGTCAATGAAGATTTTTTTGAACAGAGGAATGACATGAGCATATTCGTGCATAAAAGAGATGTCTAGCAGTGATCTGAAGCATACCTGGGAAGAAGATAGAGTAGAAGAAATAAGATCTCTTAGTAAGGTAACAGTTTGATGGTAATGTACGCCTGTATGAGAACGATCACCGTGGGAAGAGAGGGAAGAGGATGAATATTCTGGACAGCAGGATTCTGTTAAAGTAGCTCAAGATTAGCCTTTATAGCAGCCTCATCAAACTGAAAAGAACCCAGTTTCTTTTCCACATGAAAAACTGCTCATTCACACCTTCCTACATTCATTATCTGACTTAAGAACAAGACTTTACATTTATCTCTTATTAATTTCAACTTGTTATATAGAATCTATCACTCAAGCCTTGACTTTTTGGGGAATTTTGACTCAGTGGTCCAAAAAATGAGCAGTCCTCCTGTACCAATTTTATGTCATGAACAGATTTGATGAGTATGCTATCTGTGTCCACATTTAAGTCATTGCTTAAAATGTTGACTAGAAGAGGGTTGACAGACAGAGGCATGAGAAGACTTTACAGGTTGACATTAGTGCGTTAATTAGTTCTTCTTGACTTAGTCTTTCAACCAGTTATGAATCCAGCTGAATACTGTCCAAAAGAGTGTCACAAAAAGTTTTTCTGAAGACCTTGGTGAAATATTGGCATGCTGTATCTATGCCTTTCCCTTGATCTACCTGTCAAAAAAGGATTGAGTTTAGTTTGATCTTACCTGGTCACTTCAAGCTGGATCACAGGTATCATTGCTTAAGTGCTTATAAACCACTTACTTAAAAATCTAACCTAGATTTTTTTTGAAGATAGATGTAAAGCTTGATGGCCCTTGCTCTGTACAATCTACTCTGTTTTTTAATTGGGAAAACATGTTTTTGAACTCCAGTTACAGAATTACAGAGTTTGAAGGGGCTTCAGAGACCACCTATCTCTAAACCTAAACCTCCAACCTATCTCTAAAAAAAAAAGATCTTGTCTACAGCTTATTTCCAAGATCCTTGGCTCAGCAGTCCCCCTTGTCAGGTGTTTTGGTACCCTAAGAGCAGTTTGCTCAATCCTGTTGGCTTGAACTCAATGAGGACTGCTAGATACTCTCTTTAGCGTTGCCTCACTTATCTTGAGTTTCATCTTCCCCAAGCCCATCTTTTTGCTCTATTCTTCCTAGTCCAATGCCCATCTTTCCTAAAGAAAAAAAAACCACAAACAATGTAAGAGTAGTTCTACCTTCTCCTTTTCTCTGTCATCCCATCTATCCTGAGCAGCAATTCTGTTCTGCCTTGGATCTTCCTCCTTACCTCTGACCTAGGACAGAGACTGGACCTGTGATTTCATTGCTACATTAAAGTCCCAGATGAGGTAATTTCCTCCAATAATGTAGAGTGGTACTTTCTCTAGAATTTAGTCTTAAAGGGTTGCCTGGTGCTCTGACTTGCTCAGGGTCACATAGCCAGGTGATGTTCAAAGTAGGACTTGAGCTCTCCACACGCCAAGGTCAGCTCTCTATCTAGCACCCCACAAACAATCTCCAACATCCCTTAAAAAAGGCACTCTGGCTTCCTTTGTGTTCCTTACCAGTCTCAGGTCATTCACAGCCTTGGTTTTCCTGATACTTTTCATAGAACCATGGTACTTTTATTTTTATTTTTCTATTCATCCTACTTTTCCTGCAGGTTCTATGGACATTAACACAGCCTTTTTAGTTTGTATTGTCATCCCTGCCCCACAAAAACCCAAATCAACCAAATATTCCTCATTTTTATTGCTAGCAATTATTATTGTGTTATGGAGGAATATTACTTAGAACAAATTAGTAAAACTTTAGTCATTCATTTAAAATGGAAAGAATGCTCAGTCAGGGGCATTGATAGATACTAATATTCTATAATTCCATGTGATTGCTATGACAGTGAACAGGCTTATAGAGAAAGGATGCTGATTCCCATCAATCCGTTTTTGATGCTATATTAGCACAAACATTGTCCATAAATATTCAAGCACTGTACACTAGGCTGACTCATTCAAAATAATATAAGGCATTCTTTAAATTAAGTATAGAGTTTTGATTTTCTTAAAGGGATAAATTTATGCACATTAAAACTAAAAAAGGCTGTACTTTTTATTCATGTATATATTGATATGCATTGAGACATTTCATTCCAATATAATTTCTAGATACTTCAGCTGATTTAATTCCACATTAGGAATAGTAAGAACCTTTGTTTTAAGGAAGTGTTTGATCTCAAATTGTATAAGAAAATGAAAGCATGATGTTTCCCTTCTGTTGTTTCATGTCTTTGCATTGATTGGATCTATGGTTTAGTAGCATGATTTATCTATTAGAAATACCATATCTCAGTAGGATCATTGAAAAGCCTTTAAAATATTTTTGTGCTAATTAATAAATTCATTTTGGTAGCAAGAATATCTGTTGTAAGTAAAATCAAACTGGCTTTTGCAGGTGATTACATAGTCTATTCTATTTACATATTGCAAATTGATGTAGGTAGATAATCCAGATTAAAATGTAAAATAGCAGTATTCAAAATCATGTCATGATTATAGTTTGTTGGAACCAAAAGTTAATTTCAAACCTTTAGAAGTAAAAAAAAAAACCCACCAATAAAATGCATCTCTTACCTTGGGATCTAACAGCTGCAGAATAACTAAATACAGGGTGTTCCTAAAGTCTGGACACATAGGCAAAAATGCCTATTTTCAAGAAATGAAATGAACAAAAATTTCAACAGAATTTTATTTAATTGGAATATTAACAAATAACATATTCAATATGATTTCCATCATTTGTGATGCAAAGGTTGATGCGCTTTGCAAGATTCACGTGAACTTGATGCAATAACTCCACATTGCTGTCAATTTTAGCACATTCACTCTTTATGTGTTCAGTGAAGTGTGTTGCACCTGTGATTTTCATTAAGTACACCTTCTCCTTTAGCATACCCCAGAAAAATAAATCAAGGGGGCTAAGATCTGTTAATATTCCAAATATTTCAAATTGTGCATTTTCCCCCAAGTGTCCAGATTTGAGGGACACCCTGTAGACTTAAATAGTTGTTTTCTATCCTTTTCACTAAGTTTTTACTTCCTAGTAGATTTGGGCTGTTGTGGGCTCTCCATACTTTTATGTGTGTCTAACAATATTTTAAGCACGTAGGAATCAAGAGTATGTAGGCACTGAGTACCTCAAATGTGGGAAGCAGTTTCACCGATTTAGTTGCTGTCATGCACTAAGGACTGACCACTATGTCTCAGAAGAAATGGGAAGCAGAAGTGCTGTGACGTTTTGAAGGAAGGCACTCTACCCCCCAGCAATCCAGGAAACATGTCATTTGCAGTACTATTGACACTATTAAGTGGGCAGTTTTTAGAATGTACTTTAGTCTAAAAATGGAAACTATTAGACATTCTAGGTAGTTATACATGTTATATACGACTTCTCGGGACACTACAATGATGATCTGGCCCAGTTCAGTGAGTCTCCACTTGTTGAAATTATTGAATCATCACTTAGATTTTTGCTTGCCATGCTTTATATGTCTTCTGTTCAAGTGGATAATAAATACTTGCAAAATTCAGATTCTTGGTCCTTATTTTATGCACCAAACACTAAAACATATTGAGGATTTTTTTTTTTTTACAATTTCATCTGTCCATCACAACCAGGTCCCTTTAATGGCCTATTGATACAATGCACCATCCACTGCAGTGGCAGGGGGGGTGGGATGCCTTTGGGCTACACATTCTCTGGTGCCTTCCCATCTTGACCAAGGCATACATCGGTGTGTCATCTGGAGACAGACAGTTGGAACTAACTAGTCTCCAAAGCCTCTGAACCAGCACTTGGTTATCTTTAACATTATCTGGAGTAACCAGAACCAACCTGAACTAACCAGCTATACCTTAAATGTGGGAGCTTTCCACAGAAAGAGTCTAACCAGTTACAGCAATCACTGTTCTTTCTTTCCCACTCTCTCTGATGCTGTCACTTCTAACTCATCTTTCCTGGGGCCCATGACTTGAGTAGGTGGGGTAAGATGTGTAGCCTTTAGGCCAAATGGAATGCAATGGGGGTTAGTGGGTAGGAGGAGCACAGCAAGAATTTCCAGGTCTTAAATAGATTGTGCGGGAAAGAGCATTAGATTTGGAGTTCAACGATGTTGCTTTGGCTATATGGTTAACTTCCTCCAGGCCTCAATGTCCTCATCTGTAAAATGAGAAGGTTGGACCAGATGCTGTCTAACATCCTTCCAGTTCTAAATTCTCAGATCTTTTATGTCCTTTGCAGGTTCAGCAGGACCTGGACTATTTCGATGTGTTCCCCATTTGTACATAGCATTTGCTGCCACCTATTGGTGGAAAGAGGTCATTAGCTTTGGAGGAAAATCACCAACTGAGTTGGCAAGGACATCAGAGCCTCAAGCTTTCTTGAATGAGAATCTCCACTACACAAGTGGTTCTGTGGCCTCCTATATATATCTGTATACGTACAGTCGTTTGCATATTGTCTCCTCCATTAGATTGTAAACTCCTCAGGGACAACAAATGTCTTTTGCCTTTCTTTGTATCTCCTGTGCTTAGCATGGTGCCTAGTATATAGTAGGTGCTTAATATTTATTGACTGACTAGATTGCTTGAATGAAGGAATAAAGAATTTATTAAGCATTTACTGTGTACACAACTGTACTTAGTGCTGGGATTACAAATAGGAAAGTAAGACAGTTCCCTGCTCACATTCTGATGGATGGATGGATAGGTGGGTGGGTGGATAGAATAAGCACCTAGTATGTGCCAAGGCATTGCACTAAGCACTTTACAAATATTATCTCATTTGATCTTCACAACAATCCTTCAAAGTAGTTGCTCTTATTATCCCCACTTTAGAGTGGAGGGATTAGGGAGACAACACATATGGAAGGTTTCCGCTGCAAGTCAGATAGAAAGTTCTCCTGATCCTTAGTGTGCAGGAGCAAAGCAAGTGATAATGCCACTTCCTTAACATCATTAACACTGATAAAATCATATCAGTTTCTGATATTGAACCATGATGGTGCCAAGGACTTTGGCAACAAGAACTTTCTTTTCTGGGTCTTGAGAAGCTGTGGCTACAGCCTCTGCAAGAGCAGGGGTAGGGCTGCTTCTCCACAGGGGCTGCTGCCCAGGAGGATGGCTGTGGGCACTGAGTGAGAAGCATTGGTATTCCAAAGGCTCTTGGGTTCAAGCTCCAGGTATGTCTCCATCAGAGTCTGAGGGAAAATGGCAGACAAAGTGGTGATGGCGGTTTGACATATGCCTGGCATATGGTGTCTCCTATTTCTCCCTCAGGGTGCCTTGCTGCTCTAGCTAGGCCATCTTTCCTGTTCTGTAGGTGGCAACTAATTGACAATTGGTAGGGATGACTTGCCCCTTCTCCAAAGGAGTTGGTTCTCCAGATGATGTCTATAAGGGCTAGACTGGAAGCAAGATCAATGGTCTGGGTGGGGTTGGGGGCTGCCTGTACTTAGCTACCTTTTGTGGCAGCTGGTGAACATCTGAGATGGTGACGATGAAGGTGGACCTTTTTTCCACAATGACCTCTCTAGGCTCTAATTGCCAGGCTGTTTCCCTCTTTATCAAGACTACACACACCTCTTTGCAACTTCAACTGGCTTTGGGGTCAAGTAGAATAAGTTTAATCCTTCCTATAGAAAGCCCTTCAAATATTTGAAAACACTTGTCACGTTCCTCCTTAATCTTCTCTCCTCCCCCAACAAATAAATAACTAGTCAAAGCATCACAGATTTACAGCTGGGAGAGACCTTAGGTTGTTTAGTCTACCTCCCTGATTTTTATAAATGAGGAAACTGAGGTTAAATGATTTGCTCAGGGTCACATAACCAATAAGTATTAGAGGACTGATTTGAACTCAGGTCTTCCTGAATCCCCAAACACTCCTACCCCAGTACTCTAACCACTGTGCAGCCTATATGCCTCAAAGAGAAGCTAATAGGAAACAAAAAAAGGGACCATTAGCAAAGCCAGGGCCAAAGAGGGCAAACAAGATGGAATAGTACCTCTATAAGATTTGGGACCGCTTACTCTGGGATAAACCAATCATTTAAAATCAGGTACCTATGTTCTTTTAATAGCAGTATGAACAGAAACAATAATTCACACTCAGGGAGTGATTTAATGTTCATGAAGCACTTTACCTAAACGACTGTATGTGGTAGGTTGTGCAATTATCATTGTATCTATTTTATAGATGAAGAAACTGAAACTCACAGGTTAAGTAATTTGCTCCTCATCACACAGTTAGTGTCTGAGGCATGATTCAAACCCAGGTCTCAGAACTCCAAGTCCAATTTACCAAGAGTGATCCCATTGCCTCTCAAACCCATATGTGTAAAGCCCACCTCAATAGATGTCAGTCAACAAGTATTTTTTAAGTGCTTATTATGTTTCAGCCACTTTGCTAAGCTCCAGAGATACGAAGGAAGGGAAATACAGTTCCATCTCTCAAGAGGCATATATTCTGGTGTGAATTTCATAACAAAACTAATGACGTTCAGCTTAACTTACAAACATTTGAAGGCACTGGGAATGTCTTTTTTTTTTAAATTTTATTTTATTATTTTTTGATATGTTTAGTTTTCAGCATTGATTTTCACAGGAGTTTGAATTACAAATTTTCTCCCCATTTCCACCCCCTCCACTCCAAGATGGTGTACACTCTGGTTGCCCTGTTCCCCAGTTACCCCCCTCCCCTCCCCTCCCCCTTTCCCTTCCTTTCTTGTAGGGCAAGATAAATCTCTACGCCCCATTGCCTGTGTATCTTATTTTCTAGTTGCATGAAAAAAAAAAACTTTTTTACTTTTGAACATCTATTTTTTAA
>CM053623.1:416563337-416589135 GCA_028646595.1 Phalanger gymnotis
GCTGTTTGTGGGTTGTGAGGTCTGGTAAATGCCACAGCTCACTGATTCAGGGTGCTAAGGCACACTCTACTTGGCTCCACCCCCCGGAATGTCTTTGTTGGAACAAAGAAGACTAAGGGGCGGAAATAAAAATTATCTGTGAATATTTGAAGGGCTGGGCAGTTAAGTGCCACAATAGATAGACTGCCAGAGCTGGAGTCTTCCTGAGTTCAAATCCAACCTCAGACATTAGCTGTGTGACCCTGGAAAGTCACTTGACTGTTTTTACCTTAGTTTCTTTGTCTGTAAAATGATGGGAGAAGGAAATGGCAATCCACTGCAATATCTTTGCCAAGAAAACATTGAATGTGGTCACAAAGAGTTGGATATGACTGAAAAATGACTGAACAAATTTGAAGGGCTTAAATAAAACAAAAAGGGATTAAATTGGTTTTTCTTGATCCCATAGACCTAGAAGCAGTGGATGAAAGTTTTTGAGAGGCAGATTTTGGTTTGATTTTAAAAGGAATGGGCTGCTCCAAAAGTGAGTGAGTTCTTCATACATTTGCCAAACATTTGCTGGGGATATTTGTAGAGGAGATCTTCAGTCACCTATAAGTTGAACTCTGACTCTAAGATCCCATCAATCAACAATCACTATTCTCAGTATTCCTTGTTTCACTGCAGATGGACTCTGCTATTAGATCTTGGTCAAATAACTTTTCCTTTTTGGGCCTCAGTTTCCTCATTTGTAAAACAAGGTGGTTATTGGACAAATGATATCTCTTCCTTCTAGTTCCTATCATTTATATCTTATCTAGTGTAAATTCACAGGGTGAGTGGTTGGCCATTGTATTATAGGCTAAAGAACATACACAGTTTAAGTTACCTCTAGTCTTTGTCCTAAGGAACTTGAAAATCAAATGGAGATTTTACTCCACCCTAGGCAAGTTGGCAAAGATGACAAAAGATTCAAAGTTGGACAAGTTTTTCAAAAATGGTCAAGCTAGTCAATATTGAAGAGGTTGTGGAAAGTTAGGCAAACTAATGCATGGTTGGTGGAGTTGTGAATTAACATAATTATTTTGGAAAGCAATTTAGAATTGTGCAAATGAAATAACCAGAATGTCTATACCCTTTTACTCAGAGATTCCACAACTAGGCTTATTTCCCAACAAAGTGATTTATTGTTTTTTTTTTGTTTGTTTTTGGCAGGGCAGTTGGGGTTAAGTGACTTGCCCAAGGTCACACAGCTAGTACATGTGTCCGGTGTCTGAGTCCGAATTTGAACTCACGTCCTCCTGACTCCAGGGCCAGTGCTCTACTAACAGCCCAACAAAGTGACTTATAAAAAGAAAGTTCACATATACCAAAATGCACTTTTTGTAATAGCAAATAACTAGAAATAAAGTAGATTCCATCAGCAGGAAAATGGCTAAACAAATCTTGTTAGGTGAATGTTTCCTCCATTAGAATATAACCTGTTTGAAGGCAGGGACTTTCACTTTTGTCTTTGTACACCCAGTGCTTAGTAGAGTGCATGGCACTTTAAAAGTGAACAGTAAATGCTCTTTGATTTGAAAGGCAGTCTCTAAGGGGTGCGCGCGAGATAAGGTGTAGGTAGGGAGAGACCGATGCGGGCCACGGTGTTCAGCAAGGCTTTCTGAGGAGTTAGATCTCGAGCCGAAACCTTCGGGGCAGGGTCCGGGGCTGGAGACGGCTGGCTGCCCCCGGTGCCAGGGCTCCTGGATTGATAGGCATCGATTGCATTTGTCTGAACCACCTGGACACCTCCTTAGCCTCAGCCGACTATGCTGGGCGGGGCGAGGATGGGCCCACCGGGGCTTCTGGTGTCCACCTCAGCGCAGCCGCACCGTCCCGCGTATCGTCCCTTACCCCTCCCCTCCCCCCCAGTATCGCCCCCGGCATCGCCCGCAGGCTCCTTAGTGTCTGCTGGGAAACTTCTTCTACACTATTGAGGGGTGGCTTCGACTTCTGGGACGCAGCTCTCCAGCCCTGGAAAGCCGGCCTTACAGAAACCGTAGATCTAGGCTTGTTTCCAAGGCAGGGAGTTACTGAGCGCCAGGGGAGTGGACAGAGGTTATGCCCTCCCAGAAAGGACCTCCCTCTGGTGCCATTGAATCCTCTCTAAACCGTCTCAAGAGAAATTCCAGACAAAAGACCACAAAAGTGGTCATCCAAGCCTTTGCTTGAAGACCTGGGCTGACAGCAACCCAACATCACCTTCCACTTTGGGAGAGCTCATTGTTACCAGGTTTCCCTCTTACGTCAAAGCAAAGCTCCGCCCGCTCCGGGGCGGACCCACACCCGGAAGCTCCGGTGGAGCTGACCGCTGCTGTGGAGTGCGCTGGAGGTATGGTGCGTGAGCCGGCCCAGGGGGAGGCTGCTCCTATCAGGGCCGGGGCCCCCGCCGAGACCGTGATCTTGCTCCTGAGCTGGGTACCTGTCTCCTCCCGGGGCTGCACCCCAGGGTTCCGGGTCTGGAGGGTAGATGGACAGGCTCGGGAATTCGGGGCAGCTGGAGTCCATCTGGGGTCTGGAGGTCCGGGGTGGGGAGGGCCGGGGTCCGGAGGCATGGGATGGTGGAGCGGGATGGGCTCGCGTGGGCTCGCCTTGGCTGTACGGTGAGAGAGCCAGGGACTCAAAGACTCTGCTGGGCTATGGAGGCTGCCTGAGAGATACCCTGCCTTTGGACTGCGTGCACATTGGGGCCTTTCTTTGGCTACAGAATCTAAAATGTGGAAGCCCCTTCTCTGCCCTGGGACGGCTGGGTGTTCTATCTAAAGCCCCTTCCTTTTAAGGGGTGACTTCGCCTTCAGCGACCCCTGTGCTTCTGTCCTGGAGCCCCCAGGCTTGTTTCAGAGGCAGGCAGTGTGAGTGGCGGGGGTTGTGGGCTCCCAGAAATGACCTCTGGTGCCGTCGAGTCCAGTCTCTACCCTCCCAAGAGAAATTCCATTCAATAGACCCAACAAGTGGTCATGCCACTTCTGCTTGAAGACCTCGGCTCTCGATTTGGCAGAGCTCTTGAAGAGCTCTCGATTTGGCAGAGCTTTGTTAGGTTGTTTTCCTCTTACGTCAAGTCCAAATCTGCCTCCCCTTGTTTCTGGTTCTGCTTTCTAGGGCCCAGCAGGACAAATATACCCTTTTCCCATCTTTTAATTGCTTTAAGACGGCTACCAAGGTTTGGGTCTCTAGAGCCGCTGCTGGTGTTGGCGCGGGTGTTCCTCTTCTCATAACACACCCAAAGCAGTTAGCATCTCTCCCCCGCCCCACACCCTTTAATTTTTTACTGATGAAAGTACTTGCAATGGTAGTCCCACCTTTGTGGGACTATAGGATATGGAGGAAAAGGAGGGCGTCCTGTCTCCCTGAATGGGGATTTAAGGGCCATTGCGAGGGATGGGGGAGGAGGGAGGGTCTGAGAGCCCTTCCCAGGCTGCAGAGTGTGAGGGGTGGCTGTATACATGTGGTGCTATCAGTGTACAATTGCACAGACATTCATATTTATGGGCTCACTTTCTCCTATTATGGTTCTCTTTTGTGTCCAGGGGGCAAATAGCTATGGGCAGCTTGGCCTTGGCCATAAAGAGGATATGCTTGAGCCCCAACGGCTGAGTGATTTCTGTGATCCCAAGCGCGTTAAGCTGCTTACAGGAGGAGGGGGACACTCAGCTGTGGTCACAGGTAACCTGCAGAACCTCCCTTCTCTGAAGACTAAATGCAATCAGGCTCGAAGTATTTAGAACTGGAAGGGACCTTAGGGATCATCTTGTTCAGGCCTCTCATTTTACAGATGAGGAAACTGAGGCCCAGAGGGGGAAGTGATTTGTAGACGATGACACAGGCAGTCTGAGGATAATTCCAATTTTCTTTCTACTCTACTATAAATTAGAATCCTTTACAGAGAAAACTAACTCAGAAGTTAACCTCTTTTGTGTTACAAAACCTCTGGGCAATCTGGTGAAGTCTGAGGATTGGATCCCTTCTCAGAACAATGTTTTTAAATGCAAAGGGAAAGCAATTATATTGAGATACAGTTATCAAAATGTTTTAAAAAAAATGTTCCTGGACTACAAATTAAAAACCCCTGATGTTTCTAGAGTGCTTTTCTTTAATGAAACAAATACATTTTGAAGTTTTAAAATATATATATATATTATTTATTTATTTATTTTTAGGAGCAGTAGGTGGGGACAGTGGATAGAGTGTGGGGCCTGAAGTCAGGAAGACTCATCTTGAATACAAATCCACCCTCTGACTCTTACTAGCTCTGCGACCCTGGGCAAGTCACTTTACCCTGTTTGCCTCAGTTCCTCATCTGTAAAATGAGCTGGAGAAGGAAACAGCAAATCACTTTGGTATCTTTGCCAAGAAAAATCCAAATGGGGTAATAAAGAGTCAGACATGACTGAAAAATGACCCAACAAATTTATTTTTAACATTATTATTTTTGTAACTTTGAGTTCCAAATTCTTTTCCTCCTACCCCTCCTCACCCATTGACAAGGCAAGGAATATATCAATTATATATGTGAAATAATAAAAAAAAATTCTATATTAACTATATCACAGAAAAAACAACAAATAAAGAGAATGAGAAAATTACACTTCAATTTGCACTCAGAATTCATTAGTTCTTTCTCTGGAAGTGGATAGCAGGTTTCATCATGAGTCCTTTGGAATTTTCTTGGACCATTCTGTTGGTCAGAGTAGCTAAGTTTTTCCACAGTTGATCATCATTATAATGCTGCTATTACTGTGTATAATGACCTCCTGCTTCTGTTCGTTTCACTTCGTATCAGTTTATATAGATCTTCCCATGTTTTTTTGTTTTCCTACTTGTCATTTCTCTCTCTTTTTTTTTCTACTTGTCATTTCTTATAGCACAATAGTACTCCATCATAATCATATGCCACAACTTGTTTAGCCATTCCCCAGTTGATGAACATCTCACTTTCTAATTCTTTGCCACCACAAAAAGAGATAGCATAAATATTTTTGTATATGTAGGTCCTTTTCCTTTGATCTCTTTGGGGTCCAGACCTAGTAGTGGTATTGCTGACTCAAAGGGCACGCACAGTTTATAACCCTAAGGGCATAGTTCCAAATTGTTCTCTAGAATGGTTAGACCAGTTCACAACTCCATCAACAATTCATTAGTGTACCTATTTTCCCTCATCCTTTCCAGCATTTGTCATTTCTATTGTGTGAAGTTGTACCTCACAGTTGTTTTAATTTACATTTCTCCAATCAATAGTGATTTAGAGCATTTTTTCATGTGACTATAGTTGCTTTGATTTCTCCTTCTGAAAACTATTTGTCCCTCAACAATTTGTCAATTGGGGAAAGTCTTATTTTTAAAAATTGGACTCAGTTCCCTATATATTTGAGAAATGAGGCCTTATCTTACAAACTTGTTATAAATTTTTTTTATATTATTTTGTTGTTTATGGTACCTGTTATCAAAATGTAGTTTCTCTGAATATCACTTTTAATTCAGTTTTTGCTTTTGCTTTGTCTGAGATCATGATTACTACTCCTGTCTTTTTTTTTACTTCAGTCTCTCTCTCTCTCTCTCTCTCTCTCTCTCTCTCTCTCTCTCTCTCTCTCTCTCCCCCTCTCTTTCTCATCCCCCCACCCCACCCTCATTTCAGATGTGTCTCTCGTAAACAACATATTGTTGGATTCTGGTTTCTAATCCATTCTGCTATCTTCCTTGTGAGTGCGCTCACTGCATTCACAATTATGATCACTGTGCATTTCCCCCCATCCTATTTTGTCTTGACTTTGTTTTATTGTTTCTTGATGTCTCATGGAGTCATTAGCTTCCACTTGCCCAAATCTAATTTTTAAGGAATTATTTTCTTCAATGAATTTTTGTGCCTCCTTTTCCACTTGGTCTATCTTGATGGTTTTTTTTTTTTACTTTTCAACATTCAGTTCCACAGACTTTTGAGTTTTAAATTTTCTCTCTCCCTTTCTTTCCTCTCTGCGCCCCCCCCCCCCCGATGGCATGCAATCTGATATAGGCTCTACATATACATTCATATTAAACATATTTTCACATTAGTCATGTTGTAAAGAAGAATTATAACCAATAGAAATGAACCACAAGAAAGAAGAAACAAAACAAAGCAAAACAAAAAAGAGAGAGCAAATAGTATGCTTCAATCTGCATTCAGACTCTATAGTTCTTTCTCTGGATGTGGACAGCATTTTCCATCATAAGCTTTTTGGAGTTGTCTTAGAACCTTGCATGGCTGAGAAGAGCTAAGTTTATCAAAGTTAGTCATTGCACAATGTGGCTGCAATGGTGTACAATGTTTTCCTGGTTCTGCTCACCCCACTCAGCATCAGTTCATATAAGTCTTTCCAGGTTTTTCTGAAGACTGCCTGCTCATCATTTCTTTTGGAACGATAGTATTCCATTACATTCATATACCACAATTTCCCCAATTGATGGGCATCCCCTGAATTTCCAGTTCTTTGCCACCACAAAAAGAGCTGCTATAAATATTTTTGTACATGTGGATCCTTTTCCCATTTTTATGATATCTTTGGGATGTAGCCCTAGAAGTGTTATTGCTGGGTCAAAGGGTATATACATTTTTTATAGCCCTTTGAGCACCGTTGCAAATTGTGTTCCAAAATGGTTGGGTCAGTTCACAACTCCACCAACAATGCATTAGTGTTTCAATTTTCCCACAACGTCTCCAGCATTTATAATTTTCCTGTTTTGTCATGTTAGTGAATTTGATAGGTATGACATGGTACCTCAGAGTTGTTTTGATTTGCATTTCTCTAATTAATAGTGATTTAGAGAAGGGCTGTCCAACCTTAGGTTTTTATTGAAATGATAGACAATATATTTTCATTTGCTATTTTAGTGACAGCTCTGCAGTAGCTCAGCTTCATTTACTAAAGCATTTATGTACATTTCTATGCTGTAGGTGGGCCATATAAATTGCATTGCGGGCAGCATGTGGCCAACGGGCTGCATTTTGGATAGCCCTGATTTAGAGCATTATTTCATATGACTATAAACAGCTTTAATTTCTTCCTCTCTGTTTTGCTTTTTAAGGAGTTCTTTTCTTCAGTGAATTTTTTGCCTCTTACAATTAGACCAATTCTGTTTTTTAAGGTGTTATTTTCTTCAGTTTTTCTTTTTTGGTGCTTTTTTTGCCGAGTTGTTAATTCTTTTTTCATAATTTTCTCACATTACTTTCATTTCTTTTCCTAATTTTTTCTCTATGAGTTGAATTGCTTTCTTTAACTCATCCAAGAATTCTTGTTGGGCCTGGGTCCAATTAGCATTTTTCTTTGAGGCTTTGGTTGTAGCTGTTTTTGCATTGTTGTCTTCTTCTGAATTTATGTCTTGGTCTTCCCTGCCACCATAGTAACTTTTTTGTGGTCAAGTTCCATTTTTGTTGTTTGCTCCTTTTTTCAGCTTATTTCTTGGTTTTGAACTTTATGTTAAATTTGGGCTTTGCTCACCTGGATATGGGGAGGCAGTGTCACAAGCTGTAGACTTCTTTTGTGCTACTGTTTTCAGAGGTAGTTCTGAGGGTATGCAAATTTTCAGTGTTCCCAAGGTGGTGTGATCTGGGGAGAGTCATGGTCACTGCTCTTCTAGTCCAGCCTCTGATCTTTACCTAAGAAGTGTTCCTATTTCCCTATAGCCACAAGTGCTAGTCCTCTTCTTGGCCCTGGAACTGTGGCCAGGTCACCTGCTTGCATTAGTGTCTGTCTCTGCTTTTGGTCAGTGACCAGGGTCACTGCTCTCTTATGACTGACCACAAGTGTTCCTTTCTGATCTTGAATTGCAACCCAGATCTGCTTATAGACATTGGAGTTACCAATCAGCACCAGCTGATTACAGAGTCATTCCCTTTCGTTTTTTTCTGACCAGTTGTCTGAGTTTCTTACTGTCTTTGGCCTGTGAGCTCCTGAGACAGCCGCCACCACTGAGGCTCCCACCACATGCACTCCAGGCCCATCCCAGTGTCCCACACCTCTGCTGCTGCCCTCCTAAGTTGTCTTAGGCTGGAAAATGTCTCACTCTGAACTTTTGTTGCCCCTGTCGCTCCAAAATCCAATTTGAGGCATTATTTTGAAGTTATTTAGAGGGGAATGTTGGGAGAGTTTGGCTAGGCTGCTGCCCCTAATCCACCGTCTTCTCTATAGTGCTTTAAAGTCTGCAAAACAAACTTTTTAATTAGAACTTCACAACAACCTTGTAGGGTAGGTAATGCAGTCATTATTATCTTCATTTTGCAGATGAGAAAACTGAGGCTTCAGAAAAATTAAGTCGATATTTAAACCCAGCTCTTCCTGATTGAAAGTCCAGTGCTCAATCTACTAAGCCATGCTTTTTCTTAGATTCTCTCGCTCCAAAGGAGTCATGAGAACATCTGTGCTTGGAATCTCCCTTTGTATGTAATCAGAGCTGAGTGCCTTTGTCCTGTGCCATTTGGTTCTCATGCATGCTAAAATTATTTACTCACTTTAAAAAAAAAGAGGAGAAAGCTGTCGTTCTATATTAGAACTTCAATTAATTGAAATCTCTTTTGAAAAACAAAAGAGACATCTCTTTTGAAGCATTGGTAAGGTGAAATTTCCCCTTCTGTGCTCATTGGAAGTATTCTGTTTTGTAGATGGAGGGGAACTTTTTGTCTGCGGCCTGAACAAAGATGGGCAGCTGGGACTTGGTCACACTGAGGATGTTCTGTCTTTTGTCCCTTGCACCCCATTGGCTGGCTGCCCTGTTCTGCAGGTGTCTTGTGGCTGGGATTTTACACTGTTGCTCACAGGTAATACTTCTTGGTCTCTCTCTTAGATGAGGAAATTTGAGGAAGAGCCAGATGATAGTTGGAGCTTTGATTATGTGACTCTGCTTTGAAATGGCTGTTTTTAGAAGCAAGAAAGACTTGTTCTTCCAGGGTGAGACTTAAAGGTAGAAGAGGCCTTTCTTTGGGTTCAGTACTCAGGCAGGATGGGGCTGGGGGGAAGTGCATGGTTAGATGATCTTTGGAGGTTTTTTTCTGCCTTAGGATTCTGTGATGGTCAGTGGTGCCAGTTGAGAATTATAGTTTGGGTTGTGGGGATTAAATACTAGGGGACAAAGCTAGGGAATATTTGGCAGGCTGGATTGGTAATGTTGACATTGTGTTGAAGGCTGACAAAATCTGTGAGGCAGCTTTAAGAGGTCCTGGGTAATGGTTGCTCTGACAGCTGCCTGAGGGCTTCTGCTGCCTTTTGAACTAGAGCAGCCTAGAGGTCACTGGCAAACTCTACCTTTCATGGTAGACAGGATTTAAAGGCCCTTCCACAGTCTATCGGGCTTTCTTACCCCTTGTCTCTTAAAGCTTCTTGGGGCCTGGGGCTATGTCTTACTCTTCTTTCCATCTCCAGTACCCTTGTTCTTGGTAATATTGTAGATAATAGTTGATAGTTAAATATTTGTTCAATTTAATGGAAAATGCCTAGCAGTCTAAAAACTTCCTCATCTTTGAGATTTTTCTCTGTTGGGCAGGAACCTTGGTAATATAAGGATTCTGACCATGTTGATCTGACGGTCTTCAATATCTCCCCCAGTTAGTTTTATGACTCCAGTATTTTTATCTTACAGAAAATGGGCAGGTTCTATCATGTGGCTCGAATGCATTTGGTCAGTTAGGCCTTCCTCCTGGACCCAGAAGACAGGTGACCCCCCAGGTCATAGAGGTAAGCCCTTAGTACCTAGCATCACATGAATATCGCCACAAGTTACTGTATTCTCTTCAAGTTCACATATCAGTGTGTTTAGAATGGATGCTGACAAGGAGACTATGGTCTAAGGTAGGCAAGCCTCCCTCCTAGCTTGGAAATGACCTTGTATGAGGGTATTTCAGGTGTTTGCCTCAGTTTGTGGCTAAGCCCTGACGGATCAGTGCCAGCAAAGCAGTGTAATGAATAGAGAACTGGGCCTGGAGTCAAGAACACCTGAGTGCAAATCTGGCCTCAGATGCTTAGCAGCTCTGTGATCCTGGGCAAGTCACTTAACCCGTTTGCCTCAGTTTCCTCATTTGTAAAATGGAGTTTACTGTGAGGGTCAGAGGAGAAAATATTTGTAAAGCATTTGGTACAATGCCTGCCATATAGTAGGTATTACACCAATGCTTATTCCCTTTCTCTTACCTGTGTGCATTTGGGGGATCAGGGTTGATCACTCACTTTCACAGAATGGTTTTTATTTAAGATTTCAAGAAGAAAAAAGGCCTAAATAAAAGGCTTCCTTAAAAAATGTTTTCTGCAATGCCTATGGTTTTTTTTTTATTTGTAAATGTGGTTCCAAATCCTGTGTGTTGATTCCAATAGCTCCTGAGCGAGAAGGTTGTGTGCATTGCGGCTGGAATGAGGCATGCTCTGGCTGTTACAGGTGATCATTTTGTTTTAATTTACATTTTGGGGAGAGACCCTAATTGTTCCAGAATGGCTATGTAGGGTCCAGGGTCCAGTGAAGACAGAGCTGAACATGGAATTTACTTACAGGGACTGAGTTCAGATCCTAGCTCAGACAGGCCCCAGGCAGCATAATGGAGATACAGTACTCGACTTGGAGTCAGGAAGAACTGAGTTCAAATGCTTCCTCAGACAGTGACTTAGCTGTGTGATCCTGGGCAGGGCAATGAACATTTTTCACCCTCAATTTCTTCAATTTTAAAACTGACTTCCAGGGTTGTTGTGAGGATCAGATGAGAGAACATGTAAGGTGCTTTGCAAATCTTAAGGTGCTATATAATGCTAGCTATTATCTTCTCCCTTCCGTCCCTTGGCCCCTTATTACTTGGGTGACAGTTGGCAAGTCACTTTATCCTTTCAGCTCACAGCATCCTCAGCTTGAAAATGAGATCTCTTTAAGTTCTAAATCTTGTGTGATCTGGCTGTATATACAGCAGCCCTAATCCGAAAGAATCAACCAATGAAATAAAAGAAAGAAAGAAAGAAAGGAAGAAAGGAAGGCAGGAAGGAAGGAGAAAAGAGAGAGAGAGAGAGAGAGAGGAAGGAAGGAAGGAAGGAAGGAAGGAAGAAAGAGAGAGAGAGAAAGAAAGAAAGAAAAGAAAAGAAAGAAAGGAAGGAAGGAAGAAAGAAAAAAAAAGAAAAGAGAGGCACTGGATGGGAGACTCAGTTCTCGTAAGAATAGCTACCATTTATTTGTATAGCACTTTTAACATTTTCTAAGCAATTTTCTTAACACTAATTCATTTGAGCCTCATAACAATCTTATTAAGTTGGTAGTACAGTTATTATCATCCCCGTTTTACAGATAAGGAAACTGAGGCTCAGAGGGCTTCCATGAGGAACCCAGTGAGGATTAGAATCCAGATCTTCCCTCCAGCAGATCCAACATTCTTATTATACCACATTGACTCCATTTAGGAAAGTCCTTCAGGGGAGACCTTGAGGGGTGAGAATGGATTATTTAATTAAAAAAAATAAAACTGCAAGTGATCTTTTCTTCTCTGTCCACGATGAAAGGAGAGGTGGTGGTGTTTGGGTGGGGGGAGCGGGAAGTGTAGTATGAGGAATTGTAGTGGGTGGGGGCAAGTGAGCCTGGGAAGGGTCGAAGGTAGAGGAGAAAATGTTTAAAAACAGCCCTTGTTTTAATTTTTTTTCCATTCTTTTCTCATCTCCTTGGTCTAGATGGAAATACTAATAGCTTTAGCCAAAATTACCTTTCTTCCTGGGGTGGTGGGAATAGAGAGAGGGAAAGAAAGAAAGGGTTCTAGGGAAGGGGAGTAAGTAAGAAGGTGGTAGTTTACCAACTGCTGTGGCTCTTATCTGGAAATTCACTGAAAGCACTAGATTCTGAATCTAGTCCTCAAGTGCAGCCCTTTGACTGAATCCAAACTTCACAGAACAAATTGCCTTCATAAATGGATTTGTTTTGTACGTCTTGGACTCAGTCAAAAGGCCACACCCAAGGACCTAGAAGGCCATGTGTGGCCTTGAGGGCTCAGGTTTCCCACCCCAGCACTAGAAGCAACACCTTTTCCTAAGCCTCTGAAGGAGAGATGATTGTGGACACATGTCTAAGGTATGCCTGCAACTGCCTCACTCCCTACTCTGAAGTCAATGAAACAACATTTAATCTCTCTCATCTAATTATCTATCTATCTATTTATCTATCTATCTACCTACCTACCTACCTACATACCTACCTACCTATCTATCCATCTGTCATCTCTCCATCCATCATCGATCTATCGATCTATCAACATATCTATCCATTTATCATCTATCTATACACCTATCATCTTTCTATCCATCCATCCATCCATCCATCCATCCATCCATCCATCCATCCATTCATCCATCGTCTACCTATCTATCCAACTATCATCTATCTATCCATTGTAAATATATTATGGATAATATATAATGTACATAACTCAAGTAAAAATGAATCACTAAAAATAATCCACTATATATGTATACATGCATATGTACATATACTTATGTATATGTGTATATATTAATATATTTATACATACATGTATTTGTGTATATACATATACACACATGCATACATATAGTTTGTAAAGCAATTTCTTATTTCATTTGAGCCTCACAGTAGCTCTTTGGGGTTGGTTCTGTTATATCCCCAGAATTATGTCTATGGTTCCACCTGACTGCCTTGGATTTAGAAGGAAATGTGATGGATTTAGTTTTAGATATTTTGAGGTAGATGTGTTGGTGGGACATTCAGGTCAAGATATCTAGGAGACTGTTGAAAATATGATCTTGGACCCTTGGGTTATTTTCCATGGCTTTTTGAGGGGTGGTAGAGATGCATTTTATTTTGATTATTTTCTTTGGTATACTTTGGGCTATATCAAAGAGTCTCAGGTTTGTTATTAGCCATAGCCTTTGGACTTTTTATATCAAAATATTTCTAGAATGGTAATAAAATTACGATGTTCTATAACAATAGAAATCAGAGGACTTTTGAGAAGGAGGGGCTCTTAGGGGTTATCTAGGCCAAAGATTCAATTTTCCAGATGAGAATACTGAGGCCCAGAGAAGTGGCTTGGCCAGGGTTCCATGGATAATACTCACATGGCAGATCTAGGATTAGAACCTTCTTTTCTGGTTTGAGACCTAGGTATAATAGAGCAGTATGAATTCCTCCCTGACCTGCTTGCTTTCCTTTTTCTTCTGTTCTCTTTGAAGAGAGTGGCCTAGTGTTCCAGTGGGGCACAGGCTTGGCATCCACAGGGCGGCGGGCATGCCCAGAGAAGCCCCTCCCACCATTCCTGACAGCCAAGGAACCTTGCAGAGTGACAGGTGAGTTACTTTCATTCTGTTGAGAGCTGCACATTTCTTCTTTTGACCCAAATTGTGCAAGTCTAGACCCCCAGCACATATAAGGAATGAGTTTTCACCATGGGGCACTTTGTAAAAATGTCACCTTTTTTTCCCCTTCATTTTGCTAGATTGTGGCCTGAGAACTCACCAGTGCATATGCTGGGCCCCAGTGGCATTTAGCTCATCTATTGAATTTCAGGTAGACAGTTTCAGGAAAGGATAGGCAGATAGAGTCTTGGTGATCTAGCCTCTTTCTGCCAAGGCAAACCTAGCTATTATTGTATTTGGATGAGGAGGAAGAGTCAGACAGCAGGTGGGACATCACCAGATAGATGGCGTGACAAAAAGGAGGGTTAGATATGTCAGAGTCCCTTTGACCCAGGTTGACTTCTCAAAGCTCTAGGTTTCCACGGCAAAGAATAGCTGGACAAATCCTTTTTTATTAGGGGACAAAGCTTCTGAACTGTGAGTACTCTGCATTTAACTCACTATATTGAAAACCTGTAGCTCAGGTCATATGATGATTACTTGAAGAGCTAGGGTTAGTTAGCCTAGAGAAGGGAAGGCATAGAAAGGATATGATTTCCATGAGAGGAAGAGAATGCTACCAGACTTGTGAAATCACAGATCGTTGTTAGGGTTGGGGTGGGAGGGAGGTCATGATAGCCGTTATCAAGTTAGGACTATCATGTGGGAGATATTATCTGCCCTCTAGGGCCAAGCAGAAATAGGAGCAATGAGTAGAAGGTAGAGAGAGTTTTCAGCTAGAATCAAGAAAAGACTTCTAACATATGGAGCTTTCCCAAGACAGAATGGACTGCTTCTGGAGGAAATGAGCTTTTCAGCATTGGAGGTCTTCCAGGGGGAGGGAGAAGGCCACTTGTTGGGTATATGGCAGAAAGAATTCTTGCTTAGGTTCTTGTTGGACTAGATGTTGGACTAGACTTCTGAAGTTCCTTCCAGCTCTGAGATTTTATGATTCTGTCACTTCCCTCCTGTTCAGAACTTATTCCTGAGGATTGTCTTAGAATGTACCCTCCGCCCCCAGTTTGTTCTCTCCATGCTAACGCTCCTACCCCATCCCGATATTAGGCTTTCTCTTTGCAGGGAACTCTAGAAGCTGTCATTCAGCTAGACCCATTTTATTTCACTGTTTTTATTGATCCCCCTTATTTTTATGTCCCTTAATTTCCGAATATAGCATCCCCACTGTCCTCCCTAGCAAGCCATCCCTTGTAACGAATAATTTAAAAAAGAGAGTGAGGAAAAAACCAATTCATCAAAGCCAACTAGTGCATCAGCTGAGTGTCACAATATAAGCAATGCCACACTCCTGTGGTCCCCCACCTCGAGGGAGATAGGGCTGCGCTCATTTTAATTGTTACTTGTTTCTTTTCTAGGCCTGGAAAATTCAAAAGTAAAGGTGGTTGTTACTGGTTCCTGCCACTCGGCATCGTTGACGGGTATGTACAGGTTCTCTGTGTAACTCAATGATTGGAACTGGGTATATGCTTTGTTGCCCAGGGTGGTGAGAGTGTCTGACATACTCAACTCTATCCATCCTTCTTGGGATGAAAAAAGAACAGAATAAAGGTGGGGAACAGTGGAAGAACTGGACCAGCCATGATACAATTCAGAGAAAAGAGCAGTATATTTGGTATATACTGGCTTCCATCCCAGTTCTGTTTTTTTTCCCCCTAGTGTGACCTTGGGCTGTTCATCTCTCTGGCTCCATTTTGCTTTTCAGTAAAATGAGACGGTTGGACTGGATCTCTAAAATTCCTTCTATCTCTTAATTCAGTGATTCTTATGATTATGATTCTGTGACATATAAGGTCCCTTTGCATTAAATGGTTTGCTGAGTCTTATGCCATTTGTATTTAGTATTTGCTGCCACCTACTGACAAAATGAAGACCATCACCCAGAGAGGTGTTTTGTGTGACTCATCTAATTCTCAGTTTTGTGGCATGAATTTAGCCTACCCTGTAGAACCATGATTAGGAATCCTGGAACATGGGGAAATGCAGTTGACCAAAAATGGCAGGGAGTGAGAGGAAGGAGAAGACGAAAGGAACTGAGGAAAATCTGATAGTCATGGCTGGAGACTGGGAGGCCCACTACCCTCTCCCTCCCCTAGTCCTTCATCCGCTCCTGAGGCCGGTTTGTTGCCCCAACAACCTTCAGGTTACAGAATTACAGAATGGTGTAAAATTGGAAAGTGTAGGGAGAGTGGTCTCTAGATTACTGCAGGAGGAAGGGTACATCAGTATCTGACCACCTCACTCTTGGTATGACTCTACCCCCTGGCTTAGCTTTCCCAGCACCAAGACTTTCTACCTATGGGCAAAACTCACCCATGTCCAGAGGGTATGCTCAGGACTGGTGGGATGTCCACTTTGGCTCTGCACCAAGCTGATTCACGAGGTCCAGCTGAGATACTCGTATTTATGGGTAGACACTTTCCCCAGGAATGTGAGACACAACAGATGAGTGGTAAATGCTCACTAATTTTTGAATGACAGATATCTCTGTTAATGGCTTTAGATAATTCAGAATTTTACTAGTATCTCACTTTGTGTTGTGAGGAGACCTTTCCTTTTTTATTTAAAAAATATATATTTTATTGATACTTTTTTTTTTGTATGATCACTTCCAAGTGACTCATTTCTCACCTCAAAAAAGGAACCCTTTTTCACAACAAAGAAGCATAGCTAAACTAGACAGATCAGCACATTGGCTCTCTGACAGTGGATTTCTCATTCTGTACCTGTAGTCCACTGCCTTCCCACTGAGAAATGAGAGGCATTCTTTACTTATCATCCATTGAAATTATGTCTGGTCACAACATTAAGTTCTGAAGTGTTTCAGGATGGTTTCTTTTTGTTACAGTGACTGCTGTGCACATTGTTCTTCCCTCTTTTTTTCCCAAAGGAAGCATCTTCCATCTTCTGGCAATGAGGCTAGGAAAAGATTGGAGGTTGTTTCCATTTTACCCTAATTATTTTACTAAATACACCATTGTTTTGACCTGGAAAGATGCCAAGGATCTTCCTTGCATGCTAGTGTTTTATTCCATCAGAAATTCATTGTAATTCATTTGCTAATGTATTTTTGTTATGATAATAATAACTCACATTTGTATAGCACTTTAAGCACTTTATACAAAGCCTTTTCCTTGGAACAACCCAGTATACAAACCTCTTTTTATTCAGTGATTTATAAATATTGAGAAAAATGAAAGTCTGTTTTGAATTCAACAAACATTCATTGGAGGCTGTGTTACAAATATTGTTGATACAGATACAAGATTTCAGCAGTGAAATCAGTCAGTCATTGTGAAGCAGGGGCATCTGAGTTTTCCAGGAGTGCGTCATGTAACCAGGAATCCATCGTAGGCCATGGGGAATTTAATTACACAATTAATTCCATGCAGTTCTAGTTAATGTCAAAGAAAAGGTTGAGCCTGGAGAAGAAAAGACTTATCAGGGCTTGGGGTGAGGGAGACAGACAGTGATCCCTGGCTTCAAATATCTGTCCTGAGGCAGGAAGGATTAGATCTAGTGAGGTATCATTCAAAAGTGGGGCGCCCCCACAAGGCAGAACTGGTAATAAAGATTTAAGTTACAGGGAGGCTGAGTTAGGCTTGATCAAGTAAGGAAAAACTTCTTAAAGATGAGAATTCTTCCAAAGTGGAGCGGGCTGCCTCCTTTAGAGGTCATGGGGGTAGGGGTGAGGGGCTCTCGACCCCTAGAAGTCTTGAAACAGACATTGGATGACTTCATCAGGAATATTGTAGAGGGACTTTCTGTTTAGGTATAGACTTGAGCTAGGTACCCTTTCAGGTCCCTTCCACCTCCAAGTCTGTGGTACAGTTTACTAATGGACCTACTATGCCCACCAGTGGCACCTGGTGACAGTCAGTCTGACAGTGGTCGATGTGCATAAGGTCATAATTTAGAGCTGGAAACTAGAGACCATTGAGGCCAGTTCCCTCTTTCCAGAAGAGGAAGCTGAAGCTTAGGGAGGTTAAATGACTTGCCTTTAGTCACAAAGCTAGTACATGTCTGAGGTGGGATTTGAACCCAGGACTCTCTGACTTCAAGTCCAGAGCCCTAGTTGCTACACTGTTAGGTTCCTTTACTAGTTCATACTAATGAATGGGCAAAGCGTGTGTGTGTGTGTGTGTGTGTGTGTGTGTGTCATGCACATAGACATGCTCCCACATGTGTGTGCTTAATATCTTAGGTAGCTGCATTTGAGTCCCTGGGCACATGTTGGAGGTTTGGGTTTTAATGGCCTGCCTACACCCACCTTCCCTTTCCAGACCTGCTTCCCTCTACAGACTCTCTGTTCTGCCCAAAATGACCATGTGTCATTTTATATTCCATCTACTCTTAAAAATCGATTTCCTATAGTCTCTCCCCACCCCTCACCCCATGCACCTCTACTTGTTAGAATCCTTAGCTTCCTTCAAGGTTCAGCTTAGGTGCTACCTCCTACAGGAAGCCTGCCTTGATTCCCTTAGTTGCTAATGCTCTCTCTCTTCTTAATGTTGTGGACCATCCCTCCCTGCTCCCCTCCTTTTCCCAACAGAATGGAGGAGGCTCCCCAATGGAGGAGGAATATGAATTCCTTCAGGGCAGAGAATGAATGGAGAAGAGAATGGAGAAGAAATATTAATTTGTCTTTGTATCTCTAGCACCTTGTACACATCAATAACTAAATAAATGCTTGTTGACTTGAAGCATAAAGGGCTTCTAATGTGCCTCCTATTCCCTGTGCTCCAGGGCAGGAGGGAAGCCACAAGAAAACCTCTACATCACTCCCTCTGGCTGTCCCTGCCAGGCTTACTCTCTCTCTGAAGTCACCCCAGCTTACTCAAAGAAGCCACCCCAGCTGAGGGTAATCAAGTACTCGTGTGGTCGTTGTCAGGCTGCGTTATTGGCTAACGAATAGGGGAAGAGGCAGTGGATGGTTTGTGTGAAAATTCCATCACAGACAGAGCAGTGGCTCGTCAGCCTCTGTCCTCCAGCATTCTGGTGGCCGACTTGGCTTTGTGCTGATCTCCTCCTCTCTTTGGTCCTTCTAGATGAAGGAGATCTGTATGTTTGGGGGAGCAACAAACACGGTCAGCTAGTGAGCCCAGCTGCTTTTCTTCCCACGCCCCAGAAAATAGAAGCCACTTGTTTCCAGAATGAAAAGGTCACCATGGTGTGGAGTGGGTGGACGCACTTGGTCGCTCGGACAGGTGAGAACCCGGGAAGAGAGTCAGTCTGCTGTTGGTAAAAGCCCGTGGTGGGAGCTGGTGAAACTGAGGTAATAATAGCAAGTGGTATTCACATGTTCACGGTGACTCGCAGATTTCAAAAACAGCATCTGCGTTTGGCAGCTGGGGCAAGTGTTATCCTCTCCTTTTGACAGAAGCTGACGCCCAGACAGAGGAAGTGACTTCTCTGGAACCACACAGCTATTCCCTCCTCACTCCCAAATCTAGGGCTTCTTTCACAACACTACAGGAGCTCCCCATCTCAACTAGCCTGTTTAGTATTGAGAAGGGGGGGTTTTATTGATGGAAGGCAGCATGATGCGATGAGCTAGAAGTCAGAAATCCAGGTTCTGTCTCTAGTTTCACCACTGATTTGCCGTGTGGCTTTAGGCCACTTTTTGTCAAGCCTCGGTTTCCTCATTCTCTTAAATGAGGGAACTTGACTAGATCTCGAGTCTCAGCCTTTTGAAGGCTTCTCTGCAGTACCCCAGATCATCTTATATAGCGCTTCCCATCCTGTCCAGATGACTGTAATCATTTTGATACCTTTGTCAAGAAATATAAAATTCAGATAATCATAATAAGTTTGTTGAGTGCTACAAATGTAAACACATGATTTGAGTCTGAATCCATTGGAGTTGTGATTGCTAAGATTCTGTCTAGGTCTAAGACTTCATGTAAAGGAATCAGGAAAAGCAAAAATGACACCAAAATCTGATGGTGATTATTATTATTAATGCCAATTATTGACAATTAATAACTATATAATAAATACTACTACTACTACTAAATTAAATAATAAACAAATAATAAATAATATTACTAATTTATTATAATATTAATGATTATGCTGCTGCTAACTCTCATTTATTTAGTGCTTTAAGATTTTTACAAGGCACTTTCTCAGCAATACTCCTATGACTTAGGTAGAACAGGAGTTGCTGTCCTCATTTGGCAGATGAAGAAACAGAAGCTCACAGGGATTAAAGGGCTGATCCACACAACAGTGGTTTCTTGACTCCAAATCCAACACATTTCTTTTTTTTTGGCAGGCTAATTAGGGTTAAGTGACTTGCCCAAGGTCACACAAGTGTCAAGTGTCTGAGGTCACATTTGAACTCAGGTCCCCCTGACTCCAGGGCTGGTGCTCTACTCACTATACCACCTGGCTGCCCCCAACACATTTCTTAATGGGCTCATCTACTCCCCTGGCTTCCATTATCATCTCTAAACAGATCACTTCCAAATCTATTTTCACCTCCAACCTTTCTCCATGCTGTCCTTTCATTGCATTGTGTTGCTGACAGGGGAATCTGAGCCTCTCATGGCTGAAGTGAGGACTCCAGGTTCTGTGACCATTTTTGATATGAATGCATCAGGACTTAACACATAAGAACAAACGGCCTCTGGTGGCATCTCAGCTTGTGGGGGGGAAATAGCAAGTAAGGGCTAAGAACATTCATAGTAAGCAACTAAATTAGGGTTGGGGTTGCTGGAAGTGCAGGAGAGCATGGGTTCTATCATGACTCAGAAAGAGGCCAGATGTAGATGCAATTATAGTTCTAGATCATTGTCCTGATAAGTATCCCATTTGCTGCTGGCCAGAGGACTCTTTCCTGACCTCTGACTTGGTGCTTATGCTAACCTCCCATAATGCTTTGTACCAGCCCTCTGTGTTCATTTGTATAGTAGCCATTTGGGTGGGCTTCTGTTATATCGTCCTGCTAGACTGAAGCTCCCTGAGGTTAGGACCAGATCCTGTCTTGTCTTTGTTATCTCCCTCAGTGCCTACCACAAGTGCTCTGCACATAGGTGCCCAACGAAGTGAATTAATTAACTAAAGTACATATCTTATCTCCCCTATTAGATTATACTCTTCTAAAGAGGAGGAACATAAGGCATAGTGTTGTACGCAGTGCTGTGTAAGTAGCAGGTGTTTGAGAAATGTTTGTGGGATGGATGAATGAATAAATTTTGAATTGTTCCTGGGACTCCCAGAAGGTCTGGATCAATATGGTGGCCTTTGGTTTAGGGAGTATTTAGTTATCCCATTTTGAAAATGTAGTTGACCTTAAGTGATGGGTTCTTAATCTTCTTTTTGTGTCATGGACCACAGCAACAATCTAATGAAGCCTTAAGACCCTTCCTCACAATAATATTTTGTTGCCTACATTCATAATTGGAGGAAATACTAATTTGCAGTTCAAAGTTAGTGAAAATAAAGAAGTAAATTTTTCCCCCCATTCAAGCTCATGGAACTCCTGAACCATCATCTGTGGACAGCAGGTTAAGAACTCCTGCCTTTTGGTCAGTTGGCAAACATGAAGCAAAGCTGTTGAGCCAGGTTCCAGGCTGGGTTAGTGAGAGAAAATGAAATGTTCGTTCTTTTCTCATCTTGACCTGACACACCTGTGGTGTTGGTGGTAAGACTACCAGCAAATCTTGATTCGGGCCTTTGGAATGACTGTGTGAATGACCCCCTGACCAATTTTTAAAAAGCTCAGATGTAATTCACAAAGTCACGGTTCACCATTTACTTCTTATGTAGTGGAGGACTTACAGCAAAGCCTGTGGCCTGTTCTGCTCCCAATTCTCTGGCAGGAATTCTCCACTCAATAACTAGGGACCTCCTGAGCTTCTAGGAGAGCTGGCATGCCACATAGTACTAGGGAGGTAGTTCACTTAGAAAAGCTTCTGGTTGATGGAGAAACATCATAGAAATTTCCTCCAAGCCCTTCAGTACTCTGCTTGCTGTTTTCAGAAAAGTATTTGGAATATCCAGTTCGTTGCAATGCAATTAATTAAGCATCTGCCATGTGGAAAGTTGTAGGCCAGGCACTGAGGGGGATTCAACAGCTAATACAGCTAACATTTATATAGCATTTTAAGGTTTGCAAAGCACCTTACAGATGTTATTTCATTTGATGCTTACAACTGCCTTGTGAAGTACATACTATTATTATCCCCATTTTACAGATGAGGAAACTAAGGCTGAGAGTAGGTAAGTAGTTTTCCAAGACCCACACAGCTTGTAAATGAGACAGGATTCAAATCTAGCACTCTGCCCACTGTTCCATCTTGTTGCCTCTAATAAATAATACAAAATAAGACATCACTGTTTCCATCTTCAAGCAGCTCACAGCCTAGCATATACACATGCCCAAATGACTATCTTAGAAGACCGATTACGAATGATAATTTGTGTCTCACTTTATAGTAAGACATGAGCTTGTGGTACAGGGGAAGGAGAGAGGACCTGAGTTTCAATGTTGCCTCTGTTGCTCATTACCTGTGTGGCCTTGGGCAAGTCACTGAATCTCCAGGGGCTTAAGTTTCCTCACTTGTAAAATAAGGCAGTTGCACCAGAGGGCCTTGGAGGTCCCTGCCAGCTCTCCATCTGTGGTCCTATGATCAACTACAAGCTGCTATCATTATTATTCTTATTGTTATGGGAGGAAGTATTCTTCTCCATGGACGAGGAAATCAATTCAGAGAGGGCTAGTGACTTGTCCAGAGTCACAGAATACTAAACAGCTAAGATCGATGTTAGCTCCAATATACCAATGTTTAGTTAATTTTAATCAAAATTAGTTTAATTTCTAATTAAATTAGATTAAACAAACATTAAGCACCCACTTTCTTTAAGGTGACAGGTAGTGGGGTAGAGTGTGCATAAGGTCAGCCTAGGGGTCTGGAAGACCTGAGTTCAAGGTCTTCCCCTCATACATGCTAGCTCTGTGGCTATGGGCAAGCCTATTTAACTTCCCATGGCCCCCAGGCAACTCTCTGACTCTTAGTTACCCAGAAGTTGCTGATCTATATCAATGGAGGGAGTTTTCACACTGGGCGTTCTCAGGACTGATGAAGTCAAGGCTCTGGTTCATAAACAATATGCAAGGTCCCATGCTGTACCCTTGAGAAGCAAACAGCTATGGCTTTGCTCAGGTTCAATTCTGCCTTCAGTGACCGTCTCTGCATCTCTAGCTGGAAGAGTTACATTTGATCATCTCAACAACTTTATGAGGTTATTATCCCTATTTTACAGATGAGGATACAGAGGCACAGAGAGGTTAAGTGACTTGTCCAGAGTCACATATCTAGTAAATGTCTGAGCCAGGATTTGAATTTAGGTCTTCCTAATACAAAGTCTATCTCTTTATTCACTGTGGCCACCCTGTGTCTCTGTTGGGTTGGCCATGTAGTCTAAATGCCAAATGTGCATTTACCTAAAAGACTATTTTATAGATAACTCACAAAAGGCAATTGCTCATATGGGGGTCAGAAGAAGTGGTGCAAGGACACTCTCAAGGTCTCTCTGAAGAACTTTGGTGTTGATTGTGAGATTTGGGAAATGCTGGCACAGGACCATCCATCATGACGTGCTCACAACATCAAAGAAGGCTCTGTGCACTGTTAGCAAAGAAAAATCACACTAGTACAAAGGAAGCATGGGATGCCCAAATCTACAGACATTTCTACCCCAAATGTTCAAATGAACTACTTGTGCCCTATCTATGGTAGAGCCTTCTGAACTCATATTGGACTGATCAACCACAGTTAGACCCACTGTATCTTGACCCAACATTGTGATGGCACTGGTCCTCTTCCAGAATAACTGGAAGAGTTCTTAGGAGACCTCTAGTTCAAACCATCTCTAACCAGAAATCTCTTTTGTAATAGCTCCAAGAGTCCAGCTCCAACAAGTGGTCAATTAGTCCCCCACTTTAAAGATCTCCAGTTAGGGCCCACTCCCTGCCATTTGAGCCAGCCCTTTTGATTTTGAGCTCTAATTTATAGGAAAGTTATCTTTATCTGGAAGAGGTTTCTTTATCTCTGCAACTCACTGACGATAGTCCTGCTCAATGGAACAATACAAGCTTAATGCCATTTCTAAAGCTTAGCCTTTTGGATCCTTGAAGGTATCTATTGTTTCTTCCAAAAAGTTTCTCTTCTCCATGCTATATAGCTATAGTTTTATTTACTTGTCTTCAACTGGCACAGTTTCCAGTTTCCTCACCATCCTTGTTGTCACCCTCTGATTTTACCGAAGTTTGCTTATAAGCTTCCTAAAATGTTATACATAGAACTGAGCACAAGATGCTGGAGGTTTGGCCAGGAAAGGTATAAGTGGAATATTTCTTGGTTCTGGATATTTTGACTCTAATAATATACTTTTAAACCTAACTCTCCTATTACTATTGAAGATGCTAGCATTCTCCCAGTCACCCAGGTTCACAACCTTTTCATCTTTGATTCCTCATTCTCTCTCCACCCTTCCCCACCCCATCCAATCTGTTGCTAAGGTTCGAGGATTTTACCTTGTAACATTTCTCGCATATGCTCTCTTCTCTCTTCTGATACTGCCACCGTCTTAGTGCAGACCATTATCACCTCATACCTGGACTGTTGCAATAGCCAGCTGCTTGGTATCCCACCCACAAATCTCCCCAATCTAGTCCATTGTCCATGCAGCTGTTAAAGGAGTCTTTCCAAAGCCCAGCTCTGATCATGTCACCCCTGGACTCAATACATCCCAATGGCTCCCTTTCATCTCCAGGATCAAATATAAAATTTTGGCATTTTGTCAAGTTTGGCAATACAAGCCCTTAATAACCTGACCTCCTCCTGCCTTTCCAGTCTTTTTAAACTTTATTTACCCTTCCCCCCCTGCCATGTACTTTGTGATACAGCAACATTGGCCTCCTTGCAGATCCTTGCACAAGGTACTCCATCTCCCAGCTGTATTCATTTTCACTGACTGCCCCCCAGGCCTAGAATTCTCTTGCTTCTGATCTCCAACTCCTGGCCTCCAAGGCTTCCTTTAAGTCTCATCTAAAATCTCACCTTCTGCAAAAAGCCTTTTCTGATCCCCCTTAATGCTAGTGCCTTTCTTCTGTGATTATCTCCAATTTATCCTGTCTATATCTTGTTTATACACATTTGTTTGCATGTCATCTCACCCAGTAGACTAAAAGGAAGTTTTTCTGAGCCAGAGATATTTTTTGCCTTTCTTTGTATTCCCATTCCTTAGCCTAGTGCCTGGCACATAACAGGTGCTTAATAAATGCTTTTTTTTTTGATTGACTGGTACTGTTGGTACACATTGACCTTGTAGTCTACTAAAATCCCCAGATGTTTTCTACATAAACTGTGGTCTCACCATACCTCCTTTATCTTGTTTCTTGGCAGATCATTTTTTGAACCAAAGTATAAGGCTTTGTATTTATACTTATTCTGCTTCATCTTTTTATATTTGGCTCATTAATTTAGCCCACTGAGATCTTTTTGTATCCTGATGCTATTGTCTGATGTTTTATCTCACCTGGCTTTGTGTAATCTTTAAATCTGATAAGCATTCTCTCTATGCCTCTACAGGATACACTAAGACCATTGAATAGTATAGCACCAAGGACAGCTCCCAGAGTCCTTCCACTAAAGACTTCCTTCCATCTTAACCCCAATGCCCCTGCTCACTTTGTTCAGGATAAACCCTGCCTTCTAGGAGCTTACTACCTCAGATTCTCAACAGTTGGCAAAACCAGAGAAGTTGCAGTATTAATTACTACTCTGGTTCTGATCATTCAACTGGAACTGATATCACCTAATGGTATTATGGTCTAGCTAACATCTCTCCATTGTGTCCACAAGGATATCAGGAGAGATTTTGCCAAATGTCTTGCTGAAATCCAGGTGCAATGTGTCTAAGACATTAATCTGATTTAGCAATTCGAAACACAAGGAAATAAGGTTAGTCTGATAAGATTTCTATTTACTAAAACCTTCTTAGCTCATTACTCCATTTTAAATGTTTTTAAATCATTCCTTTAATAATATGACCTAGAATTTTGCCAGAAATGAGAGTGAAACTCACTGACTTAGAATTTGAAGATCATGCTATTTCTTTTTCAGAAATCATGACCTCTTCTTTTTGCTGTGATGTGTCAGGGATTGCTGACAGTGGCTTAGCAATCACCTCTTCCAGTCCTTTTATTACCTGAAGATGTAGTTCCTTTGATTCTGGGGACTTGAGCCCATTGACCACACCTTGGTTCTCCCCTACTATCTCTCTTTGGTAAACACTTTTTGTTCTATCTTTCCATGTCCCAAGATTTTCTCTTGGATAGAGAAAACAGAAATAACATAACAGAGAAGTAGTTTTGCCTTCTTTCTATCCATTATCATTGT
>CM053623.1:416589235-416608736 GCA_028646595.1 Phalanger gymnotis
CCCCAAAGTGTAGTAAGAAGGCCGAATTTATAATCTCAAATATAATCATGTATATGTTTGAATGGTTCGAAATCGCAAGGTATGAGAGATTCTCTAAGTAGAATGCAACAAAACATTTATTTAGGCCCCACCGCAGCAGATCCGTGAACCAGCCTCCCCATTCTGACATCTTGACAAAAAGACTCCAGGCCCGGAAAGCCCGCCTCACAAGAGTAACCAGGAGGCCACAGAAAAACAAGATAGTATTTAGCCAAATCATATTTACTGGCCTCAAGTCCTTGCTCGCACTCCTGAGTCTACACACGGGTCAGCTCTGCTTCTGCAGCTTCCTGCTTCCGATGTAGTTGTCTCTTGGCTCGCTTTTCCTCACAGCTGTTCTCAAGCCCCGCCTCAATGACCAGAGACCATTGGTTCCCGAGTTGGCCTCTCTTAAGTCATTAATCTACACCTACACAGGTTTCACACCTGATAGGGCTTTGGGCCTGGGGCTTAGCACTTAACAGCTGAAAGTACTTTCACTCAAAGTAAACAAAAGCCAAACTCCTGAAGTGCTAAGGAGCCCATTCTAAGGAGCCCATTTTGCCTTACCAACCCACAATGTAGCATTAAAAAAGGGCATTTTAGGATGTATTGACATTTCTTGTCAGTCTCAGCTTATTTGGAGCATTAATATTGCTGACATTTTTATAGAATTCTGCCCCTTACTTGAACCTGTTACCTGCTTTTACTTTCATCTCCTATGTGTATCTTTAAGAAATCCAAGTCGACCAAGCAGTTTGATGTCTAAAGAGACATTCTGTTTAGATAGCTCTCCATTTTTGTCCTCATTGGAATTATTGGTGTTTTAAGAATGTCACATTTATTACCTTGGGCATCAAGTAACCTCTCCCGGTCTTATTTTCATTGTGTGTAAATGAGAGAGTTGGTCTAAATGGTCTCTGAGGTCCCTGCTATCTTGGGATCCACAGCCCTATGATCCTATAATTGTTTGATAACGTCCTATATTTCTTCTCCCTTTCATAGCAAACTTCTAGAAAAAGCTGTCTACATTCATTGCTTCCACTTTCTCACCTCCCCACCACTCAACTGAAGCTGCTCTTTATAAAGGCATGAGCATTATATTCATTGCTAAAACTAATGGCTTTTCATTGTCTCTCATTCTTCTTGACCTCTTTGTGTTGTTTGACACTGCTGCCCACCCTCCCTTTTTAGGTATGCTTTCTTCCCTGAGGTTCTGTGACACTGTTTTGTTGTGTTTCTCCCCCTAGCTGTCTGATCAATCTTTTTCAGTCTTCCTTGAAGGATGACCATCCATATCCTATTCCCTATGCATCTGTGTATGCCAAACCTCAGTCCTGGGTTCTCTTTTCTTCCTCTTGATAAACTCATCCATTTATGTGGGTTCAACTTTTATCTCTTTCTCTCTGTCTCTGTCACCTCTCTCCCTCTTCCTCCCTCTCTGTACATGAAATTGAAAATTGATTTTTAATCCTATTTTGTTAAGACTTAAGCTTGATTTAACATTCCACCTCACTGTTCCTTACCCTTTCTAGTTTACTCAGGCAACCTCAGGTCACTTGGGTCATGGAAATTCTTATGCCTTCACCTCCACCCTTTTCTTTTGATTTGGACCTCCACCCTTATAACTTCACCCCTTACCTATATTCTGGAGAAGCTTGCTTAGCCTAAAGATCAAGCTAAGCTATTGTGGCAATTCCCAAATTCTCCGAATCATGTGTCTTGTTTGTAGTGTAGGGGAATTTCAGAAGGGGAGGGCCAAACATTGTAATATCAAGCTGATGTGAGAAGTTTTTACTTTTTAGACAATTAGAAGGCACACCTGTTTTGTCATGTCATCTTGTAAATCGCTGTAAAAGACCCTGTCTGCCCTCACCAAATGGATCATGCTCAGAACTTATGATCTCTCTCTCTGTCTCTATCTCTCTGTCTGTCTGTCTCTGTCTCTGTGTCTCTGTCTCCGTCTCTCTCTCTCTCTCTCTGTCTCCGTCTCGCTCTCTCTCTGTCTCCGTCTCTCTCTCTCTCTGTCTCCATCTCGCTCTCTCTCTGTCTCCGTCTCTCTCTCTCTCTCTCTCTCTCTCTCTCTCTCTCTCTCTGTCTCTGTCTCTGTCTCTCTTTCTCTCTATCTATCTATCTCTCCCCCTAACACCATGCCTGGCATACAGTAGGCATTTCATTGTTGGATTGAATTAAATTGTTGAACTGACGTTGACCTGATGCTTTAAAGTTTGCAAAGCACATATATTATCTTATTTGGTAGCAGGTCGATTTGGGCCCTTTGTTATATAATGCCGCAAGATTCATGGTTTTTAATACAAAGTACTGGTTCTTGGTGATTTATCAGAATTCTTAGGGTAGTAATTGTCACAGTATTGAGTCATTACCATTGGATTGGCTGTTGTCTGGGCCCTGTGGGGTCACCTACTGGAGCCAAAGTGGCTGGGATTTAGCTGCTTCTTAGATGTTGGAAGCATTTTGTAGTGCACATTTTCTAAAAATTACCTCTTTGTTCCTTCAGCAAACTAGAGATGTTAAAAATGGGCTTAAGTACAACCCTGACAAGAATAGGTATTTTTATCCCCATTCTACAACTGTGGAAACTGAGGCTTATAAGTTAAGCACCTTGCCCATAGTCACAGAACTAGTAAGTGTTGGAGGTAGGTTTCATGCCAAAGTCTACTGACTCCGGATCCAGTATTCTCTGTTTTCCTTTTTACCTTTCTCCTCTAATTTTCTTCCTTTCTTCTCTTCCCCCTTCACTTGCAGTTAGTAGCAGGAGGAGAATAGGTTGACATTCCCCTCTACCTGGAATCATTGGCTCCCATATGACAGAATCTCTGTAGGACAGAACACATCCCAGGAAGAACAAAGGTTCGGGTCATGGGAGAATCATTCAAGTCACAGGCTGTGCTTACGGGATGGATCTTGTCTGGGCTTCCCTTGTAGGGAATGTCATGACAGAGTCCTGATGATTGGGATTTGTTGGTGTTTATTCTCCTTTTGCCCTGTGTCTGTTAGGCTGGCCATCCTGAGACCCCAGGGCACTTCCTTTCTGAGAAGAATGACTATTTCTTCATCCAGGGGAGGCTCTGCTGGGGGCATGGACTTGATCTCCATGTCGGGGAGGTGGGCCAGGCAATCTGAAATCCTAAAGTGTCACAGCTTGTCTTTTGGTCCAACTCCCTAATTTTATTGAGGAAGAGATCCAAAATGAGGCTTGTCCAAGGTCACATGTTCAGTTAGTGGCAGAATTGGGATTAGAATGCCATCTCTTGGCCCTTTCTACCTCCCATTGTAACTCCCACTGGAAAAAGCCAAATTTGGCTAATGTCTTTTTGTCTTCAGGTGGATACAGGTTTTTTTAAGTAGTCCCTCCAGAGGCAGCACATCTGAGCTGCACGGGCCATAAGGGAACAAGTGTGGGCTGTTGCCCCAGGAGAGTGAAGTTGCATTTTGCGTACACCGGAGCTGTGCATGGTGAATGTGTCTAAGCAAGAGAGGCAATGGAAGTCTTTTCTGGTATATATGAGCCCTTATGAGTTTGCTAATGCCATGTGCTAGAGCAGACATTCTCAAAGAATGATCTGAGGACCCATAGAGGTCCCTGAGACCCTTTCAGAGGGTCTGCAAAGTCAAAACTATTTGTATAACAATACTAACATGTTACTTGTCTATAAAAATACTCCTCCTTTGTCCAATTACACATCTGTTTGAGGCTGGATTTTCTTTATATGATTCTACCAAAGCAACCTATTGCAACAAATCGAATGTAAAAGCAGATAGGAGAATCTAGATGTCTTTTACTGAGCCAGACATTAAAAAGATTTGCAAAAATATTTAAAAGAATGCCACTCTTCTAATATTTTTTAATTTTGGAAAGTAGTTATTTTTCATAAAAATATATTACTTGTGTAAACATGCAATGCCTTTATCATTGTTATTTTAAAATGAATTAATAAATATTTTAAAATTTTATCAGTTTCAACTTTTAATACAGTTAATTTTGATAGATATAACCCATATAGACAAAAGCTCTTTGTTGAATAATTTTTAAGAGTATAAAGGATTCCTCAAAAAATTAAGAATATGAAGGGGAGAGAGAAAGAGAGAGAGAGAGAGAGAGAGAGAGAGAGAGAGAGAGAGAGAAGTAGCATGCATACCCAGCCCTCAGGTTGTCCCATGTGTCTTTGCCTAAGCTGTCATGCCATTCCAAAGACGGGCATATCAGGGAGGCACTTGGTGATGATTCAGTACTCTCAAGTCTAATGTCCTCTATTAAACTGTTTGAGCCACCTGAGGCTATTCCTATCCTTAAGGGAGGCCTGGTAGCTTATTATTTTGGCCTTTTTACCCTACTTAATAAAATCATATGCAAGGATCAAATATTTAAGGTTGAGAGACCTTTTAGAGATCTTCAGTCCAGCTACTTCATTTTTTCAAATGAGGAAACTGAGGCTCAGAGAAGGGCAGTGACATGCTCAAGGTCACCCACTGAGTTGCATAAACTCTTTCTCATGGGTTTGTGGCAGAGCTTGTACTTGGGCTAGAACCCGAATCTACTTCCTTTCAGCTCATTGTTCTTTTTTCTTCCCCAGATGCCTCCTAGGCCCAAGTCAGATCTCTTGGCTGAATTAGATTGCATCCCTTTCTTATTTCCTGAGAGCAGGAAGAAAATGGTTTTGCCAGGCATATATTTGCAGAAGGATCATCTCTCAGTCACTCTTGTTTCCTTGGATGTCACGCACACACACATATACACAGGGACCTTAATTGCATTGGATGTCTCAGCATTGGTGAAATCTAAGCCTGCTCATTGATTCACACCAAACAGCATTAATAGAGATACTTTATGCTGATTTCGGTGTTTGGGGTTCCAGATCCTGTCCAGAAGAGGGTGACAGTGTACATTATTCTCTTTTGAGCTGGTGTTTATCTGGAAACCTCAACCCAGTTCAAGGAGGGTCTGACCTAATGCGCTCTATTTAAAGTTGTCTTCTTGTAACGGATGCTGACTTTTGGAGCTTTTAATCACCAACCACTGAAAGTCAAACTCTGTCCTAAAGGACTTTGGGGAAGAGTGAGTTGGCTTTTTAACTCCCTGTCTGATTCTGGTCATCACCTCAAACATCACATGTCCAAAAACTGATATCATCCTCATCTTCTATCTTCCCCCTTTAGATAGCCACCACATACCAGCATCCCTCTCTGTCTCGATGGCATCATTGTTCCTGGGTGTGGAAACTTGGACTTGTCTTTGAGTAGTGAGTGCCTGCTCTATGCATAGTATGCTAATAAGATATATAAGGAAATTCTATGAAATAAGAGGTAGCCATTTAGGGCAACCATTATTTGCAAAAGCTCAATTTGTGTTTCACTTCATGAACTTTTTATTATAGAAGTTATCCTTTGGACTGTGGGTTTTAAAAAGTTCTAAACTCAAACCTTGCCCTAAAGGACTTTTTGGAATAGGTATCTGCCTTACATATGGGAGGCACTGAACAACTTAGGCAGAATGTAATTAGTAATAAGAATAAAAATGATAATAACTAACATTTAGAGAGCTCCTACTATGTGCCAGATGCTAAGTACTTTGCAGTGATCTCATCTGATTTTCACAACTCTGGGAGGTAGGTGCTATTTTCATCAACAGTTAGGGCCCAGATGAGTGGTACAAATAAGAATTGCTTGCTGTTTAGATGTTCAACGTGGGAGCTGGGGTGCTTAGAGGACATTTTTGGGAGGAAAGGGGCTTTGTGCAGGGTCTTGAAGGGTGTTTCAAATTTGAATGGGCAGAGGAAGAGGGAGGGACTTCCTAACTGAGGTGGGAACTGCCTGAGCAAAGGCTTAGAGGTGAGAATGAGAATGGTGTACTTTAAGGATACTAGCCTGGTTTGACTAGGCAAACAGTGGGATATGAAATGAGGAATGTCATTTGGGTCCAGCCTGTGGAAGGCTTTGAATGCCGGGCTAGGGAATTTGGAATTTTGTCCTGTAGGCCATGGGCAGCTAGGTGGTACAGTGGATAGAGTGCCAGGCCTGGAGTCAGGAGGGCCTGAGTTCAAATCCGACCTCAGACACTTACTAGTGGTACGACACTGGGCAAGTCACTTAACCCTGTTTGCTTCAGTTTCCTCATTTGTAAAATGAACTGGAGAAAGAGATGGCAAACTACTCCAGTATCTCTGCTAAGAAAACACTAAAGGGTCACAGAGATTTAGATACAACTGAAACAACTGAAAAAAACAACAAATCTGTAGTCCATGGGGAGTCATGAAAAATGAGCAGGGAAGTAATATAAAACTGTTTTAAGACTATGGATACCAGTAGACTGGGCATTTCCTGCTTCCTTCCCATACCCTAGCTCCAACCAACTCCTTTCACTTCAGTCTTTAACACAAGAGAAATGGAGATAGGATCCTGTCCTTTCCCAGCTCCTTTTCTCCTTTAAAATGGACCAGAAGCTTCTGACCCTCAGTGGCTCTGTCTCTCTTCTTTCCTCTGAAGGATTCATAGAAATCATCCCTTAGGGAAGGTGGGAGAAGTTGAGATCTCTTCATGTGTGAGTCCAAAGGGACTTAAGCATTCTTTCTACATCTTTGTTCCCACTTCCCCTCTAATTTTATTCCTTCCTTCTTTTTCCCTCACCCCCAGATCATAGCAAGAGGAGAGCAAGCTGATCCTCCCCTCTACCTGAGGTCACAGGCTCACACATGACAGAATCTCTATAGGACAGAACACATCCCAGGAAGAAAAAGGTTCAGGTCATTGGGAGACTCATTCAGGTCTCATGAGATGGGCCTTGGCTGGGCTTCCCTTGCAGGAAATGTCATGAGATGCAAGGGTACTTCCTTTTTGTGAAGAATGACTCCATCTTTTCCTCTAGAGGAGGGCCTGCTGGGGTATGGACTTCATCTTCATTGCCAGGGAGCTGGCCCAGGCAATCTGAAATCCTAAAATGTCACGGCTTGTTGTTTAGTCCAAGTCTCTAGTTTTATTGAGGAAGAGATCCAGAATAGGGCTTGTCCAAGGTCACACAGTGAGTTAGTAGTGGAACTGGGTATAGAATGCCATCTTCTGGACCTTTCCACTTATGACTGGTAAAACAAGCAAACAAATCTAGTCATTCCCTTTCATCTGACAACCTCGTGTGACTCAGGACACTTACATCATCCTACCTTGATACTTCAAGGATTGGTGATGTCACTAGTATGAATCCTACCTCCAGCATGCAGATCTCAGGCTTTCTACAATGTGCCAGACTATCTTGGAGAATTGCGGTGGCTGACGACGTCATTATCTTGTGGCCTACCTGCCGATGAGCATTTCTCCAAATTTGCCTGGGTTGGCCCTACAATGGTAGAAAGTGACTAGACCTTTATTTGGAGCCTGTATTCTAGCTTGGCCTGCCCGAGCTGGTACTCAAATGGTGTACCCTTTGGAAGTTCAAGGTCACCTGCATGATAAAGTGTCAGAGGAAGGCATTATTGCTTGGCATTTTAGGAAAATCTTCATTCTGATCATGAATCCTTTATTCTTAATGACCAGATTGCCATTTACCCAGATACTCAAGGCTTCCTCTCATTTGCATTATTTCTCTGGACCTATGTGCTGTCATTTCTGGTGTCCCGCATGATGGTGGGGAGCAGGAGTCCAGACTGGCCTTGGGCTAGAACTGGGTGAGGTGCTGTGTCTAATGGATGTGGAGACCAAGCTTGGCCTCAAGAGGGCACCAGTGCCTCTTTTCCTCCATCAAACTAGATCTGGAAGTCATTTATTCTACCCCTCCCCTTATTTTACAGATGGCCTTCAGAGGTCATCTAAACCCCCTTTTTTTACAGATGAGGAAACTGAGGCCTATGGGAATTAAATAACTTGCTCAAGGTCACATGGGCAACAAGCATCAGAAATGGGATTTGAACCCGGAGCCCCTAAATTCAGAGCTGGTGTTCTTTCCATTGAACCACACTGCCTCCTTCTTGAGGTAGGTGTTCTTCATCCCTTTTCTGTGTCATGGACCCCTTTAATAGTCTGATGAAGCCTATGGACCGCTTCCCAGAATCATGGTTTTAAATAATTGAAAGAAATGCTAAATTTCAGTTGGAGAGAAATAAAAATAAAAATGTCATTTTTCTCTTATCCAAATTCATTGATCCCCTGAAATATGTCTATAGATCCTTGGGAAGTCTATGGATTCTAGGGTGAGAAACCCCTGTCTGTTTTAAGTGGAGTAAATTATATAATCCTATTTACTATCCATTATGTAAAGAAGGATTTCGTTTTCTTGGTCTTAAAACTACCCTTATTTAGTATTTCAGGGGGGATCTACTAAGTTTAGGAAAGGTGGTGGAGTGAAAAGAATTATGAACTAGGAAAATGGAGACCTGGGTTGTTGCAGTTGAGTCACTAAGTTGCCTTAGGTAGGTCACTTCCCTACCTCTGAGTCTCTCCTTGGTAAAAAATATGGGGGTTGGGTTAGGATAATGGGATTTAGAGCTAGAAGATGGGACTTTAGGGATTATCATGTCCAACCTATTTATTTTACATAGAGGGAAACAGAGTCACATAGGAGTGAAGTTACTTGCCCAACATCATACAGGTGTTTCATAGCAGAGCTGAGAATTTAACCCAGGTGCTCAGACTTCCAGAAATGCTGCAGGATGAAATGTAGAGAAGTGGATTAGGGAGTCCAGGAACATGGGTTCAAATCCCCGTTCTGATACTTACTACCTGTGTGACCTTGGGCAAATCTCTTCCAACCTCTGGGCCTCACTTTCCTCACTTGTAAAATGTGGGGGTTGGACTCGATGACCTCCAAAGTTCTCTCCAGCTCTGTGATTTTATCGTAAACACCATGACTCCAAATCAAATGCGCACCCCCTTCTCTCTCTGACCTTCCGTGGTTCTGTTTTTCTGATGTCTGTGTCAGGGCAATGGCAATTCTGCCTCCTGCGAGCTGGAGTAGAAGCAGGGCAGTGAATAGTCAGAGGGCCATCACTCAGATGTTGTCCTGCTTCTCCAGCGCCTGGGGAGAGAGTTCGGGTGTCTTCTGTCTCCTGGTGTCTGGAGGAAGCTGAGACCAGAGGGAGGAATGGATGGGGAGAGGGTGGGAGCCAAGACAGCCTCCGTACTTCGTGTTTAGCCCCGGCTTCTTCCTGCTTTTCGGTATGGAGGAGAGCTTTAGTTCTTGCTGTTTACTATTCCCATCAGACCTCTTTCAATCAGGGGCCTGCTCGGGATGGTCGGGCCAAAACTGGACAAATGGGTTGTCTGAAATGCCACCAGGTGGCAGCAGTGAGAAGCCTTATAGGCATCAGGGTGATGGAGAAGATTCAGCTGGTAGGGGACCCTATTCTCGGTGAAAGGGATTGAAATCAGCAGAGTCTGGCATTAGGCTATGACTGAGCACAGATGTAAGCCTCCAGAGAGCAGCAGGGCAAGTTCCTGGGGAAAAATAAACCAGAGACTGAGGATAGGAAGGAAAATTGAATTGCAGTGGTCCCGTTCTTCCTGTGGCCCCTTGAGAATGGCCAGGCCTGCTTTGGAGAAATTATCCTAACCTGGCTTTTAGAGCCTGTGTGGTCCATCAGCCCATCCTCATCCTCTGACCGCTGGTAAGATTCTACATGCACCAACCCTGGGCGATACTGGAATATTGTGTTCGTTTCTAGGTGACACATTTTAGGAAAGACATTGGACTTCTGGAGCGCTCCAGAAGAATGAAAGCAGGATAGAGAAAGGCCTCAAGATGATGCCCTATGAGAAAGCGTTGAAGAAAGTCGGGCTGTTCAGCCTGCATAAGAAAAGACTTAGGGGTGGTCCTAGTACCTGTCTTCAAGTATCTAAAGGGCTGTCCTATGGAAAACATGATAAAATAAAGGAACAAACAAAATTCAGATGAAATTTTAAATTGTTATGTTTGGCCCCAAAGGGCAGAGCTAATGTTGGGTAAGAATTGCAAAGAAGTAAATTTATATTTGATTCTAAGGAAAACGAAACAAAACAAAACAACTTATCATTAAAGTTGTCCCAAAATGGAATAGACCTACTTTAGATTCCTTTTCGTTGGAGTATTTCAAGTACAGGTTAGATGATCCTTTGGGAAGAATAGATTTCAAAAATTTGAGAGAATAGGGTTAAGTAAGATCCCATAGTTTAAGACTTTATAGGACAAATAAGCCCAAGAAGGATGGGCTGGGTTGGTGTGGTGGCACATGCCTATTGTCTCTCCTGCTGGGAAGCTGAGGATGGTGGATCGCTTGAATTCAGGAGTTCTGGGCCCTAATAGGTGAAGCCAGTCTGGTGTTTGCACTAAACCCAGCACCAATAGGATGAATGCCCAGGAGGGAAAGGCAATCAGGCTGCCCAAGGAAAGGCAAACCAGCCTAGGTTGGGAACAGAGCAAGTCACAGCTCCTGAGCTGATCAGTATTGAATTAGGCCCATGAGGGGCTCCTGTGCTTTTAGCCTGGGAGAGATAGGGAGACCCAATTGAACAAAATGAAACAAATCAAAGTAAAGAAGGATGGGATGGTATCACTGATGAAATTCTGATTCTAGAAATAGTTTTACAATAAAGAAGAAGAGAGGCATCTGTCTAAAGAAAGTGATGTGGCTACAGGGGGAGCTCATTGACAAAAAAAGTATACACAAGTGTACACAAGATAGAAAAAGGGGTAACTGAAGATTCAACAAACATCAAGCACTTATTGTATACAAGGCTTGGTGCTAGGCACTGGTGATAGATATACAGACAAAAATAGCACAGTTCTTCATTCTATTGGGGGCAAGGGACAAATATGGCATGTATACAAATAATTATAATACAAAGTAGAGTGCAATGGTAGCAAAGAAAAATTATAATTTAGGATTTATAGAGCACTTTCAGGTCTATAAAGTGCTTTATGATACCTTATTTGGTTCTTGTGAGGTAGGTGGTTTTTATCTCCATTTTACAGGTGAGGAAACTGAAGCTGAGTGAGGTAGAATGACTTGCCTAGGATCTCACAACTTAAGTGAGTGTCTGGGGCAAGATTAGACTTGGGTCTTTCCGACTCCAGGTCTAATGCTCTCTCCATTGTACCATCACATGAAATGTTCTAGGAATACTTGAGGAGAGAGGGATCACTTTCAACCAGAGGGAAGTAGGGAAAGCTAGGCAGAGGAGGTGACATCTGAGGTGCCTTGAAGGAAGAGGAAGCATTATTGAAAATCTGATGGGGGGAGGGAATGCCTTCCAGAGCTAGTGGATAGTCTGGGCAAATTCATGGGGGTGGGAGATGGCATGTTGATTTCAGGGAACAATTAGTAATCTAATTTTAGATGGAAATAAAGCTGGAAAAGCAGTTTGGAAACAGATTGTTGTAACTGGATGAATGCCAAGGAGAGGAGATTTTATTGTATCCTCGAGGTAATAAGGAGCTACCATCAGTTTTCCAATGTGGAAGTGATAATGGTCATCTCATGACCGCAGGAAGGTAATTTTGGCACCTTTGTGGAGGATGATTTTCAGAAGAAGAGACCAGAGGCAGGAGGACCAATTAGGATGAATACAAAAGAATCACGTCAGAATGTTAAGATGCTAAAGCCCAGAATGATTGTAATGGGCATACAGTGAATGCTAAGGGCAGCAAAAGGACTTTTTTTTTAAAAAAAAAAATTTGCAGAGACCAAAGAAAGATCAAATAAAGGATAAGATGGTTGCTTGGTATTAATAGGCTGATGATAACAGACAATGGAAAGAAAGCAGAACTGTTTGACTCTTAGTTGGCTTCTATTTTCTCTACCAAGGAGAATAATCTTCTGATTGGGAAGACTAGAATAAAAATGCTCAATAGGGAATTTAAATCCAAGATAAGGGAGGATACGGTGAGAGAGAACTTAGATGCCCCCAAATGGGCTCATGTCACCATTGCAGGATAACTGGGGTGGGGGGCAAACTTGAGTGTAGACTAAACCAGATTAAAATGTAATTGGGAAATGTTTAACTAGATAAATAAAATTACAAAACAACCTAGTTAATGTTAGTTTCTGGTTTTCTAAGTCAGGATGCTGCTGTAGGGATCTGTTTCTATTTGAGTATGAAATCATTATCATAATTGTGTAATGGAAAGAATCTTAGATTTGGAACAAGAGGGCCTAGGTTCAAATCCTGGATGTGCCACCTTATTTGTGAGTTCTTCGAGGGCAGGCACTGTATTTTGCCTTTCTTTTTATCTCTAGTACTTAGCCCAGTGCTTGGCACATAGTAGGTGCTTAATTTTTATTGATTGACTGATGGATTCTTGCCAATTCCCTTTGTTCCTCTGGGCCTTAGTTCCTTCCTCTGTCAAATGAGGAGATTGGAATACAGTAGAGTAGCCCATCTCTAATATCCCTTTCAGCTCTAAATCCATGATTCTGTTATCCTGTGATGGCTGAACTGAACTGCTGTTGGTCTCTGTCAAAGGATGGTGAATGAGAGGTAGCCATCCCATTGAAGATGAGGAAATGTCCTGATTTTGAAAACAGGAAAGAAGGCAAATTCTTTGAACTATAAGACGGCGAACTTTACTTTGATCCATGGAAAAATCTTAGAATGAATTGTTAAAGGGATGGTTTCTAAATACTTAGAAAGGAAAGAAGTGATCGCCACACTAGTATAGGTTCATAAAGATAAAGTCATATCTGACTAAACTCACTTCTTTTTTTGCTAGGGTTGCTAGACTGGTACACAGGGCAGTGTCATGGGCTGAGCATATCTGGATTTTAGCAATCCATCTGACAAAATCTCTGACAGTATCCTTGTGGCTAAGATGGAGAGATGTGGACCAGATGTTAACATAGTTTAGGTCATCTTGGAACTGGTTGAATGACTGACCAGTGGTCCAAGAGTAGTGGTTAATGGATTGATATCATTGTGGTGGTAGAGTATGATTGAAGCATCTTAGAGATCAATCTGTCCTTGGTTCTGTTTGTTTTAGCATTTTTATCAGTTGATTGAAGATGCCATGTTTATCACGTTTCTTATTGACACAGAACTTGAAAAGATGGCTAGCAGCCTGGATGACGGAAAAAGGATCTGAAAATGTCGCAATAGAATGGATGGATAAAGTGAAATTTAATAGGGGCAAATATAAAATGGGGCAGTTAGATGTGTTAGATGGCTTAGTGGATAGAGAACTGGGCCTATAGTCAGGAAGACTTGAGTTCAAATCCTGCCTCAGACATTTAATATCTGTGTGGCCTTGGGCAACACCCTTAACCTCTGTTGAGTAGGAAGCATCTAGGTGACTCAGTGGATAGCTGGACCTAGAGTCAGGAAGACTTGAGTTCAAATCCAGCCTCAGACATTAGCTATGTGACCATGGGCAAGACACTTAACCAATGCTTGCCTTAGTCCGCTGGAAGAGGAAATGGAAAGCTACTCTAGTATCTTTGACAACAAAACCCCAAGGACAATATGGTCCATGGGGTCATGAAGAATCAGACACAACTGAATGGCTGAATAAGAACAAAATGTAAAATCCCATTCTTGGGTTTAAAAAAGAAATTCCACAATCTCAGGATGGAGGCTAGAGAGGGGGGTCACATTAAAAAGACCCAGAGGTGATGGCAGACAGCCAGTTTAATTAGTTCATAGTGTGACATGGTAGCCAGAGAACCAATGGCACCTGACGTTGCATTAATAGAAGCATAATATCCAGAATAAGAAGTGTAATACACATTTAGTACTTTGGACTTGGACTACATCTGAGTATTGTTTTCCATTTGAGGCTCTGCTTTTAGGAAAGACATTGGCAAGTTGGAGTGTATCCAGAAGAGACCACTGCCATATTGGTGATGAGAATGGAAATGATGTATCACAAGGGGAAGAAAGGACTTTTGGCCTGGAGAAAGGAAGATTTGAGGTTGGGGAAGAGGAGTGGGGCAGGAAAACTTTCTTCCAATATGGGCCTGTTTCTTGGGTTACTTCCATTGCTGTCTTTTGTATTTTTGTGTGTTCACCAAAAGAACAAGCACATGGCTTCGGTGCTGCTGTTATTTCTGTCTTCAGGAGAGGGACCAAAGTACTGTCATCTTGTTGGAAGCCACACTGGGAAAGGTGGATTTGGGTCAGTCATGCAGGTAGCCAAGGAGAGAGCCTGATCCAAGATCCAGCACTTTGGCTCCCACACAATGGAGTTTATGAATGTCACCCCATAGATTTCAATGAAAAATACAGATTTATTGATATCTTTTTTCAAAGTCATTTCCCTCTTTTCTCCCCAGATTGAACCTTCCCCTGTAACAAGGAAAACAATTAAGCAAAAGCAATTGATACAGAGACCATATCTGGCAGTCTGTATAATATTCTGGCTGAGCAGTTCCCCACATCTCTTCTGTGAGAGGAAACATATTTCATTATATCTTCTCCTGGACTTTCGTTTGTTTTTCCATTACTCAGAGTTCACCTTTTATATGATCTTTAGGTTTATATTACTGAGGTCATTGTGTACATTGTAGTAGATCACCATTTAAATTAAATTCAGCAAGAGCAAACCTATTCTGATGTTTCATTATCTCTTGTAGTATTTATCTGGGAAAGAAGAGATCTGCTTTCTTGTCCCAGGTCTGCCATCTACTCAGTGTGACTTGGGACCTGTCCTCCCTTGGACTCAGTTTCCCCATCTGTAAAGTCTATAACCTGTGCCCATGCCAATGTGCTGGGCCAGTAGGGCACCCAACCCAACAAAACTCACTTATTGTGAAAAAACAGTCGCATTTAACCTGCCTATCTGGTTAGATGAGATGATCTTGAAAGCCCCTTCCAGCTCTGATGTTTTGTGAGCTGCCTTGATTTGATAGGGTTGTGCTGGGTCCTCCCTGCCTGCCACTGGAGAGCCTTGTAGTTTGACCAGTTAAGGCAAGCAGATTTTATGCCCTTGAAACTTTAGGGTTCTCCCTGAGAGAGCTGCTTCTGCTTGCTCCTCTCGGCCCGCTCCAGGCCCAGGCCTAGCCAGGTGATCTCTGCTGAACTCAGTTTTTAATCAGCTGTGCTGAACCCCAGGAGCCTCAGGGCAGCATGAGTCATCACCCCAGCACCCCAGGGGTAAGAGAGCTGTGGACTCCCTTGAAAACATTATAAAAATACAGAGATATTCCAGATGGTCTTTTGCAGGGGATAGCATTAAAGCCGTGTATCTGGAGACATATTTGGGCATCTTGGAGTAGGCACCTGCTCAGGAGAAGGGCCGTTACCATCGCAGTACCTAGGAATGCTGAGCATTCCAGGTGGTCCCTGTATGTTCTCCCTTGTCTGAGAATCACTGAGTGACCTGAAGAGATGAGCATCCACAGAGCCCTTGCTAACTGCCAGATATGGGTGCTGTACACAGCCATCCACTGCTTTCTGCACCAAGATGAGGGAGGGCTGGCTGTCCTGGGGGAGCATCTGGTTTTCAGTCTCATCTCTTCATGCTCCTGACTCACTCTGTGACCTTGGGGGAGTCACCTCGCTCCTCTCTGCCCCACTTTCCTCCTGTTTAAAATGACAGGCTTGAACGTAGAGGCTCTCCAAGGTTGATTCCAGCTCTGACATTCTGTGACTTTGTGCTTCTTTAGTGGATGGTGGCTAGCTATAGGCCTGATGTCCGTGATCCTCCCAGTCACTGGGGAGCTTTATTTGGACGTGTCATTAACGAGGGGCCAGCATCTAGACAAAAAGCCTTTGTGAGGGCCTCTTTGTGAGTGGCACTGTGCTGATTGCTGAGCCGAGACAATTACAGAAAGGTGGCCGCTGCCTCCACGAGTTCACCCTTGCCAGCCACTGTGTCACCTTGTCGTTGCTTCTAAATGGGGAGGGATGAAATAGAGAATCCAGTACCAGCCCACCACTTCGGTCCCCATTGTCTAATGTCTTTGGGAGGGCCCTGGGCTGAGAGTCCAAAGGTGGGGAAGGGTAGATTTGGAATCTGGGCTTGAGCTTGAGTGCTTATCAGCCGCATTGTGACTGTGTGACCTTGGGCAATTCACTTAACTTCTAAATAAAAATACCTAGTATTTATATGGCACTTTAAGATTTGCCAGTCATTGTATCTCATTTGAGACTCATAACTGCTCTGTAAGTGAGGTGCTATTATTATCCCCACTTTACAGCTGAGGAAACTTGAGCCTGAGAGAGGTTAAGTTACTTGTGCAAGGTCACACAGCTAATAAATGTCTGAGGCAGGATTCTCACTCAGATCTTTTTTGGCTCCAAGGCTTTGCTCTGTTTACTATGCCACCGAGCTACATTCTCTTTAAAGCAGAGCTCATGATCTTAGTGGCATAGTGGAGAAGACTCAGAAAGACCTGAGTTCCTTCTGCCCATGTCATATACTAGGGGTGTGGCCATGGCAAATCATTTAAGCTTTTATATCTTGGGCAACTCTCTAAGACTGAAGTTACTGATGGGCAGCTGGTCTGCATTGGTAGAGGGAGTTTTCACTCTGGGAGTTGTCCACATTGATGAATCACAGGTCCAGACTAAGCTCACTTCCCTCAGAAAAAATTCCCTCATGTTATGTGCTTTGTAAGTCTTCAAACTCTTTAAAAATAGACATTATTGGTAGTAATAGTAGTAGCAGTAGATGTACCTTTGCCACTGACTAGCTTTGTGAGTATAATTCTTTTGGGAATAAACACTATTTTCTTCTTTGTCCTCATAGCCCTGGTGCCTGGCACAAAAGAAGGTGCTTAAAGAGGCTGGTTTATTGATTAATTATAGCTGATTTTACCACGGTAGATTTAGAAGCTGGAAGGAACTTTAGAGGTCATCTAGTAAAGCCCCTTCATTTTATGAACGAGGAAACTGAGGTCCACGTTGACTTGGCCACAGTCACACTCGTAGTAGGTGTTAGAGGTAAAATTTGAACTCAGGTTCTCTCTGGGCTTCAGTTTCCTCATTTGTAAAGTGGTGTGTGTGTGTGTGTGTGTGTGTGTGTGTGTGTGTGTGTGTGTGTGTGTGTGTGTGTATGTTTTGAGGGTGCTTGACAAGAAATTTCTGAAGGTTCTCCCAGTTCTAAAACTCAGGAGTCTCTCGTCATCTTTGGATTCTGATCTGACCCAAACCATCCACCCACTTTGGCCCAGAGTGAGACTGTGGTTGGCTGCTGAGCCAGGAGCTTGGCAAACCTCAGATATAGTAACTATTCTTCCTGGGATGGAGACAAGCTAGATGAGTTTTTAATTGCTGAGCTAAGATTAGGAAGCAATCTACATTTTAAAACATGATTAATAAAAGTCTAAAAGTGTGAGATGTACTAGAGTTTGAATTTGAAATGAGCTAGGATGTAAGAGCAAGGTATGACACCTTAGTGTGCCTGATGGGAAACAAAAGGGGATTTTCTCAGGGGGCTGGATGACCTCAGGGAGAGGTAGGGGCTGCCTTGTTATTGGGAGCTTGCCAGATCAAGCACAATTGGGGCTGATAAGCTAGAGGGTTTTTATAAAAATAGTATCTTTAGCGAGGGACCTGCTTAGGCTATGTGGTTTGCCCCCATCCCAGTCTGTCGCTGCTGTCTTAGGATTTGGGGAGATTTTTCTACAAAAGTCAGTAAATGCTTAAAACAATAGGCTTTTATTATAGCAAGTTTTAACTCACATAACTGAAAGTTTAAGGTTTAACATGAGATAGTCATGGACAGGGACGATTCCTGTCAACAAGTATTTATTAGACACTTGTGTGCTAGGCTATGTGGCATAGTGGTTAGAGAACTAGCCATGGAGTCAGGAAATTTGGGTTGAAATGCTGCCTCTGAGACAAATGGTTGTGTTAACCCAGGGCAAGTCACAGCTTCTCTAGCTATAAAGTGGTAGAAGAAGTGATCATCTGCATTGGTACAAGGAATTTCCACAATGGGAGTTCCTCAGACCAATGGAATCACAGATGCATACTCTTTTCACCCCTTTCCCTTCAAATGTGCCAATAGTTTTCTAGGTTCTGGGGATGCAGGAACAAAAATAAAGCAGTCCCTGCCCTCAGGGAGCTTCCATTCCATTGCATTGCATTCCATTCCATCAAGGGCAATGGCGTTCAGAGCAAAGAGATTCTTAGCCACTAGAAGTAGAAGGAAACAACTGAGCCTTAATCACTGGAGCTGGCGTGGAGAGGTATTGAGCCTTGGGTGGGATGGTGACCAGCCTACAGCAGGAAGAGGAAGGGAGTTCAGTGATGTTTGGGCTGCCTTTGGACTTGGCATACTCCAATTATAGCCAAGCTCTTGTCACTCTGCCTAGTCAAAAGGCAGGTTGCATGTATCCTTTGTCAGCTCCACACCAGGGCCATGGGTGTAAAAGGAGGGGGTGGGGGATGTGTTATCATTCTGGAATGTCTGATTGATTTCCCATTTCTGATATCATAGGCAGGGAAACACCAAAGGCTGGCTAGGGAAAGTCCTTGCTGTACAACCACAGGGCATGGAAACTCCACTTCATCTGAGGTTCTTCCTTGATTTTTGCTGGAGTAGCTCTGAGAGCTGCGTGATACCACTTCTCTTATCTACTGTCTTTGCTAGTCTCTGAAGTTTCTAGAAAAGGGCAGGGGTAAGTGGTATAAAGAAGTATGTGATGTCTAGAGTAAAGGAATCCTACTAGAAGTGAGCTTTATGGACCTCAGAGAAACACAACAAACCAGGCAATTTTTTTTGGGGGGGGGGGACCATAGCCTCTAATTATCTTTAGTGAAGATCAAAGAATTTAGAATCAGAATGGATCTTAGAGAGTTGCATTTTACAGATGAAGGAGCTGAAATCCAAAGAAGGGAAATTGTTTACCCAAGATCACACAGGTAGTAAGAGCTGGCATTCACACCAGGTCTCCTGGATCCAAATATATTGTTCTTTTCTAGTGTTCTGCCGTATCTCTGTTCAACATAAAATGTCATAGCTGGAAGGGACTTTATGGATGGCAGTCCAAGCTCCACATTTTTCAGAGGAAGAAACAGGCCCAGAGAAGTCTACCTAGAGAGTCAGTGGCAGAACTGTCTCTAGAGCTCCCAACACATGTGCCTACACATACATGTATGTACCTCCCCCCCACAACTGCCCTTGGAACGAGATTGTGAAGACCATGTTTATGTTTCAGTTTAGTTGACTTCAATGTAGGTTTACAAAGCTTGGATGACTTGGGCGCATAAAGATTTTGAAGTAGAATTGGTCTATGTGTTGTAATTAGCAAAGTTTTTAAAAAAAATTATTTAATCATTTCTTTACAACTTCATTCACATTGGAGACATAGAAGTGTTCTGTTGTCTTTGAGCTTTGTTCCATGCTTTGTGGAGGGAAGTAAGCATTACCAGAGAAAGGTAGGTATGTTAAATCTGCCTGTTTTTTGTATACGATATTTGAGAGCTTTGTTGGACTGAAGATGCTCCTGGCCAGGCCAGTTGGCATGGATGCAAGTCCCAGAGCTGGAAGGAAGGAAGAGGCAGCCTAAAAACAGATATGACTGTGGGAAGTAAGAATAGTCATACTTTCAGATTCCGTGAT